>JABCPV010000026.1:0-314943 GCA_016584345.1 Suillus ampliporus
AAGACCCCCGCATCCAAAGGTAATAATAGGAGGTTCTCGCTATCACAGTTCTCGATGGCTCATGTGAGACGGGTATAGACACGCCCTCCAATATCCCTGCCTGCCGAAGAGGCCGCGACTCTCAAGAAGAGTGCCAGTGCGCCAAGGGCAAGATGCCGGAGCCTAGGAGCTCCTCTCAGAAGAGCTGGCAGTGCCGCCATCAGGGCAAAAGTGCTGAAACTTCGTCAGTGCTTATCTTTTTAACCACCCTTTTTCCATCCTGATTGATCTAGTCGTTAGGCAACAACCCCAGGTGTTAGCTCTGTTCCTTCGTCCCTCCAGTCGCTCCCGCCACCACATCGCACACCACAGACTCGACATCCCGGCCAAGCGAGACATTGCAGGGCGTTGCCCGGTCAACCCATGTCATCGTCATCATCCTTAGAAGCTCTGGATGCTGCTGTGCAGCTCCACTCACTGGGTGATCTACATGACCCATTAACTCCCTTAGACTTGATGTCATGGCTTGACGGGTGTTGCAGAATTGTAGGTCAACCTCTTCGCCTGTCATCTTCCATGGAAGCTTTGGACGCTGCTGTGCAGCTTTCGTCGCTCGATGACTTGCGCGGGACGATGCCCTGTTTGGACTCAATGTCCTTCCTCGACGATGACACTCTGCCAGTCCCTCCCTTCAAGTGTAAGTATTTTTGCACTTTCTTTGGAAGTGCCACTGATTCAAATGTTTCACAGGTCTTGGCCAGAATAAGGCTCGAAGCATCAGGTGTTACGGAGTTTGCAATTCAATCGCTTTGGCCGTCATCTTCCATGAAAGCTTTGGACACTGCTGTGCAGCTTTCGTCACTCGATGACTTGCGCGGGACGATGCCCACTTTGGACTCAATGTCCTTCCTCGACGATGACACTCTGCCAGTCCCTCCCTTCAAGTGTACGTATTTTTGCACTTTCTTTGGAAGTGCTGCTGATTCGAATGTTCCACAGCCCTTGGCCGGAATAAGGCTTGAAGGCTATTCATGCAGCGTCTTTCAGTATTCCGCGTACTGGAGCGCAGAAAACCACACACCGCGATACACCCCCCTCTCAGAGCTTCGATGTTTGTTTTCTATCTCTCTCAGTTTTCTCTCTATTTCCATTCTTATCTTTTTCCTTCTCTGCTCTGTATCGTCTCGTCTCTCTCTCTATTTTTATTTTTAATATATCTCTATTATATGCTGTATCTTTTCTCTGCTCTCCCCTCGTATCATCTCCCTTTCCCTTTCTTTTTTCTCTTTCTCTCTATATCCTCTACTCTGTACAGTTTCTTTTTCCCTCGCTCTATATTGGATACTCTTTATCATATCATTTCATTATTCTCTCTGCTATCATAGTCAAATATAATTAATTTTCACCGGAAATTTTGACTGTGCATTAAGACCCATTGGCTTTCAAAAGCATCTAGTGTTCACCGCGGTTCACCTCTCGCACAAGACTGGCATAAGCTCGTGGACACGTTCGAGGCAGGAACTAGTGTGATTACAATCGTTTCCAGGAGGGCGTACATGTTTCAATGGCGATAGTGTGTAACAGAGAGTGTGATTAACATGTGTCATAAATACGCATTGTTCGCCGTTTTCAAGATTCTGCAGATTCGTACCTTCCTCCTCACTAAGGTATGTACCTGAACATAGGTGCCCGTGAAAGGCGTCAGCAACCTTCTGTTTGAGCCCATACGATATTCACCTTATCCGCCAATTCGCTTGTATCCACCGTCGCACCCGGGTCCAGACGCCCATAAGATAGGCCTCATTCAAACACTACCAACGTCACATGATGTGACAATGGTGTGACTCTCACTCAAACTTTGCGGTGCGTAAAAGCTGAGCGCCTGGGGGGAGAGGGTACAGACAATAGAAAGGTGTATATAGTAGTACTAGTAGTTGTATAAAGGTATATAGGTGCTTTAATTGAGCTTGGCGAGATCATCGAAAAAAAAACAGACAGTGGGAGAGTGTGGTGACCACGATACTTTTTCGTCGCAAATGCAGCTTGTTTGCTGTTTAACCCTTGCGGTATGCGTCCATAAAACGCAGTGATCGTGTAGCAAACCTGTACAACACAATTTAATTAAGAAAGTAATGTAAAGATGAGTGTTACTCACTTTCGCATTGATACAAGTGGAACAGCATCAAGAGAATTAATAATGTTATTGATTTTCTTCTTCTTGACGAGTGCCTTTGCGAGATTGGCATTCCTTGCTGAGTCTGCGCGAGTCCATTTGCCCATTGCTGGCGAGGCAAGAGAGTAGGTGTCTAACTTAGTCAGCAAGACTGAGCACAAATCGTGTTATTGCATTGCTTTACAGGCAATAATGGTAAATCTGTTTCCTGCGAATGGCGGGGGGGGGGGGGGGGGGTTATATAGGCTGTAACGCCTGAAAGCCGTTTACTATTTAATGTAGTGTAGCCTCTGAAATAAGCAAATGTCACGCTTTCCTCCCTCAAAATTGCAGCAGCGTGACTAAATACATCACGTGACGTTGGTGGTGTTTGAGTGAGGCCTATCTTACTCGCGATCGCGTTTCTTGTTCTCATACGCGTACGACACCCACAGCACCACCGCGCAAACAGTGGCAAACGCTTCGAGGCCGCACGATATAGCGAAGCCGCGGCTGCAAAAAGTAATAAATAAACACATGCGAACACAAGGTGATCCTGTTGTGTTTCACATTGTTATCGTGTTTTCTGGTCGCATATCGCATGTTCTGATCGCGTGGATCGAGGGATTTGTATCATTAGATTATAGCACAATTACAACCGATTTTGTTTTACACGCGCAACTGAAAGAAATATGATATTAATATTCTTAACATGCCCTACAATATTTGAGAAGAATGCAACAGATGCGCAATATTCTATTAGTCTCCATGCACAGCGAGTCTCCTATTGTGAAATATGTTGCTTCTAAATTCGTCATATTTCGCGCGATTGCAACCGCTTTGGCCATGTCCAGTTTTCCCTGGGCATCAACTCATCAAGCTACTTATATCGCTCCGAAATGAAGAAAAAAGTGCGCGAAGCTCTTATGTCTACTACGCATGATAGTCATTGGGTGACTTTAGGTCCTGTTAATGGGAGCGTCTGGTAGCGGAAAGACTTCCATGCGGTCCATGATATTGTAAGTCAGTACCATCTGCTTCACTTGGACCAGCTGAACGTTCCTCAGCTCCAACAACCCAGCGTCCCTCACCTCTCGTCTCGGCGCAACGATTGACGTTGAGCAGAATCATGTCCGCTTCCTAGGCGATCTCATCCTCAACCTTTGGGACTGTGGTGGTCAAGATGCATTCATGGATTCATATTTGAGTGCACAACGCTCAATCATCTTCTCAAATGTAGGGGTCATGATCTATGTCTTTGACGTCGAATCCCGTGAGATGGAAAAGGATCTGGAGTACTATCGGGATTGCCTGGAGGGATTGTCGCAATTCAGCAAAGATGCAAACGTGTTTCTCCTGGTGCACAAAATAGACCTGGTGAGGGAGGCCGAACGGAATGCTGTTGTGCAACGCAAGGTGGCAGAACTCAAGAAAGCCAGCGGCGAGATACAGGTGAAGGTGTTTGGGACGAGTATCTACGATGAGAGTCTTTACAAGGTACCGTATATTCCTTTTCCCCCGCGACCGAGTTTACCACTGAGATTTGTGCAAGGCATGGTCAAATATTGTGAACACGTTAATTCCCAACGCTCGTAACCTCTCGAAACACCTCCGTATCTTCGCTGAAGCTTGTAGTGCAACCGAGGTGATCCTCTTTGAACGCACTACCTTCCTTGTCATTGCAACGTCATCGCGCATCGACTCCTCCGATGCTTTTCCCTCCGACTCTGTTGCTCTTCACGCGCTGGATCCAAAGCGATATGAAAGGACTTCTGAGCTCATCAAAGCATTCAAACAGTCATGTTCACGCCTCAGGGAGGAGTTCCGCTCTCTTGAGATGGAACTGGCAGAGTTTACTGCTGTGCTTGATGAAATGACTAAAAATACTTACGTGTTAGGTTGTAGTCCATGACCCAGTTATCGGTGAGTTGTTTGGTTCTATGTCGCCTGTTCCAGCTCATCCACATTCAAACGTACAGAGACGGCGGCCATTAAGATGAATATCTGCATGGCTCGCAAGAAGTTTGAAGAGCTTCAGGGAGACAGTCTTATATCAGAAAAGTGACCCTTGACATTTACTTGGCGGTATGAATCTATGTATGACGTCGATGAAGTTTCGATGAAAGGTGTCGCAGAGATTAGTCTGTTGATGACTACCTTAGCTCCCCGCCAGACTAAGGAATTTTAGGGGATATATTATGTAAAAACGAATAAGTCGAGAATGGCAATGTATCTGCCCCCAATAAACATAGCACACATATTACTTTAGTCTGCCACCCAAACTGAAATGCGATGAGAATGTGACTGAAGGCTTAATGGACAACTTACATGCAAGGGCGATGACCACGTAGAGGGTAAGGAGCATGAGACCTTCCATATAATTCGATTTGCCGTCCCTGAAACAAGTGAGTTAGGGGGAAACTGACATGTGATAACGGGGAAACTGACATAATGAGCAGGTTGACCAGGAAGACAGATACGAAGAGGACGATTGTCTGACAACTTGTTAAACACATAGATAACCACAAGAATGTATGAAAAATAAACAGACCTCGAAGTTGTGGAATTGCAACGTCAGGGGTTGACCGACGCTATAGAACAAAGTACAGTGAGAACAACATCTTCTCGAAATGTAATATATGATCGTACATCCAACCGACGATCACAAGAAGTGGCACGACGAAACAGGCAATTTGCTGTGCAATAGTCAGTCCATCGACATCTTATGGTAATCTGTGTACACTTACAATGGAACTCCCAACGCAAATGGTGATTGTGAGCTCGTATTTATTCTTCATTGCCATCCAGACGGAAGTGACATGTTCTGCAGCATTGCCCTATAAACGATGTGATCAGGCAGGTCAACCCGATGCAGCTTGAAAACATACCACGATCGGCAACAAGACAACACCAATAAAGGCCTTCGGAATGGAATAGCGTTCTGCAGTTTCCTCGATCGAGGCAACCACTAGAACAATTGAACTTAAGATCAAGGCAACCAAGTTGGTCACTTACGATACTCAGCACAAAACGCGATAATGACAGTTACCGATAAAAGTCTGATAGATAAGAATGAGCGCAGTGTTGCAAATGACCAAATCAAACCCACGCAACACCGGCCGCGGCCGTGCCCATGCGAGGCTCCGTTTCCTCGATGGCTTCTTCGTTTTGATCTTCGTTTTGATCTTCGGGTGGAGCAACGAAGAGTGTGGCATGAGTTTTTAACTGCATCTGGAATGAGTATACTGGAGCAAAAAAGACGTAAGAACATGCCTGAAACAAAAGGTATGCACAATAAACTCCCAGGAGCAATATGGCAGTTCCTCTGGAGATAAAGAGTACACCATCAGTGGGACATCCGCCTTCATCCTCGGGAATGCCGCAATGATCCTTGTGCAATCCGACGCGTGTGGTACTTGCATAGGCCGCAGGAATAACAAGCGCTATGGATTATCAGCGAAATTATCAAGTCGTAGAAGAGGTTCTTACTGATACACGACAACGTCATAAGCTAGACTTTGTTAGTACTGGTGATAATTGTGATGAATAACGCAAATAACTTACGGAGGCAGAGCTAATTACCATTTCAAGTTAGCCAGGGATTTAAATGACAGAAAAACAGAGGACGTACGCCTGAGCTCCAGTACTATTGAAAATTCCTTGTTTATGATATAATCCACCTATGCCGAGTGAGTCCTTATTGTCCTTCAAAAAGGAAAAAAAAAAAAAAAAAAAAAGTGCCTTACCGGCGAAAAACGAACAACCGAGCACGAGCAGTATGTTTGACAAAATCGATCCAAGCATCTAATCCAAGGTCATTATATCGCAAGTAGAGGGTGTGTCAATACACTCACGGACGTCTGGACGATTCGCAATTGACCTAGGATCATGATGAGTGGGGAACAACGTCTGAGCGGTGGACAAACCATTGAGTAAAGCAGCAACGCCGACGATAATCTCTACGGCATTGCCGAAGGATGCATTAAGGAGACCTGACATAGTTTCTCCTAATCTGACGGATAGCTGATCTGTTGCCTCGCCCAACAACTAAAACCAACGATATCACTCTTTCAAGCCTCTGATGATTGGAGTGGTTGTTACCTTAGCCAAGGGCACGATAGCCATAAAGCTGAACAAAAATATGAGACCGGCGTCCCAGTCCAAGTAGTGAGAGATGAAGCTGAGAGGTATAAATACGAGTAGGATGTTGAACCATGTTCCAAACATGAAGAAGGTGAATGACTCTGCCCATGACGGCTCACCCTCGCCCTTGAAGAAGCTGACAGCGCGGCGAGTAAAAGGTAGTTTTGTATGACCTGTACGGCCGCCATTTTCGAGTAGCGGTGAGATTTCTGTGCTAGACATGGATGATTGGGGGCCGTGTTTCACGTTGAGATTCGAATGTTCCAAGAAACTCCTTATATACGAATTGATAATGTCATCATCCACCGACGGTCATTGATGCCATAAGCATGTGGTACGATGATGGCATCACTGTTCTTTAGAACTTAGAAGCTTCGGGCGATTTATTCTTTTACTTGGCTGTGGCAATTTGCCTTGGCCCTTGGCAAGTTGGGATAATAGTACACCGTAATAGTGTCAGTCCACAGCACCTCACTTTTCGAGAAGGGCATACACTGCCTTTCATTCTGGAGACGACGACGACGCGCGCGAACCGGTGCATTGTGCACAGGAACGGTGGTGACAGGAACCATAGCTACCTCCATTGATCATTTAAAGTCAAGGCATGAGCGCGCATGTCGAGTGGGCAATCAGCCAACTATACCCTAAGTCTCCGCAAGTACTACACCCACAATGCTTTCGTTCACTCTCTCGTCTGAACGTGTTCGCGACACTGTCATCACCAACGCACAAGGACAGGTTATTTACAAGACAAACACTCCATTCAGACTGGGCGTCCGCACTACAACGATTCAAAAAATCAAGCCTAATGACGACATGTCTATGCGGCACCAATTCGAGGTTATGGGAGAAATCGAATGGCACACATTTGCTTCCTCAAAGTTCCGTTTTGGTGGAACTGAAGTAGAGACGAAAGATTTCATTCCAAGGAGAGGCTGGCAGGATCGGTAAGCACATAATTTCCTTCTACGATTTCTAGGCGTCACAGTGAGATTCTGGCAGGAAACGCGTTTTCACTGGTCCAGACGGTTGCTCCTATCGCTGGGATCTCCAGTTCAGAGTTGTTGTTGCCAGTACACCTTCACTTCCTCCGCCGACAGTACCTTGGTTCTGATAGTATGATTCCAGCTCTCGCGAGACGATGGGTCTCGAACTGAGGTTGCTCGTTTTCATAGGGCGACTCTCGGAATTATAGGAACGAAACGCAAAGCCACGCTGGAAGTATCACCTGAAGTGGCTCATATGATGGACACCGTCGTCATGACGTTCATTTATGTCGAGAAGCTCAGGATGGACCAAGAACAGGCCAGGACCCCTGATAATAATGCCTTTGGAACCCAGGTTGGAGGCCCAATCTAGTCCGGATAGATTCTGACCGATTTTATCCGGATCACGCCCTGGGTTCGCCCAGGAGCAGCCAGGAGCTCAAATTTTGTCCAGATTCTGACCTGGGTTCATTTTTTTCCCTTTCGAAAACGCGTTTTTTTTGTATGCTAGACTAGCTAGGAGGTTGTAGTACAGCTCAGGAAGCATAGAAATATCAAAATTCAGCCTCCTCGTCTCCTTGGAAGACTCTGTCCAATTCGGTCTGCTTTACTCGCTTGCGGAAAAGCTTTGCCGCTTCAGGTGCAGCATGATGTAGCATTTCGAACGCGGCAATGTCAGCTGATGCAAGTTCAAGCCCTGAGGGCGTTTAGGCCACCATGATCGACAGTAAAATGTGCCTCGAAGGCGTCCAGAAGCCAGTGTTGCAATTGCCTCACAAATGTGTCAGGCGGCGGCATCTATCCCTGCAAGGAATCCCCTAGTGCGTCACTTGTAAGTCAATGGTTTGTGTTGTGCATATTTTGACGCACTAATAGGACAGCAACCGCAACCCAGTGATTACCGTTGACATGAAGAGGGAACAACAGCAATTCGTAGTGTAAAGTAACAATTCGGACTTGGCATTGGCAAAGCATATTTTTGCCGGAGAGTGCAACACCCTTGATAGCCTCTGCGAGCCGTGAGCTTTCAACGAGAATTCGTCTTTCATGGAACTGTGCACGTGCACGGTGAGCAAGGTGCGTGATCATTGAATCGACAAGGTCGTTCGATAATCGGATAACCAGTCCGTCCCCAGTAGGTGCGTGAACTCTAATGTTGAGATGAAGCCACCACCATTCCTTGTACAAGGCACGGCAGGGAACAGATCTCGAGCGTGTGCCATCGCGACAGCAGCATCTTCGGTCTTCGATGCTTTGGCGAGCCACTCCTCACTTTTCCTCCATGCTAACTGTGCGCGAACAGCAGCTGTCAGCTCACGCCACCATGTTACGGTCCATAACGGCAGTCGATCTTTACCATCATTATACCGCGGGTCCATCAATAATTGAGTTCCATCGAGCCATGCTTGACTAAAGGCTTGGTTGAGCTCTGCCAGGAATTCCGCGGATGGAATAGGCCGAGTTTTTTAGGTAAGAGACGTCATCATCTGGAAGGTCGTGACTGAACCAATGTTTGACCTTCACAGCAACAATGGTCGCAGATCGGGCGGGCAAGGTTACCTTCAGAAAATCGGTAACCGCAAGGTTGGGAGAAGGAGTTTGTATGCGGGTGGAACAACAAGTGTAGCAGAACAAGCATCGAGTACTGACTGTGGAAGGGTTTTCGTATCATATTTTTTACCCTTCCCAATCCACTCATGAGGATCAAAGATAGGGGGATTGATGAGATTGATATATCTGATTCCAAAGACCGTGGCGGGCTTTGCCGTGCGCGGCCCTACGCGTTATAGTACTGAAAGTTCTTTTGTGGAAGTATTTTTCATACGCGGAAACTTGAAAGGTGGATACTTGTTGCACAGCCGACTCCCCCTGACCGCACGCATTCTTGGCAGTACGTCCGACAGAGACCCTAATTAGGAAGTGTGTAGGGGCCAATTTGGACGATCTGTGCCTTGCTCTTTGACTCGATATGCTATCACAAGCCCGCTCGCCTTTCTCCATGTACACCGCCTTTCGGCTTACAGTCATGTAGACGCGCGCAGCATTATCTTTTTCCAAGCTGGATGCGGTGTGTTATGCATAGGAACGGCGGTGAGGATCCATAGCCACTGCCTTGGTCAACCACTTCCTCATTCAAAAGGTCCAGGTGAGCATGCGTGTCAGTGCGCAATCAGCTAACCCCAGACACCCCATGATTTTGCTCACTCTCTCCTCTGAACACGTTCGCGACACTGTCATCACCGATGAGCAAGGACAAATTATTTACACGACAGACACTCCATTCAGTTTTGGCTCCCGCACTACGACAATTCGAAAAATCAAGCCAAATAATCGTAGGCGGGACCAATTCGAAGTTATGGGAGAGATCGAGTGGCACTCGTGGTCTTCCTCGAAGTTTCGTTTTGGTGGAACCGAAGTAGAGACGGCGGATTTCATTGAAAGAAGAGGCTTTACGGGTCGGTAAGTAGCTTCCTGCAACGAGTTCCGGACCTTCATAGTGAGATTCTGGCAGGAAGCGCGTTTTCATTGGTCCAGATGGTTGCTCCTATCGCTGGGATCTCCATCGTAGAGTAGTAGTTGTAAGTGTACTTTGCTTCCTCCATTGACGTAATACTCTGACACCGCGATTTCAGCTCTCGCGGGATGATCGATCTCGAACTGAGGTCGCTCGCTTTCACAGGGCGACTCTTGGAATTATAGGAAGGAAACGTAAAGCCACGCTGGAAGTGTCACCTGAGGTGGTTCATATGATGGATACTGTCATCATGACGTTCATCTATGTCGAGAAGCTCAGGAAGGACAAAGAACAGTCCTCAAGAAATGCCGGGCTCAACGCATCCGGAGGAGGCGTCGGTGCCGGAGGAGGCTTCGGCGCCGGGGGAGGCTTCGGTGCCGGGTGTTAATTGATAACCTTCATGATTATTAGTATCCTTTTCCTCCACTAATACAACACTATGAACAATGAACGATCTTGATTATCTGACCTAACAAGACAGACACTCTGTTCAGACTTAGCGTCCGCACTATGACGATTCATAAAATAACGACCGGCCTCATACGCGACCAATTCGAGATAGTGGGAGAGATCGAGTGGTATACATGATCTTCCTCAAACTTTCGTTTTCGTGGAACCGATGTAGAGACGAAGGATTTCATTCCAGGGTTGGTAAGTACTTAGCTTCCTTCCGCGAGCTCCGGGCTGTCATGGTGGAGTTCTGGCAACAAGCGAGTTTTCACAGGGTTGCTCCTACCGCTGGGACCTCCAGTACAGAGCTATTGCCAGTGCACTCTCATTTCGTGATACTCCGGTTCTCACAGTCCGTTTTCAGCTCTTGCGCGACGATGGGTCTCGAACTGAGGTCGCTTACTTTCATAGGACAACTCAGTTATAGGATGAAAACGCAAAGCCACACTGGAGGCATCGCCTGGAGTGGCTCATACGATGGATGCCATCATCATGACGTTCATCTATGTCGAGAAACTCCGATTCAGGATGAACAAGAACAGTCCTCAAGAAATGCCCAGTCTCGGGTGGTGGTCCGTGAAATGGAGTGTAAGGCAGCTCAAGTACCGCGTTTTGAGTCATCTGTTGCCACCCACAGAACCCTCCTCCACATTCTATGGGAGTCGGGTAAGTACTAAGTTTTGGGCGATCCATGCCTTGCTGATTCTCTACGTGCCTCTGTGGCTTGTCTTTGGCTGGCAAGATTGACTCGAGACACTATCACAAGCTGCTCGTTTTTTTCTAAGGGCGTGCATATACTTTTCTTGTCACCGGCTTACAGTCATGCAGGCGCGCCAATATCGTATCCATAGCTGCTGCCTTCCCGACAGTCAGCCATTTCATCATTCAAAAGGTTCAGGTATGAGCATGCATATTTAGTGCGGGATCAGCTAACCACAGACACCCCATGATTTCGTTCACTCTCTTCACTAAAAACGAATACTATCATCACCGACAAGCAAGGACAGGTCACTTACAAGACAAACACTCCTTTCAGATTTGGCTCATGTACTACGACAATCAAGCCAAATAGTCGCATGCGGGACCAATTTGAGGTTATGGGAGAGATCGAATGGCACACATTTACTTCCACAAAGTTTCCTTTTCATGGAACTGAAGTAGAGGCGAAAGATTTCATTCCAAGAATGGGCTTGACGAGGTAGTAGGTAGCTTCCTGCCCTGAGTTCTGGACCGTCATAGTGAGATTCTGGAAGGAAGAGCGTTTTCACTGGTCCAGATGGTCGCTCCTATCGCTGGGATAACAGAGCAATTATTGTTAGCGCACTTCGCTTCTTCCGTTAACATAATGCTTTGATTCTCACAGTGCGATTTCAGCTCTCGCGAAACGACCGTGGGTCTCAAATTGAGTCGCTCGCTTTCAGTGCAGCGGCTCGAAAGAAACGTAGTAAAACCACGCCGGAAGTATCGCCTGGAGTGGCTCATGTGATGAATGCCATCATCATGACGTTTATCTATGTCGGGGAACTCTGGAGGGACGCCCGGTCTTCAAGCCATGCCCACACTGTCAGTATTGCGCCCCCAGGAGGCTTCGTTACCGGGTGTTAATTGATAGCCTTCATGATTAGTAGTAGCCTTCTGATCATCTGACCGACTACGCTACGGATGTACTCGGGTACTACATGTAGTAAGAACCTCGCCAGCTCGAGGGTGTGGGACCGGTACCGTGGTACAGTACTCCACAGTATGGCCGCCTTGTAAGAAAATAATTGCGAGCGGGATATTTACCGGATTAGCACTCGCTGTCACCCATCGTACAACAAGATCCAGAATGAAGGGGAAGGTCGTGAAAGGACAGCAGACCTTAAGCAGACCCGCAACAAAATTTTGCCCTGGCCTTAGCAGGGGAAGAATGTCACTTAAGCGAACCATCGCTAGAGTCTCAGTGAAATGATATGCAATAATTGATAAGTAAGAGTACACGAATAAAGTAGGTGTCAAAAATACAAGGAGCACACTAATGTCACACCAGATGGAGGAGAAACCGAGTCCAGGCCAGTCCAAGCAATGTACTAGTACAAGGTGTTAAGCCGCGACCTAGAAGATCAAAGATGTGAGCTGAGAAGCAAAGAGTGCGCGAGAGAGCATACCTTTCTAGTTCGCGATGATACTGGTTTTGCTTTCGAGGCAGGTTTCTTGGTGACCCTGGTAGCTGCAGCCTTGGCTGCGACCTGAAGTGAATGTGAGGTTGATTGAACGTAGCGTTAGCTCATTAGCTCACCTTCTTCTTCTCTGTCGTCTTCGCGGTCGATGCCTTTTTGGCAGGTGCTGCTGATTTCGCTGCCGGCTTCTTGGCCGGAGCACCAGCAGTAGTCTTCTTCAGCACGGCCTTCTTCGGCACAGGTGCGGTGGCAGCTTTCTTCGTGGCAGTTGTGGTGGTCTTCTGTGTGGCAGGCTTCTTTGCCTTGGATGCGGTGGTCGTTGCTTTCTTTGTGGCAGTCTTCTTGGAGGCAGTGTCAACCTTCTTGACAGGAGCAGGAGCTTTCTTCACGACTGGCTTCTTTGCAGGTGCAGGCTTTGAATTCTAATGTGCGTGAGCATTGCAAACGTAAAATCACCAAGCCCACGGACCTCATCATCGGATGCTTTCTTTTTGGGTGCAAGCTTGACCTTGCCCGAGGGACCTTTGGGCAAGGAGAAGACGCCCGCCGTGACACCAGACGAAATGGCACGGTTGAGTTGGTACAAGTTCGTACCAGAGACCTCGATGTGGTAGGTTTCCTCTGCAAACTGTAGACCAGCCAGTTAATCATTGTCAAATAGACGTAGAATATATGCGCACCTTCTTGATAGTTGCTCTTGATACGCCACTGCGAGCGTCTTCCTTGTGAGCCGTGATACACGCCTGGATTGACTTGAGTTATAGATTTGCATTGGTCTGACCGTACTGACGAACCTTGATCATGTCCTTCCAAGAAGGATGCGAGGCGACCTTTGGTGCAACAGCTTTGGTGGGGGCCTTCTTTGATGTGGGCTTCTTTGATGCTGGTTTCCTGGTCTTAGACGAAGAGGCAGGAAGAGTCTCGATAGGGGGTGGGGAAGCAGAAGTGTTGGAGGACATTGTTACTGTTGAATGTAGAAAGACTTGATGAAATGAATATCTAGTGACGCGGTACAGAATCCGGGCGGAGAGGAGGCAAAAGTTGGAGTGGACAAGTAAGGTAAGACATCCACATTTATACCCTAACGCGTTAAGTCACGTGTATGCGCGTTTGTTCTTTGTTGATAACAGACGCGTTCCGAAACCTTATTTGACAGGAAATTCAGCACCGCCACACACATACACAACTAGTATCGGAACCAAAATCAGGAACAGCCCACAGTTGGCGGCCATGTATGTCTGTTGCAGTATTATCATGCCATGTTCTGCAGTGAAAGGCTATGCATTCTGTGCGATGCAAGTTTCCACCGCGACATGAAAGGTGGAGAAGTCCGATCAGTCTAGAGTCGAAGTAATCTCGACGTCACCAAGGTCAAATCAGATAAGGAGTCGGTGGAACAGTGAAGGAATAACTGTCTTCCATTCTATTGGTCTACCTAGGGGGGACTACTGACTAGGGGAGACTAGCAGGGGCTTGACGTGGATATGGCATTCATGTCATCACGGATCTATGTATGTCATCGACTCCACGTCCAATTTCAATTGCACCAGCGGCCCTTCTGAGAAACTGTTCGCGTTATAGAAGACTATACACCTCTATACACAACCGATATCAGGGCGGCTTTCACACAACTACATGTTCCTGACATTGTCCTGACAGGATTGAAATTTATTGTCCAGATTGTAGAAGTAGATATGAACTTGAAGCTTTGTACATAATGCACAAAGTCCAGGGCGACTGATAGAAGATACAGGTACGATAAGCTAGAGCATAGAATCGAATGGTCATGTCGTCAGAAGTAAAATTCGTAGGAAAGCATGAGCGGTGCGTTACGGAGATACATCCAAGATGTAAAAACAGCAAGGTGAACGAAAAACAGACTGGAACAGGAGACGAAAAGCAGCGAGGAATAGCCGCGTTTCTGATGAGATATCAAGACGTTAGCCATGATTCGCCAGAATGAGCGCGAGATCTGTTAATAATGTAACCATACCAGGTGAGCACCAGTGACAGAAATATTGCATCCGGTCCTACCATGAATAACATGCTTTACTTGCGAGAAGTCTTCTTGGCCCTCTGCTTCGACGCTGCAGCCCTCGTAGTCCTCTTCGCCGCAGCTGTTCCGCCCCTGGTCTTGGAAGTAATTGTTCGTCGTGTGGCAGTCTAAGCAACGGCCAAGTGTCAAAGATGTTAGCGCTCATATCAATACCAACTCTGCGTATATACCTTCTTAGCTGTGCCTTGTGAAGCGACCTTTCTCCCAGCCGTCCTGCGACCAGCCGTCCTAGCCTTCTTTGCAGTGGAGTGATATTTCTTTTCAGCGGTTCCCGACTTCGGCGATGCGACGGGCACGGTGGTAGCCGCCGGCTTCGCGGCACGAGATGTCTTCTTCGCCGCGGTCTTAGTAGTCGTAGTAGCCGCCTTGATTGGGGTGACGTGACGTTCTTTCGCAACAGTGGAACGCTTTGAGGCTGGCTTTGCGTTCTACCAGATGAGGGTTGAGATCAAGATGATGTGACAAAAAGGAGACGAGCGTGACACACCTCTTTAGCTGCCTCGTTGTGCCTCCGAGGTGCAAGTTTGACTTTCCCGGAAGGGCCTATATAGAATCGCGTAAAAAAATTAAAGACTCCGCGATAAAAGAAAGACTCGCCCTTTGGCAGGATAAAATTCCCCTTATCGGAGCCTTGATGGATTGCTCGGTTAAGCTGGCTAGATACCGAAGGGTTCATTACAAGATGGTACTTTGAGTCAACAAACTGCATAAGGTCAAACATAACTATGCGGCAGGATATAATGATGGGTCGTGTGCTTACTTTCTTAATCGCTGGACGTGAAACGCCGTGACGGGTGCCATCGGGTGTCGTGGTGATGCACTCCTATGGACAGGGGTTATTTTCACACATCTCAAATGATGGCATGCCATCCTCGCATCATCTAGGATGGCAGTAATTAGAATGATGACCCACGGTAATCATATCAATCCATGGGGGGTGAGTCGTATGATGCGGCTTCGAAGCTGCCATCTTCTGGGCAAATTTAGCACCAGGGTCGGCGGCCTTGGTCGAGGACTTTTTCGTAGTTGACATAGTGCACATCGTTACAGTAGCGATAAGGTAAAATTAGGACTGGGACGAACGTATTATTATATATTGATTAAAAAGGCACCCAAGTGAGGGGAAGAGAGATAGCTAGAGTGGGGGAGATCCGGATGAAGTTAGTTGAGATAACATACGTCACGTGATAACCGACGCCGCGCACGGACGAGGAGGTGCACTGACCACCTCGCTGGCAAGTGTGAGCGCCATCAAGTTGTAGCTGCGGAAGATCGGTGGTGTGTTCGCCCCATGACCACAAGGACATCGTGCACAAAGCCCATGCAATGTAGACTCGATGTAGTGATCCCTATCGTTTGTAGTAGTCGCGTAAGTACTGTTGGAGATAACGACCATCGCGCAGAGTCAAGTGGGGCAAAAATAATTGTTTTTTGTAATAGATGGAATCTGGGCAAAGATCTACTAGATATGTCGCCTAGCGCTTCGAAGCATGATCATGATGTAGTAAGTTCAAACTCTTGACAAGCAGCGCTCTTCGTGCTGACCGAATTGGGTTGTGCCACTTGAGCGGCATTTCCCATAATGAAAGCATGCTGGCGTTGCACTTGCACACCCAAGTACGAATTACTAGCTATAGCTTATAACTATTTATCTATTCATCGAGCATGTAACTAACCTGGTGCGATGAAACATCTGGCCCATCTTATGAGTTTGTGATGAGCAGGAGTCGCGCGCGTGATTGTTGGTACAAACGGCAATAAGTAATTGATGATGCGGCTTACTTATCATTATATACGCTAGTAGGAGCTGACACGTCAACTCAAAGAGCGCCTCTCAACTGCTCTCCTCCATCTCGTATTTCTTTTTTTTCAAGTTCGACTGCATCTTTGAAATTGGTATTATCTTCTGGTAGTCACCAGTATTGTCAGTTTCGGTCGCTATGGCCGTCTCAGACTACCTCGTCACAGACGACCTTACCGTTCTTCTCGGCTTCATCGGGGTGACTGTATTTCTCCTTCAGAACCTCTATAAACCACAGCCCCTTGTCCACCCTATTCTCCTAGGTCGTCAGAGTGATGCCGGCCGTGTGAGACACTTGGGCGAGAGCGCAGTCTATCGCAACTACGGGACAGGGCTCATGGGCAGGGTTCGTGAACTTGGGCTCTTTGCATTAGGCATCCGTTGAATCTCTTACAGTTCCCTATCCGACCTGACAAAGACGTGAATGTCGTGACTGACCTCGTGAAACCTGAATTTGATGCGCCCCGTACTCTCTGGTCTACCAAGGTGCGTTGAGCGTCCGACTGTGCATTTTAATAAACACTCATCGTGCTGTATTCGCATTCAGATCACCAATACTCAGCTTAAAGCGCGCATTTCAGCATTTGGGTCGGGGATAGCTAAGCTTGTCCCAGAGGAGTCAACTGTCTTGCTTTTGCTTAATGACTCCATTGGTACGCTCCGTTTTACCCAGCGCGCATTGGGAATGGTTGAAATTGATGTACATCCTAGAATTCCTTATCAGTGACCTCGCACTCTCGGAGCAGTCCATAGCCTCACTTACTATAAGCTCCCCCAAGTTGCTCACGCAAGTTCTCGAGAAGCACCCGCCTAACGCCATCATAACAGACGCGACTTTTCTGCCGCATGTTCTCGAGATCATTTACGATGCACACGAACACCATCATAAGGTTATTGTGGTCGGCGAGTCGGACAGCAATATCAAACCCAAGGCTCTGAAGGAGGTCGAAATACATTCCTGGAATGATGTTGAATCCAATGGCAAGGTACCTCAAGCTCCAAAAAATGCTCCTCGTATGCCTCTACATTTCCATATAATCATTGTCCTAATTATTGTTCAGAGTCCGGTAGCGCATACACCGTCTCGTTCTTCGAGACTCCATCTGGTGAGATGCAGTGTGTACAGCTAACGCACGAGAACTTTACTTCCGGTGTGACGGCAATCAAGGCACTCTTCCCCCCGGCCATTAACCTCTCTACACTCGATACCATCGTCTCTAGTCATTCTTTGAGTACTCCGTACGGACGTGCCATTGCCTACACTGCTCTTTTTGAGGGCACTAGTTTTGCAACTTTGCCTTCGACAAGTATCTTCCATGTTGACGGTATGTTTGAGCTCGAGTCAATGTATCTCGAAACCTAAAAGAAGCATGCACAGGTGCACCGAGTTTGGATGTAACTGATGTCCTCTCTGCAACAAAGTTCCCCATCCCGTCTCCTACAGTCCTCTTCCTCAAGCCTGAACACGTTCAATCCCTTGCATCTTCGATTATGGACCGTGCGAAGAAGTCTTTCTTCATCTACCCCCTGGCATGGCGGCACAAATTTACGAGCCTCACAGAAGGATTCATTACCAAGGACAGTCTATGGGACCGTACTGTCTTCGGCGGCGCACGGGCGGCTGTGCTTGGTAAAATGGCCGACACAGTGAAGGCGGTTGTGATCAGTGGCGGTGTGTTTTGCTCAATTCCTGACAATAATAAATATTCATCCAGTTCTAGGACCTCTGCCATTTGACGCACTTGTGCCTGCCCGCATGACGCTTTCCATCCCGCTGATCAACGTACATACGCATGGTTCTACCACTGGTCCTCTCTTTGCTACGCATGCATTTGATCTTCAGATGCTTCCCTCTCCATCTCCGGGCGCCGAACCTGCACATGTTGGCGCACCGAGCGTCAATGTCGAGGTTAAACTCGTGGGCGTTGACGATGATGCGGTCGAAAAGGGTGCAGACCCTATTGGCGAAATTTTGGTTCGTGGACCGCCAGTTGGGAACATGCTGTCGGCTGAGGGTGAGGCTGGCGAGAAAAATGCTTGGGTACACATGGGAGAGAAGGGACGCGTGATGACGAACGGTGCGTTCAAAGTACTTGGCTTTATGTGAAAATCTTGTTGTAGAATTAGCTGCTTGCTATCTTCGTTCGTCTATGTAGAACTGTACTGCCGTGCAATACACCCCGCCACTGTACCTAGCTTCATATTCTCACTACTCAAGTCGCGTCTGCATGTGACCTAAGTGTGTTTGGCAACGTAGTACCTACACAAGTAGAAGACAATCGAAGGAATCCACAGACGAATCAAGCAAAAATGCCCGCAAGGATAATCGTAGAGATATATGCTCTAGGCGTAAGCAGTCAAGTCCCCACTGTGTCGTTTATTTGCAGAGAAATCTTGCGTCCAGCCAGTCTGGCGTGAAGGATCAGGGTAGCATCATTGCGAAGTAATTTCAGTGAGCACTAGAATGCCGATTCCTATCTACTCACCTGTCAAGATCATGCTCTCCGTGGCAATGCCGGTCATAAAATAATAGATCTCGCAACAGCATCAGCATAAATTCGCCACTGACTTACTTGATAACGATCCAGAGGATGGTCAGGCGCGAGCTGTGCAGCATTTGAAAACGCTGAGGAAGCGCAGGCTTCAGAATCATGAGCCGCGCTTCCCCAGCGTCCCACTGCTAAAATAAAATAAAAAAAGACAAGTGGGGCAATAGATGAGAGATAACTCACACAAAGACACTGATTACAAGTAATGCACAATGATAAGAACAGTGCTCTGAGCATTTCAATAGCTTGGATGACGGGGACAGATGGATCCTGAAAGATCTTCGAGGCCACCGTGGTCACCGGTGTCGTACTCTTTAAACTATGACGACACGAGCATCATCCACGGTGTCGTGTTTAAAGAGTGTCCAAGGAACGACTCGAGCTTGTTGACACTCCACCGACGCTGTCATCGGTGATGAAGATCCGAGTACACGAACGTTCAAGGAAATTACGAGCTGCCTGCGATATCCATTTGGAGCATCGAACTGAGTGCGTCACTGCGATGATTGATGTCATGACTCCGATGCATACAGTACACCTTCCAATTTAAAGTCAGTCCGGGCTTACCACGTGATGTTCATATCATTAATTTGCGTGGATCCATGCAACACCACTACCACTACTAGCTCATATGTTGGTTTTGACGGACACAAGCGGACAAAAGGGTTCTGTGGTTTCGCTCGATCTCCTTCCGTTTCCAATATAAGATTTCCCTTTCAGATTCGACTGTTTTCGTTTTCGCAGCAGTCTTTGCTGATTGGTTTTTGTGTCCTCACTTTCGCTTTCGCAATAAACGATCCAATTTCGAAGACGGCACAGCCATCCTCCCAAAACGGGAAGTGCTTCTGTGCCGAAGGCCATCCCACCGTTGACCGGAACAGAATCAACTGGCTTTAACTTTAATACTATGTTACTGGCGACATGTCGGCACATGACCCAGAAAACCAGCAATTCAGGTACATATTTTATAGTTATGTCTGGTTTCTTCTCATTTCATTTCAAGGGCTTTCAACGAGTACTCCGATGTAATATTTTTGTTTCTAAATCGGACTGTTACATATCATTATCCTGACAGGTCGTCCTATGATCTATTCAAGCCCATGCTCGGAAAACCACGATACCTGTCTGCCAGATTTAGCTTCGCGTTACTCACTAGGCGGTGCTCTGGGGTAACAGTTCAGTTGGTATGATTCTTCTCACCAGCTGCCATGCTATACATTTCCTCATTTTGTAGCACTGTCAAACTCATCTGCAGGGTATAGGTACGTCATTCACGATGCAGACATAGATGCTTCACCGTCTAACTAAACTGTCCAAAAGGTCAAAATCCTTTAATTACATCAACTCGTCCGAATCAAACGTTTCTGGAATACTGAGTTTCCTTACCGATAAACTTCAGGATGCGGATGATGCGGGGGATCGAGGTGCGCTGATGGATATTGCTACAGTACAATCGATCTGATGGAGCTCAGTCTGGATCATCGACCAGGTCGTCAGTGGTCCGAACCCCACAAATCTCTGTGAGTTTGATGTGCGATCCCTGAACAGCGTCTGCACTAGTTTACCAAATGTAAGTCCGCTGGATGCCAGGTAACATCACCGCTAATATGCCCAGTGTTGATCGCTTTTTCCCTCATGTTATTGTCAGTATGTTGTTTTATTTACCGTGTCCGAACAAGTTTGACTACTCACAATCAGGTATCTTCTGGGGTCACACACACAGTGAGAATCAGCTATCTGTGTGAGCCGATGCCACTTTATAGAAAAGGAGCGCTAACATATTTTCCTGCTCCAGATATTCTATACTAACAATGGTACGAATATGAGCGTCGAGACCGCTCAGATGGTATCCTGGGTGTGTCCTTTCGACAGGTTTATCGTGATAATTGATACTGGCACTGCTTGATTCACATTCGGCTGGTGACTCTCGAGTCTCGGTAAATACTAAGTCACTTACTACCCTGTCCCATCCGCTATCAGTGGCTTACCTCCCCCTCCCCCGCAATTTGACTGTCTCACCACACCTTAACTTGCCCTTCCATACCTAGGCCTCATCCCCCCTTCCTGTAACTTCCTTCTAGACATTATCTGGTCCTGCACCTTACTGATACGTTTTTGCCTTCTCTTCCTTCCTTTTACTCCTAGTCCTCAATAGCTCGGTGACCGAAAGTCGTCATCATATCTGCTTGTACTCCAGTTAAGTCGATCGCTTGCCACTCAACACAACTCAGCTCCAGAAACCTCACGGTGCCGCATCTGCTTGTGCCCTTCCGCACCCTTCCATGCCCTCTCATAACCTCCCGCGATCTCAATACCTCTTCGAAATCTGACAACTGGACGATACTACACTCCACCCAGGTTCCGAAAAGAGTACACCCAAAAGCCGCTATCAACCTCCATCAACTTGCGCGGTCAACTCGGAACCAATGCATTTTGCGGCGGTTATCAGGGTTCAAGACCTTCTGTAGGTATGTCATCTGATGCCTATATTTGATTCAGGCAAGGTAGATGTGTCGCGGGTCAATGGCGATGTTCTCGAGCTCGCAGATGAGTTTCATCTCAATCCTTATGTTAATTTTTACTTGTTTGATACCATAGAGTACTTATAGCGCGATATTTCAATGTTGAGCGCGAGCTTCATATCACGCACAGCTGAACCTGTAGTGTTGCATTGTGGTAGTAGTAGTACGGTGTGGTACATGGCGCTTGTAACTGCTCTGTAGCATGGGCAGACCCCAGATACTCCCATATAAGCGCCCCAGATTCAGCCTCAGAGTGGCCATTTCCAGTCCTCGAGCTCACTGTTGCTCACAACGAGCAATGAAGGTTTTAGCAACGTGCAGCATGACAAGGGTTCTTTCCCGTTTTGGGAAGCTTCGAAATTGGATCGTTTGTTCGCGAAAGCGAAACTTCAAAGCTTTGGGAAAGGATAGTAATGAAGTGGATGACGGAAACCAATCAGCGAAAGGTAAAGCACTTGTGCGAAAGCGAATTCACCTTCTTTCAAAGTGAAAGCGTTATCTCAAACCCATCCGAATTTTGTCCGCTCCTGCCCTTCATAGTTGGTGTATCCATGCGGTCGAACGACTCGAAAGCGGATGTTGATCGGATGTGTTCGCATTCAAATATTCAAATTTCACACATCCCCTTTGGAGCAGCAGCGTTGATGTCATCCTGGACCTGGTGATCATTCTCCCCCTCCACAAGCTATGGTGGCCTCGATCTCTACGTCATACATTCGACCAGAGTATATAAGGCACGAGCAGAAAACAATACATATCAACAGTTCAATTCGAACTCGATTGTGGATCATACCTGATTATTGACCATGGTATGTTATTATAGTCATCTTTTCCATTGGATAAGGACCAAGATCGTTTTTATACAGGGCTCAATCTTCTCTGCTATCGGCTCCGGGATTAATGCCGTTATATCTGCCATCGCAGGTGTTATAATGGCTATCGTTGGAGCCATCACGACTGTATGTCTATAGCTCCTTCACTTGGTAATTAACATCACTGATCAATCATTCTCGCAGGTCATTGTCACTATATTTGATGTCATCGTTGATATCCTCTGTTGTAGATGCTTTGGCTCGCGTCGCTCAGGCATGCGCACAGGACGTAGGAGGCGTGGTGGTGCTTACTAGGAGGCAATAGGTGCTGATGTATATTATCCCGTGTCTGCGAAAGCGACTCGATGATACTTGTATTCACGCTTGCGACCCCGGCTGCGTTTCTGTTACATTATAATCTATCCCCTTCTCGTAATTCCAGGTTACTTTCAGAATCGTCGACCGTCTTGAGATGTAGTAGGCTTATGTCGAGCTCGTATTTGCCTATGTGGGCAATGACTGTTGCCCTGAGTCTATAAAGGTCATTTTCTCTCATTGCACCCAATGCGGAATGTTGTTTCGCTCATTTTCAACACTCTATTCGTGTTCTCCTCCTCAGTTCGTAGTTTCGCGAGATATTGCTCCTCCATTTTGTGCGTTCAGCAGGTGGTCTCATAGCAAATAAACATGGGACTCCTAGAAAGAAGAATGGCCTCGTATATATGTTGAAAATTCACGCGGTAGAATCAGAAGATATCTACATCTAGCGTCGAACACGACAGACATGGTCTTTCTTCATATACGATCGCGCGAACCCCTTTCCACACCCGACACAGACAGCTTTAACCTTCCGCAGATGTGTCTCGTTCACATGGCGAGTGCGGTTATCCTTCTTGATAACTCTCGAACATCCAGGCCAGATGCACGTTACTTTGTCTTGGCTGCCCTGCACGTTGGGAAGAAGTATTTCTTGGTCGTGTCTAACCGAAGAATCGGACAAGGTCTGCCCCTCAGAGTATGTGCTATGGTGAGGTAGGAAGGGTTGTGCACCGAGTTCATAGCCGACGAAACCGGAAGCGCCGCAGAGCCATAGACCCGTGTCTAGTCACAAATGGTAAGGGTTTAAAGGAAAGGCTGCGAATAAAGCGAACTTGCCTTGGGAAATTTGACCGATAGGATGATCTGTACCCTCTGGAAGCGATCCTGTAACACCGACAGATTCTAAAGGACCGTACTCTTGGTCCGAATTCTGGCTGTGGCAAGAGGGAGAGGTCGAGCGAAGTCGGCAACAACGAAATATCATTTAGCTCATCGAGTGAAACCGGCGCGACGGTCTGAGGCTCATCATCGCCGATTGCTTGGAGGTCAACGGTGCCATCCATTGTGCTGAATCCCCAACAGTGACTTTTGACTGGCAGGTAGCAAGAAGCTTTATAAAGCGGGTGCGGATCTGCAAGATTTCACCATCTATCCTGTCAAGGTACTCAAGACATGATTGCAGGGCTGATCTCATTGCATCTTGATCAGAGGCATGCCCTAACTGCGAATATGACGTCGATGGGGTTAACCTCGGTCTGGACGTCGAATATAAACATGATAAGCTCATGTCTTGATCCTAGATCTACGGAGGGTAACCTTACTTTTGTAAATGCGCGCTCATGCTGAATACTGAATGCTGAATCTGATTTCTAGATGACCTGGATGGCAAGGTAAGTCGTACAGTGAATACAAAAAAAAAATACTTATTAGCCTTTGCGAGATTCTTGCCTTTATATTCACACTTCGCCCGTGGCTGTCGCATGTCCGTGGCAGGGCCAACGTAAACTTGAATTGTACGTGTATCTTTCGAATTATTCGAGCGGTTTTCTCAGCCCAAGCGCACTGTCTCAGGCTAAGCAGCGATTGGTTGTCCGATGCTCGGATAACATCCTTGGTAGATCCTTGTCAAATTGGTGCCCACAAGTCCGCATGGGGGGAAATGAAGCACCGACAGTCGGAAATCCGGGAGGTATTGATTGTATAGTGTGGGATGACAAGTAATGCAGCCCGTGCATCGAGTATTGACTGTGGAGTGGAGTTATCTAGATAATTCATTCTTTTGCTCACCCCATTGACTGGCAACGAAAGGAGATTCATGTCGCCAGACATATCAGTTTGTAAGGACTCGTATTGCGCTAGACACGGAAATCCCTTTGTGCTACCGGTTATACACTTCCCCTGTACCGATCCGAAGTACTACCCGCTGACTACTCGTACTGCCACTCACTTAGATATAAAAGCCTTACCTTACCTTCTGTATCTTCAGTGAATTCACTCCCCCTCACTCATCTCTCATCACTGGTGATCAAACATTCCCCTTCGAACTCAACAGCAGCATTACAAGTTCTATTTACTATCCTTCACGGCGCTGTTGCGATCACGGATATGTAACTTCTTGAATGAATGCCCCGCGTGTCACATAACGTCCGGCAACGCCCGACCCTGAATGTGTCGACCACGTGCAATTCATTAACCGGACATGACCGTCCATGTCTAACTTAGAGTCTAAAGGTGCTTCATCTACGGTCTACCATGGGCAGTTCTTCATCCAAAGCAGCCCGTAGGCTACCTAAGGAAAAACCATCATGGGCTGGCACTCGTACACCTTCGGAGCAAGGCGGTGCTCAAGAAACTCAACGTTCAATGCCCTCAAGACCACTGGCATTTGAAAATAAGACCGACGGTGCGTACGCCAGAGCTATCAGCGTCATTCATGGCCTGTTGAAACGTCGTGCTAGCGGTTGAAGCGGATGCCAAAGACCCCCAATTTATGTCCAAGCTGAGCCAGCTAGGTCCTGTACGCGTTGACCATCATATGCAGTCCGTTCGACAAGTGCGTGCTCTGTCCAGCACCAAGTGCGGCTCTTACCAGGGTATTGGATTCCTCACAGGCAGACTACGTTCAGCAAATGTATCGCTCTCGCCTTCAGTCTGAAGTAGAGGCTTCGCCGTCACATTCTACCAGAAATCGCCTCCTGGCCGCATCACTGAGCGACTTACTCGAGTCCCGGAAAACAGTCAAGTCCCAAGCAGAACTTCAGGCCTTAGCAGAGCGGTATCATATCGACGTTACCAAGCTCACCGAGCTCGCAAGGTTCATCAACACACCCTCCATCGACGAGAGTACGATCGTAAGAAGCTCGAATCAGGATGGAGAAGAGACTCTGACGATGACGGTGAGTTTTTGTCAGGCGTACTAGAGCAGACGAGTGATATTGTGATATTCAGGCTCATTGGGTCGATCCGAAACTTGAAACCCGACGTGGAATTCCATGATATCTTGATTTTTCCTAGTTGTGCCACATTTTATGCGATGCTGCAAGTCCATAGTACAAATATATATGTGGAGATGATGGACAAAAATACAATGCAAACCATGAACGAGGAATTTTAGAATAAAACACGCAGAGCATTAACCTGCTGCGACTCCGCGGGGCAGTACGGACATTTGACACGTCTGAAAACATCACGAGTCAAGCGGAACTGAGCCGGAGGGACGCGAAGACGTACCCGTTGGACTTGCAAAGCTTTTGCAAACTGTCCTTCGTTATAACGTGCCCACATGTCATCATCATCGGGGGGTTCTGGTTAGTGGATTGCTCCTTGGATACTGGGCATGCAAAAATGGAATGATAACGGTTCTCCGGTGGGAGTTGAATTTCGATCTGAAGATACAATGAGACGCGATTGGCATCAACAAAGGAAAAAATACAGACAGGCAGCTCGTCGGTCTGACTCCATTCACCCCTGCGATCTTTCATGACTGTCCGAGCTTTCTCAATCCTGGCCAAGGCACCTCCACCACCAATGTCACCTATTACTCTCAGTGGTACTTGTCGGCTCATGCCGAGACTCGTGCAGTATTCCTTGGCGAAAAGTGGTTCGAGGTCCGTATGCACAGAGTCTGAGGCCAAGTCCGCGTACGGTGATCGCCTAAGGCGTTCCTTCGGGAGATACAGAACGGAAGTCATGAGCCTCTGAAACTCTGCTGCGTGCTCTGGGTAAAAGCTGCGCAATGTAGCATTTGCATAGGAGATGGCAGGGCCAGCATCTAGTGGTTCTGCCAAGAGGAGGCGGATGAATTGAGAACGATGCAAATAGAACTCCAGCGGCGAAGATCGCTTTCGGAGAAATTCGCGGTTCTTTAACGACCACCTGCAAACAGTACATATGAGGAAAGAGAGTGTGGAAACTATGAAACGCGGCGCACTCTAATGCAGGACCGATATCCTGTCTTTTTAATGCCAATACGATGCGGTGCAGGTCCTGGAATTGTGTTCGTAGCTCAGGCTTGATGAATATACCGCACTCCTGGAAACCATTTCAGTCAAGTCTCGGACATCCCATTATTTGCTTACTTGGATGAATGTTTCTGCTGTTGAAAACTGCCCGGTGCGCAGGAAATGCAGGGCAATTGTTCTTTCAAGAGCCGCTTGCGCACTGTCCGACGTAAAAAGAGGGTCATATGTGGGAAGGGGCTGGGTGAATTTCTGTGCGGCGAAACCCGTGGGTCAATGCTCATGACATAGAGAATTAGTAGAGCATGCAGACCTTGTCCAGGGCCTTCCCAAGTCTCGCAATTCCATTGTAAATCTCCTTCTGTTTCTCGTCTATTTCCTTCTTCTTTGCTTCGACGGTTTGTGCTAGAAGGACATAGGTGTCCTCTGTAACGCTCCCTGCGTTGATGCAATCCTTCACTTGTCGGAGAGACTGGAGAAGAGAGTCCAGAGAGTTCTCGATAGATGGCGCCTTCCCTTGGCCTCTCTCCGTAAGCTTTTCGAGCTTGAACAACTCTTTGAGTGGACCGTCCATGAACGTACCGGGTAAGTTGGCTGCCTGAAGTGACTTATCGAAGCGCTGATATACAAGAATGGTAAGTCACAGCAAACGTATACTCCGTCACGCGCTGGCCCCGTCACACCAATAATGCCTCGATTTCTCGTCGGTGATGAACTCGGCAACATAAAATCGGTACAGTACAATCCGGCTTCGCAAGAAGAACCAAAACCGGTCTTGAAAACTCTCCATGATGGTAGCGTTACAGGAAGAACCAAAGGGCATCCAAAAACTCGCGTCGAGCGCGGGGGAGAAGACATTGGTACGTTCAGCTAGCCCCCTCGCGTTTGTAAAACATCTAATGCTGAAGGAAAGTTATCAGCTGCTCATGCTAATGGAGCGGTTTCAATTTTTTCTCTGGAAGACGATGATCGACTCGAGTTACTTCAAGAGTGGAAAGAAACTCGAATCAAAGCTGATCAGTCTTTCATCGGTCTTGCTGCTTCGGGCGGGTGAGTTCCTGTATTCAAGTTACTCGCTTGATGTTTCTGAAGAGTAGAAGCTCCACATTCTCTTGTACTACCAACGGCGCCCTGCTAATGTCGACTTTGAAGGACGATAACAGTGGAGTTAGCCATAAGCTTGCTGCCTTACCGTCCCGACTATGCGACTGGCGTCTCTCGCATGACCATCAAACGTTTGCGTACGGAGGCGACGAGGTGGAAGTATCTCTCTGGGATACAGAGCGTGCATTTGCCTCTCCGTCTGAAAGTTCAGCAAGGGGTGCGCCAGCTAATGGTAGCAAAAAACGGAAACAAAGTGATACACTCTTTCCTGGGGAAGTTTGGCGCGCCAAAAACATACAAAATGATTTTCTCGGATTGCGACAGCCAGTTCACAATACGTGTTTAACGTACCTCTCACCGTCAACATCTACGAGCCAACAGCATCTTCTTGCAGGCACGCGTCTCGGTGACATGCGTCGTTACGACACTCGTGCTGGGCGGCGACCTGTCGCCGTGTTTCAAGGAATAGGGAAGGTTGGTGGTGTAAAAACAGTAGAAAAGGGATTCTCAGAACAGTCGGTATTTCTCTGATCGATACCATGGTTTGGCGTTACTAATCACTACATAATCAGTGAGGCTTTTGTGTCTGACCACGGCTCAAATGTGTATGTGGTTGATTTGCGCAATGGGAGTATCTCATATGGGTACAAAGGTCTGTTCTCCTGATTACATTTATTGATCCTCATTGACAGAACATCTCGTATCTAGGCCTATCGGGCACTGCCATCTCACTGGCTGCATCTCCAACCCACCTAGCCTCAGCATCGATAGATCGATATTTACGCATACACAGCGTTGTCCCGCTTCCTGATAAGGTTGGGCAGCACCCTGACAAAAAGGGCACCGTTTTGGAGCGTGTTTTCGTGACGACGGTACCGACGGCTGTTATTTGGGACCAAGAGAAAGATGTTGTGCCCGTGAATGACGATGAACAGGAAGGAGAGGACATATGGGAAGGTATGAAAAATGTTGGAGAGGACGATGAGGAGGCTTGAGTTTCTCAACAGTCCCACATGTTATTCAGGAGATTGTAGCCTGCACATTAATACTACATTATGAGGTTTTGACCCGATTCCTTTTTTCATCTTTCACCGTTCGCCTTGATTATCAGGAAGATCCAAGTACTAATAGTATAGTCCACTACCCCTCGTAATTCTCTTATGGAGTCCACTCGGCCCAATCGACTGCCCGCTCGTCATATCCCCAAGCAAATAAACTCCCGACGTCCGTATAAACGTACCCCAAAGCCCCATCGTCACCTGGTCCACACACTCGAAACCAATTGCATGCCAGGGCGCGTGTACGAGGTGGGCCAGCCAGTTCCCAAGGCGCTGTGGGAGGCTGAGTGGCTTCCACAGGGGGAAACCCCAGTGCTGATATGGGCTGCCCGGAGAATCCGCGTCATTATCCGTATCGCGCAGCTGCATGACGCATGACTTGATGCGTGTGTCCCAGAACATGGAGGTAAAGTACTCCGATTTTCTGGATCCGCCGAGCTGGAAGGAGTCTGTGATGACCTGCTCGTGTGTGATGAAGATGAGCTTCCAGGGGTGAACGGGGGTCGGCTCGTAAGGACTACTTCGTACGGCGTCCAGCAGGAAGCGAAGACCTTTCGGAGATATTGGGCGTGGGCGTCCGTACGTCACCTGCATAAGCCACACAGTCGAGGCGCTAGCATCGAACATGATCGCATCGATGCCTGGGATGGACAAGCGCATGGTCAGGGGAATGGAGAATGTACGGGTAGTTCTCGGCAAGCTGCGCAAGTTGGCCCTTGGGTCCGGTAAGCCCATCGACCCTGGTGTGTCACCTTAAAGTTGGCCCGCAGGAAGAAGCCTTCGTCTGATGGCTGGTAGTGCCACTGCGAATCGGGACACCGGAACTCGAAGGTCCCTCCAAATCTGGACATGAGAGCCACCATAGTCTGACGATATAAGATTTTGCCCTCCTCTCTGGTGTCAGGCGAGTCGAAGGTGTCGATAGCCTCTTTGGCAGTGGATGGGTATAAGGAGACGATCTTTTCTGCGATGAGCTTGCTGGCAACCTGCGATACAGGGTAGGGAAGCGGCTCTGTGCGAGTGTCACCGGGTTGGACTGCAAACAGGCTGCGGTTATATTGTGATTCCAATTCGCGCAGTGTAGGATGCAGGTTCCAGAAAGTATCGTGGGCATGTACCAGCTTGTCCACATAATAATTGGCATAGCCAGCACGACGAGACGCTTGGAGGCAGATGTGCGCATTAGACCCGAAATGAGCGTATGTCCATCGCAGGAGCTCGGCATCGTGCCGGCCGGCAGTAAGAGTACTGGCAACGATGTCAGCGAATGTTAAAATCATATACAAAGATTTCACCTCATAGTAAAGATCTCGTCCCAAGTACATGGAGCCATCCACCGCTGGAGTGCAACATCATATCCAGGCGACCATTCAATGTTGAACCCCAGGCTGTCGGGCCAGAAGGTGGTGAAGATGGACTTGCCACACGTGCCCCACATCAACGTCTGAGTGTGGTCAGTGTTGGTGTGTGTGGCGGGGTTTTTGTGCGTGCTGTCAATAAGGTGCCATACGTCTTCAGATTGGAATAAGGGGTGGTACTCGCTGTCCTGCTCCGGGAGGGCGAAGAAGCCGTCAGCGGTGAAGCACAGGACGCATGAGCCCGGTTGATCTATCTGGTAGGTTACCGGCTGGCGAGCGAGAAGTCGCCTGATGAGGAGGTATACTAGGAAATGTGTCTTCCCTAATGGCCAGTCACTGCATTAAGCAGCAGCGCTCCTAGAAGGAAGTTAACTTACCTATACCTGCTGATCCATGAACGATGAAATTTCGCTCGATAACAGAGATGTTATCAAAGAACAACTCGTATTCTGAACGGATGAGCATGGAGGTCGCTCCGTTTGGTAACACCGCATCGGGGTGTTGAGATAAATCAATAGCATCAAAGGTGAACGGGTGCACCCTATTTCCGAACATTTAGTATCATTCCAAGACCAATAGAGAGGAAACGGGCTAACTTGTCGTAACCATTAGAATCTAGAACATTACACCTCAACCCTTGCCTCACGACAGAGCCGTCCTGCAGCTGCCAAAGGGCATGATAGAGGGCCGAGAGATTGGAGAGGGATACTTGTGAGGATGGCATGATGATGGTGCTGTACCAAAGGGTAAGGAGGTCTCCATTATGGGCAGCCACAACCTCGGATGCGGATGTCAAACGGATGTCTCATTACACATAGGAGTTTGTTTACCTGTATTGAATTATGAAGCTGCTGACTAAGTAAATGATTATTGATCGATTCAAGTCAAACTTAAGCACTTCCAGCAGTGACGAGTCTATGTGATAATTTATATGGAAGACAACATCCTCGCACAGATAAAATTGGTAGTTGATAGCCTGCAGTCTCCTATATCCGACCTTCAAATTCTTTTATCGTTACTTTGTCGCCCTCTCGACTCTGTAGGCCTTCTTCCACCGCAATGGCGTCGGTTCAATCTCGAGCCGATCCAGGGACCGCGAGCCCTTGACATCGCAAAAGCCTTTCCCCCCCTACAACGAGCGTTAATTGAGCACGTTTTACCAACGTGGTCGACAGTTCTAGCTGACGAGGGTCATCTGCCACTCGCTGATCAGTATTTCTGCCCCGACGCGTTTGCTTTTGCACTATCTGCTGCCGGGGATGTCGTGCTCTGCGCTTATTCCACACTTCTCTCTTCAGTGCTCACAGAGGAATCTATTAGATTATTAGCCAAGCTGTCGACTCAGTATCCTGTTGACAGACTTCACACCGCTGCTTTCGCTGGCAACGATTCATCAGCTAGGAAATCGGTCAGATGGGATGACAGCCTCAGAAACGTTTCCGCAGTCCCGTTAAAAGCTGCCAATGCAGTTGAGATGCGAGACTTGCCACCAGAACTTGAGCTCGCGACATACTTCAATAGCTTGAGCACCGGCACGGAGCGTTTAGTGTTTACTCTCTCCCGTTCACCATCACAGGGTGAGTGTTGTTCATTTTATATTTTATATACACATGACGTATGTTCAGATAGGATAACGTCTATCACACAGCTGTTGACGAAACTCGTGAATGTCGGCGTGTTTCCATCCTCGTCGTTCTTACCGCCATCCCAACCATCCTTCTTTCGTTCCACGCTAGCCACAATCCGCGCGAGGTTTATACAGGACGATGACCACAGGTATTCGAAGTTCTGGACGGATATACTCCTTTCTCTCCCATCCACGGTTGCCCAGCAGACTATCTTCGCATCATTGTGTTCTTCTCTGGCGCAGCTACCTAGTAACCTGGGCGTGACGGCGCAAGATAGAGGCATTGTCGTGCAAGAATCCTTACTGCTTCGTGCCATGTTCGGAACTCTCCAGCCAGGATCAGATGTGTGGAATGCCGTGTTGGGTGTCATGTTGACCCGCGATTGGAAAGAGAGTCATGCCAGGATTTTTGTCTGCTGGGCAGCCGGTGCCAAAACAGGTACTATGAACTCTGAAAGTCGGTATTCTAATCAGATTCTCGTAGACCCATGCCAATTGTGATACTTTTAGCGCTCCAGACTTTATTAGCACGTGCTTTAGACGTGTGGTGCGCTTCAGAGCACGTCAAGCACTCACTGCTGTCGCGACATCATTGTGAGTTCATCTTCATGTAAAGCTGATCTGGCGATTGATCAGCCTACATGGATTAGATGTTACATCACTGCTACTTCTCATTGTATCCTACTTCCCTCGTCAATCAGAACATGTGGTATCCACTGCGCTATCTCCTAGCTTCGTCGCTGCAGTCGGTCAATACATCGGTCATCTGGACAATAGCGTCCGCCGATGTGGAATGCTGGCAGCTGAGGTTGTTGCAACGCGTGCAGGCAAGAACTTGGATTTCGGAAACTGGGATGGAGATGACGACGGGAAACTCTGGGCCAGAGATCTAAGAGCACTTTGTTCGGCCCGAGACATTGATTTTGACCCTTACGTGGGAGATGACTTGGAGCCAGCCACGGCAGAGGAGAGCACTCCAACAGAAGAAATTACCACTGCTGGTGTCCTGGAAGATGCTGAAATATCAGCGTTGAAGCTCACAAAGGCTAGTGTAAACACGATCGGCTACGACTCAGATGACTCACTCACCGGCTACGCATCGCCAACCTCCTCCCGTTCCGCGTCACCCACACCCTCCGAGCTCGACGAGCTCGAGAAAGATCCTACTCTACGTGTCGGAGTCAAGAAAATTCCACGACCTGTGTACCTTGCGCAGCTGGGTGAGTTGGTGAGGAGTATGAGGGTGAAGCCCGGCGAAGAGAATCAGGAAGCCGACAGAATTGAAATGGCACTTAACGTTGCAGAAGAGCTGATCAGGAAAAAGAAGGATTATGGGACTGAACTCGGTGGGTTCGGCATGACATTACACGCTTCAGTGGCTGACGGCTTTGCAGAGGAAAACGCCGCAAATTTGGTCTATGGATTTACTTCGCTGAACGATAACTACGAGCTTGAGGGCTTCGAAAACAAACGTCAGTGCGCTGTCATTGCGCTGGTAGCATGCTGCCCTCGAGTCTCCGCCACGTAAGTCTCCTTACAAGCTAGGGTCAACAAAGTACGATGGAATTTTTCACAGGTGCATCATCGAAGAATTTTTCAGCAATCAGTATTCTACAGAGCAACGCTTTGTGATACTCAATGCCCTTGTGCTTGGAGCACGAGAACTAGCGTCGCTCCCAATTCATTCCGCAAACTTTCAGCCTCTTGATTTTCAGCGCACCGCGTTTCCTAGTAAAACTTTACCCCCTGCACTTCATCAGAAATATCTCACTGCCAACGGTCAGGCCAGTGGAACTGTCCAAGGCTTGCTTGAGGGTGTCACGCGGGCAGCAATAGACAGAGGGAAGGAAGCTACCACTGAAAAAGTGCCAGAGTTCGTACGAGAACGACAGCTGCGCGTACGAAAACCTCTTAAAATCACTGAAGTGTCGCCTGGAGAAAGAGAGAGTCGAGTACTCTTGCCAGGGCGAACTTCGCAGCCTCACCGAACTGCATTCATAGACGTCGCAGCGGAGTACTTCGTCATGCCGTTCATCAACCGTTTCTGGGCGTTCCTCCGTAACGAACAGACGCGCGAGGAGAGAGCAGCGCACCGTGATGGTCTACATCGGTATCACGGTGCTGGCACGGGCCTTATCCTCAACCCTGTTGTACTGTCGCAGTTTATGGGCTCCTTGGCGTTGCTGGTACATGCAGCACAGAATGCTCCGCAATGGTTGTCTCTTATTGCGCCTGGTGCACTGGAGCTAGCGGTCGCCTTGGGCACTCGACCAATATCAAGGGCCGTCGGCAGCGACACGGACTCGACTGGACCACCTGGCGAAGCCCGGGGTAAGGAAGCTTCAGTGCTTACAGCCGCTCTTGAGCTTTCCATGATTGTACTGGATGGTTGTCTTGAGCTCGACGGGGGACGCTCGCTTGGTCTTGAGCACACTGGACTACTGTTGGGTGCTGGAGAGTGGGCTGGAAATATTTTTGAGCTACTTGAAAAGGGAACCCTAGTAGAAGGTGGTGGGGGTGTACATGAGGTTCGACTGCGTAGGGCTGCAGCAGGGGTACTGCTGAAGGTCGATGAATTGACCTCAAAATGGCGAAGGTCAATGGTGGATGTCCGATAGTCGATGAATATGGGTCATATCTTAGAGAAAATCTTGTTGGTTGCGCTCTCGCCTAGAATACTTGAGTATGGTACATTCCAGGCACTGATGTTGCCAATCTATGCTACTTTGACTATCTAATGCCAGTAATGGGCAGAGATAGCCTTCACAGAAAGCCAAGCATCATCGAGGGCTTTCACAACTTCATCAGCTGTGAAACAGAGTTCAATTGCCTGATCAAGTAGTCAGAGCTGTGTAGAACTCACGCAAAGGACCCTTTTCGAGATCCAAAAGGTTCTGAAATTGATCAGTCCGTATGTGTTTGGCCAGGAATCTTGTACATATCACTATACCTGTTCAGTGTGCTTCGCACTAGATGCTCCAATAATTACTGCATCGCCAGCTTCACGAGACAGGTAGCTGTGATGGGAAATCCACCGCAAAGCCACTTCAGGTACGGTCAGATTGTGTGCTTCAGCGATGTCGCGGACCGACTTGACAGTAGCAAAGTAGGTGTCATTCCAATACCTGCACATTGTGTCAAACCCAGGCCTTTCTATCCTCGAATGGAGTTTTACCTGTCACGATGATGCTAAGAAGTACAAATTAGGTTGGAGAACAAAATACAACAGGAAACCTGGAGTTAACTACCTTGCCCTGAAGTTTGCTAGGATCAAACCGGCTGCCTTCTTCAGCCTGATCGTCTTGGCTGATGTACCGACCAGTGAAAAAGCCTCCTGCAACTAAATGGGATGCGTCTCAGGGTCGTGTGTAGCACTGCTAGAGGGAAAGTGCGTACGAGGACTGAAGGCATAGAAGCTTATACCATATTTGCGTAAGCAAGAGAATAATTCTGGTTCTACGGTCCTATGAACCAACTGTATGAGCATAACATGAGGAGAGAAACATAACAGCAAACCTTTGTATTGCGTTGTAAACGCCTTGGTACACTGTAGGTTGGATATACCCGTTGGACCTACATATCTCCACCATTTGCGCCACTTCCCAACTGTGCAGGAGGAATCAGGACCTAGGTGTGACAAGCACATCGGGAGATACAAACGACATATAATTGCTGATGCCAAGAGCTTTGAAGTACCCTTCTTTGTGCAAATCATTGACAGCTTTTAGGGTGACCTCGTATGGTATGGTGCGGTCGGGACCGTGTAGATACCACATGTCGACTTTGCTGAATAGATGTGTCAGGACACGAGCTCAGCATGAAGAAGAGAACTTACTCGGTGTTCAGGGCCTTCAAAGATGCCATGAGATTCTGACGCAACCCCTTGAACGTTCAGTCGTAAATACTTTTGATAATGAACTGTAGGAAGTGAAAGGTTTCACCTCCGGGGAGTGATCACATAGCTCGCCGTCTTCGATAGGTTGTCCCATCCGCTAAGTGACCTGTTAGCCCGATCGAAATAACAGAAGGATAGACATTACAGAATGAGGATAATGTTTGGTGTCCATGATCAAGTTCCGGTTCTGCCAGTTGAGTTTTCCGAGATATTCTTCGCTGGTGCCGAACGCATAAATTCGCGCGGTGTCGACCTAGAGAAAATCAGCGTGTTAGAATGCAGTAATGGCTGACCGATGTAGTACCAACCTCGCGGTGGCCATGGCTCTGAAAAATGTCGAGAATAATTTCCACGTCTTTGAGATCGTGGACCCGAGCGCCTTCGGAACCTTTTACGCCAAAAGTCATAGCACCCTGAGGGCAACTCAACACTGTGCCATCAGGAGGAAGTAGCTGAATACAAACCATCACGACCTTCAGGGCGCTTTTGGGGTTGATAACTGTAGACATGATTGTTAGAGTGTGAGCTGGACTAGAAAGTAGTTTGTGGATGATGAGCGTCCTAGCGAACGTGTTCAACTAGCTGCTTATAAGTGATTCCATGCCGAAAGCTGATGTAGCACGCGTAACCTTCGGCGAAAGATAGGTGGATAAGCAGAGTATGCTTATCAGACTTTGGGACCTGATGTAGTCGAGCTTGCTAGAATTAGTATAACCTTTGACAAACGAGTTATTTCATAGGAGGCAATATCCGGTCTAGACCGTGTGAATCTCTGTTCTCTCATCCTACTGTTCCGAATTGAAGGCGAACTCATTACACTTCCGCTCGCTGCTGGACATGCTTGTAACCACTTTACTGAGGTATTCGGCGGCCTCAACTCCTTCAGTTTTCGGGAGAGCCTTTTCGAACTCATGTGCCCGCCGCTCAGATGCATTGTTCATGGTAGGTGCATGTTCTGTTTTGAACTGAAAAGATGTTAAATGTGGATAGCACCGCGACACGGAGTATAACAACCCCAAGGTATGTATTCCAAGTTGGCGGCCTTCGTACTTACTGAACCTCGTTTTCTGTAGATACCCTTCGCATTCTCGGGGGACAACATGAAGAGGGCCGAAGAGATCATCTCTAGATATCCTCCGCAATACAAGAAGGCTGCGGTCATTCCTCTCCTTGACCTTGGACAACGGCAGAACAAGGGGTGGACAAGCATCAGCGTAATGAACTACATCGCAAAGTTGCTCGAGATGCCCCCCATGCGGGTATACGAGGTCGCGACTTTCTACACCATGTTCAACCGGTGCGTCAACTTCGAGGCACTAATCCACTGCTGACCACTGCATTGGTACAGTGAGCCGATTGGGGAGAATTTTGTGCAAGTCTGTACCACCACACCATGCATGCTGAGTGGTTCCACGGAGATTTTGGACGCGGTTTGTAGTCAACTGGGTGGAATAAAACCGGGGGCCACAACAAATGATGGAAAATTCACCGTGATTGAAGTCGAATGTCAAGGCGCTTGCAGTAATGCACCTATGATGGTCGTGAACGATGATTTCTACGTTTGTCGCTTCACATTCCTTGCAAGACGTGAACTGAACTCAGTCTAGGAGGACCTGACTCCGGTAACCACAAAGAAAGTCCTGGAGGCATTCGCAAAAGGCCAAAAACCGAAACCGGGACCACAAAGTGGGCGACTGACGAGCGAAAACTCTGCTGGACTTACTGCGCTTACGACAAAGGTAGGTTCGCGTCATACGGGTAGTATCATGTCATTGAATTTATTTTACTAGCCCTACGGACCAGGAGAATTCTGCACACCAGAGTTTAGCTAGATGTTCATAGAGTTGTCCTTGACGGTCGTGATTTAAAAGACAGAAAAAAGTGTGAAGTCCCACTACCGTCCGACATTACTAAAGAAATTCAGTCATCGCCTTCTCCATCGTCATAACCATGTACGCCGTGTCCCCCCTCCGGAAGTCTTTCGATCATAAATCTGTGCTAAAGGTGTCAGTCACCGAACATGGAGTCAGTACATGCAACTTCACTCTATTTCCTCTTTCAAGTCGTCACAGTAAGTGTCTGTATGTATGTGAATGATAAAGAGTGCTGCATTGCATTGAAACGCACCAAGAGGCAGGTCGTGCGGATCATGTCCTAATACTGTTTTCAGCGACATAGTTGTATGTTTGCGCAGACCACTTACCAAAAGGCATCTCGATCTCATCCGCGATACCCTCGATGCCCATCAGTGTAAAAGCAACTACAGTAACGATGGGAATTGTGCTCCATCCGAGGTCATTGATGAGGGTCAATGGCAGGGCAAACAGGTATAAGGTTACGCATTGCTTTAAATGGATTCCATCTAGAACGCACATCAGTATCTGTAGAAGAGATATCAATAAGAACCAAACTCACAAGGCGCGGGTATAGGAGTATTCGCCACTCTCTCCATCGAAGTCATTTGGTCGACCATTGACTGCACTCTGGACGATGATAAGATGGTTTTCAGCAGGCTGACGTGTCGGACTTACATCCCACTCATGGCATTCATGCCTAAGTGTCGGCACGAAATGAGCGTCAAGACTAAGAATCAGGTCGGGGTATCTCACCTGCTGGACCAACAGTTTCAAGCAAACCATCCCGCTTAAACCTGAAGATAGCATTGGACAGCTCATGAGCGATACTGTTGATATTGGTCAGTCGCAGTGCAGCGCATTAAGTTTCCATCACGAACACGAGTGGAAACGGCATAGACATTCGATCAGCATAGGGGTGAAACTCAATCGTTTGATGAGAGTTCGAAAGCAGTGGGGTAGTTGAACCTGACGGGGTGGTATGAGCCACGAGTGGCTTCTTGCTGCGCTTCCGACGAACTCTCTTCGTGGCATCATGGTTGTTGTTTGTTCCATCCGAAACTGGCGACGTAGCAGCATAGGAAGTGGGAGGGGGTATTCCTTGACGCGTGCTATAACCAAGGTCGTCGAATCGCGTGAACGAGGCGGGAAGGACACCAGCATAATCCTCACAACCAGGTCCGTCTTCATTGCGAAGGTAATGTTTGACAGCATATGCAAAAGCGACGCAATATTGCAGAGTTTCTATCTTCTGATGTCTGAGTTGAGCGGTAGTAAGATTAGAGGTCGGCGTTTTTCCGAGAACGTGGGCGGGATGGTCTTCAGTGGGAGGTAGCGAGACATTAATCCAAACCATACGAGACAGGTTGCGGACCTAGAGAAGCCTTAACGAAGTTGAATACAGACGATCATTAGACTGCCTACGTTAGACGTGATGGATGAGAAGCACTTTCGACCTTCCCAGTAACGGTCATATGAAGTGCTGGACTGATATCAGATACGGTACTTGGTAACTTCATACTGTACGCACCTATTTCTGTAGAGAACTGTGAACTGGTGAATGTCGTGGACTACATGTACTTACTTACCTAAATACGAGAATCAAACCAACCTGGGGATTGTAACGTGCAATCAGCATCACATTGGTTGGCAATATTTCCTGTTACTCACCACCACAGACAACAGCGGCACCACCGAATTTGTCAACACCACTCTCTTCCCTTTGGACCATGCATAGGCGACCAACCCCGCGAATATGGTGACCGTCAAGACTGGACCAATTATACGACCGATGATCTATATCCCGAGCATCTCAGTGACTGCGATTTCTCTTGCTAACGACACGCACGCTGCCTTTCACTCGCAATACATCAGGGAGCCACGAGTACTGCACGAAGTCAGTCAAAGAGAAATGGAGGAGCGAGGAGCGAAATGGCGAATAACCTTGCGCAGGTACTTCCTTTTAATCCTTGGAGACTATCATCCAATTCGTTAGACAAAGATGCACAGTCATCGTGGAATATTACCTTGAGAGTTGCCAATGTGAACTTTGCACTCTTGCGCGACTCCATGCTGTCTACTGACGAACGGTCCGAATGCTATGGTAGACACTGCAGCAGTCAAGCCTCCTTACCACCTCAACGTCTTGTACACCTGAAACGTGTCAAGTAGTCGATCGGCTAGGAGTGCACTGACCGTGTGCCTGAAGAACAATATTAGTTGTTTGGCCGTGGCACTTGTGACAGTACTAGAGTGGTTACGTCCAACATCCATCATTACCAAACTTATAACCTCTACTTATAAGTAGTTGACCATCCTGAGACCATGGTTAACCATAGTATACTAGGAAGCAGTTTGCAGGTCGTTAAATGGTATGATGGACGTCAAACGGGAGCTTACTAAACCGACGATCAGTGTGTAGTATGTACTGGTACCAAAATCGTTCGTGGTCCGTGATACACTTGAGTAAGCTTACAGTACTAGCCAGTGTTAAGTTGAAGTGTTCAAGCAATGTTCAAGTGTGAAACATTCCACTCTACATCAAGATTTAATATTCAGTTGGCGTTGACATATCTATGCTATTTGCTGATGGGCTTACAAGCTGAGCGAAAAGTGATACAACAGTACTACAACAGGAGTGCGATATTGTCGGGTATTAATGTGTCCGATGCGATGTTTGCGAGCCATGCTCTGATGTGTCTAGGTAATTGTAAAAACAGTGATACAAAGAACAAAAAAAAAAACTGCGGGTGCGTCACAAAGCGGGGACGGGGGACAGATCCGGTGTACGATCTTCCACATGCGCATATGCAGCTGGATATGTGGGAACCGGCTTGATGAGAAGAGGGGACGCGAGTTTTTCCTCCGCATTAGCGCACAGGTCATGAAGAAAGCGAGGGTATGGCGGTTGAGAGTGCGATAAACCCAGTGGAAACAAGTCCTGAACATAAGGAGAGGAAGTACCGTAGGTGTGAGAGTAGGACAGCCTTCGAGCGTGGTGCCGGCCCTCGCGCTCCAGGTGAAAGTCGTCCATGTTCATGTAGAAAGAAGGGGCGCCACGCATATCTGAGGACGACAACAAAGGTTCCGCAGTGTGTGCATGGGGGGCATACGAGTCTGAGTCCACAAGTGAGCCGGATGTATCGGCATTGACCGGCCAGTTCCAGCTTCTGTCGACGTTCTCTGGCACAACCCTTCGCTTTTCGAGGCGCGTGATCTGCGGAGGCTGCAAAGGAGTGTGAAGGAGTTGGTCTATTGGAGTCAACGGATAGCTGCAAGGAAAGTCCATCATAGTGAAGCTGGAACCATCGTGAGTAACAACGTGGTGCGGAACCTGACATCCAGGGGAGCAATGAACTTGGGAAGAGTAGACAGTAGTAGGCGCTTCCGACTGCCGTGCGAGTGGGGGCAGCTTATTACCGATTCGTCTCAAGCACAAGGAGATTCCAGGACCCGCGCTGACTGAACCTCCTTCCATTGGAACCCCCATTGGCAAAGCCGGTACGACCTGTGGAACCATCGAGGAGTTGGATACATTCTCCTGTTCACCGAACGATGAGTGATGCCTATCGTCGATGTGATAGTATGTGAAATATGATCCACTGGCAGGCGTGCCCCCCGACTTTTGTTCTTCAAACCCATCCCGGACGATGTCATCGAAGGGTGAAGCCTGATTAGAGGACAGAGGCAGAGACGGGGAAATATCTAGACTTTGGATTTCTCCAGGTGAAGACGCTGATTGTTCTCGGTCAGAATGCTCCTGAGTTAGCTGCGACACCTCCAAGAACAATGCAAGCTCTGTGAAACGCATTTCAGGAGAAAAGCAGCATGTCAGCACTGAGATAACGAACTAGTTTTATCGTTCTTGTACTTCTTCTTCAACCGTTGAAGATGGCTAGATACTTGCTTCCGAGTACGATTCTTGCCGGTCTTCTCTAGTATGTACGATTGAATGAGTTGACACCGACCGAACGACTTGACGAGGCAGGACGATTTATCTTGATCTTCTTTTAATACACGGACATATCTGAGCCGCCGCTTGCCCATTGGTGGGTATATGGCGATGGCTTGAATATATTCTCAGCTACTATTCTACAAGAATGTCAATTTCAGCGACGGATGCGCTCCCTACCTTCCATGAATGCAGCGTGTACGTCCTCGCTCCAGATATCGTCATACCGGGAATTTTTGAGTTTTACGTTCGACAATGGCGTCTTGATACGGAGAGCGGTGGGGATGATAGGCACCTCCCATGATTCGGGCAGGAGTAGTAACATTGATGCGGCTTCCTCCTTGATAGATTCCATTGATTGTTCCGGCTAAATATGAGGTGTTTAGGTGGCGCAGAAGGGCAGCGGGCACAAAACGGAAAGGCGTGCAAGAAGGGATTCAACCTGGAATCTCGTTGGAAGTTGGCTTGAAATACGTCTGCGCGACAGTCTCAATTGGAACTCCGCGTCAATCACATGATGGAAAGCACTCAACACGTGACAATCGATACTATCTCGACGCGTTCCCAGTAATATATACGGCTCTGTGTCTCCCACCGTGAACTCGTACAAGAGCAGCAGAATAAGGATCGCACTCGCGCTCGTCTTACTCCAAGCTCACTGAACTACTCTAGCGCGAATGACCGAGCTCGAAAGGGCAGTAGAGGCGCTTAAAGCTGCCGTCAAACACAACGGAATCGACAAGCGCGTCGGCGACGTTGTTAGCCAGTTTACTTCGTATCTCGTTCTTTTGGTGAGGGATCAGAATCGGATCTATACAGACGCTCAATTTTATCAAAGAAATCGTCCTCCCCTTCCTCACAATCAATATCGAAACTTCGGTCCATCCTCCGTCGACCATTGCTCCCCTTATATGCTGCCGTTCCCGGACCTGCGCTCCAGCTTTCCTCTGCCGTACTTCGCAAAGTTATTGATGAGAAATTAAGAAACGCTCTGAATGCACGAGATTCTCAGCTAAGCGCCTCATGGAATGAGGTCGCAGTTGCTCTTTTATCAGGTGTCCTGGTATGACCTCCCTTCTTCAGGCACCGTGTCAGAACTCAACCAGGTTGAATCTAGGACTTTATTGAAAAAACAAGCGATGGTATGATCTGCCCCGGGAGTTCCTTCCTCTTTAGTATCTATCTAAGCTCGGAACTTGACAGATATGAGCAAGGAAACCGCTGCGTCAGCGTTTTATCCCACTATATGCACGCTCTTCTTTTACCAGGATGCGTCCTTGACGCTTTTACCGCGAACGCAAACGACTGTGAGTGCTTACTGCTTGATAGTGGTCCGATAGCAGCATATATGCGTTCATTTGTCATATAATTTATGACGACTCTGCTGACAGGCATATTCTCTGCTACACGACACGCTTGCCAACCATCCAGGCAACCAGCGGAGGCTGCGGGATCATGCTGTTCTCGGAGGGTAATTTTTTTCTGTCTGTATCCAATTATGATCTCCAATCGGTTCTTAGGTTGCTCATTGGCATCGCAATCTCGCAGTCCAAGGGTAAGTCTACACAAAGCTACGTCATAGAAGTTTTGTCTAACTTTACTTAGACTACCTTGTGATCGAGGCCCTTCTGAATATCGTGGGATGGCTGATCCCACCGACGCACAAAACTGAGCAAGGGAAGGTGAAACGGACAGAGTTCATTAACGACCTTTTTGGCTCCGAGACGCATTTCAGCTGCAGCCACGAATTAGTCGGTATCCTCCAATACATTAGCAGCTCACGTTGGGAAGATACGTCAATGAAGGTCATGGACGTTCTGGCCAGGAGCGATATCACATTGTGAGTCTTTTGGGTTGGTGACGCAGGGCAAACTGATCCACTCCCCGGAGTAGCCCTCAACCATTTGCCCTGGATGAGGTTGATGTATGCGGCAAAACTTATCCTCAGCCGACTGCATTCGACCGCTTGCACCTGGATAGAGACTGCTTCCTTGCTAACATTATTGAGCAGGCGAATATAACTACAAATCTGTCGCGAGCTTCACTGACTATTATAACCAGGACGATGTCTGCGAAAGCTTGAAGATCTCATATGGCCATATACGCTCTGTTACAATCGACATCTCAAAGGCGTCGCCGCCTAACAAAGCCATTGTTCATGTTGATTTAACAGGTCCACCAGTTATGGGAGAAGCGCCATTGGACATTCCGGCAGGTCAGAGCTTCTACTTGAAGTTCGAAATTGAACGGGAGGATTTGAGCAGGCTCATGGAAGCTCTGCGGAGACGTGGCGTAGTGAGTGCAAGGATGTTGTTGATGAATACTACACTGACAGCTGCATAGGTAAAGCTCAGTTTCTTAGGTGAAAATCCTCCAAAGCAAACGAACAAACGGAGAAGTGTTGGCCTCGCCCATAGCATCAGACTTACGGGCGACTCTTCACCACCACCGCATGGGTCACAGTATGAGGTTGTTACGTCCATTACTCCACAATCCGCGTACTAATGCTTCCGCACATCGCCAGGATAAAGTTAAACATGTCGAAAATGGTAAGGTTCAGTGTCAGTTGTCGTATCAATATTGACCTCGGAGCTGACAGTGTACGAAACCAACTTCCCGGATGATGCACGATCTATTGCCGCCCAGTCTGAACAGGAATGCATGTCGGCGCAGCAGGTGCCATCTCGAACACCGGCTAAAAGCAATCCTGAGGTTCAGGAGTTCAAAAAACATGCCAGCGCCGAGTCCCCCCCAAAGACTGTCCCCAGACCTCGTCCTGTATCCAAGGCTGTGAAAGAAGTCGCGCCACTTCCGGTTACTCCGCCTCGCAAAAGTCCTGCAGTAGATATCCCCCCTCGTGCAGTGCACGTTTCTGTGTTTGGCAAAAGCGACGACGAGCTCTCGGAAATATCCAACGACGAACCTCTAAAGCCTGTCCGAGTCGTCAAAGCTCGTCTCATAGTCCATTCAGCGCAGTATGTCAAAGCCGAACCAGCTCCCAGTCTGAATGCAAAAAGCGATAGCACCCCGCCAATGCCCCCAACCAGACGCATCGCCAAGCGCAGGTTTATTGTGGAGTCAGACGAAGAAGATACACAGGCCACGCCTAAGGCCGCTCAGAGGGCGGCAGTTTCATCACCCAAACCAGATACGAACGAGGAGGCTATGACGACAGAACTTGGAAAGACACACCGCATCTATGACAGGCGTTCTTCCACCTTACGGTCGTCTAGCACAGTGGATGACCACACAGTTCATCCGGAAAAGATTCCCCTGGAAGTCAAGAGGTCGTCTATACCATCTACCAACGAGGCCATTCGCCCAGGGCCAGCCAATAAGGTAGCCAACGCACATCTTGACGACGACGCTTTCTTGAAGGAGGCTTCTCTTTATGACCAAGTGCCACCATGTGAGGCCATACCTGACGCGAAATTACTGCCAGAAACAACTGCGCACGGAATAATGCCCACTTCGCCTATGGGGAAGAATCTGGCAACTGCGAAAGGAAACGCACGACGTGTTTCCCCGTCAAAACCCGCAAATTCACCGAGTTTACCAGCGAGGCTGGCAGGAACTCGACGCAAACGGGATGATACTAATTCACCCTCGAGAGAAACCAAGGCTCTAGAGGACGATCATCCACCCAAGAAGAAGGCCCGTAACACTGCTGGCGGCGACGTCCAAATCATACGGGATGGCAAAGCGAGTATGTTGCCTGATCCATTCGGACCGACAACTGTCGCGAAGACTGCCAAGAAGTACGGGAAGAAAGTAAAGGCTTCGCCTATTCCGCCAGAGAACGTAGACTTTGACGAGGTTCCTGGAGCGACTTCTAAAGCAAAGACGAACGCGCGCGCTAAGGGTGTGAGAGCTTCGAAGCCAGTCCCGAAGAAGGTTTCAGGCGCGGTTTCTGGCAGACAAACCCGCGCGAGCGCCATGCGACGCAGGAACGAGAAGCCACCCGAGGTCGAGCCACCCAAAGGTATCAGCGCGAAACTCGAGTCTTCAGAACCTGGAACTGGGATAGTCGCTGCGCCGGAACCAGTTGATCAGATCACGGAAGTGAAGTGCCCCCTCGATGATGCGACCAATGACATTGCGGTGCCCCTTATAATTAAACCAGAGTCTGCATTAAGAGACCAAGTCAATAAGGTTTGTCGCTTCTTCCTTTGACCGTCCACTCACCTTAGCGCATACAAGGCGGCCATGGGCCAGGCGAGCGCGAGCACAGTCGCTCCGAAGAATTTGACCAACTCTAGAAACACCAATGCAGTGGTACGTCGATCCATCCAAGATGTCACTAACTGATCGACGACATTGTTTCAGATCACCGAAAACAAAGGATTGGCTCCGGAGAATACTCATCCTACTCCCAAACCGAAGAGGGCGCCTTGGGAGGACCCGTTATTCATTGCGCAACACGTCTCATCTGACGAAGTGAAACCTTTGGAGATCAGTCCCCCAGAAGATGATCCGCTTGAACCCATCCAGGACGTCGCGTCGGAAGAGATTTGTGAAGCGGTCTTTGGCGACTTTATCGAATATTCGGTATCATTGAAAGGAAGTGAGGATCCTATTCTAGTACGTTTGTTTTTCTTTTACGTGACGTGATACTACGTGCAGCTGACTGTTTCGCAGCCTGCCTCTTCAGATTCCCCTGCATTACAGCTGACCCCGCGTAAACCCCCTGTTTGTATTGACCTTACACTCGACCCAACTCCGGTAAAGAATTACCAAGACTCAACGAAGGCCCGTGGAGTGGTTAAGGATGTTCAGATTCTCACGAGTAAAGGCCTACGTCCCGCAGAGAGCTCTAAGGTCTGTGCTACAGTTCCAGGTGCCTTGCACGTCACCAGCCGTCAAGATGAGCACGGGACACGCACTCGAACCTCAAAACTCCCCGCCGATGATACCATGGAGGTCGTCGTGTCACAGGATCCTGTTCCCCTTCTTAGGATTCACTCTCGTAACGAAGAACGACAAGAGCAGTTCCCAGCGTCTAATAATCCCCTCAAGGATGTTAGAACTACGGATGCGGAACGCTCTTTGACTGAGCCTCGCGATATGAGGTCCTCACCTTCCGTTCGAGTTCGTCGGAGGCAATCGGTAGTTTCTTTTGCATCACCACTGGTCACCGGGCCCAGTTCCAATGATGTTGTCCAAGTCCCCAGCATGACCCGCTTGACACCTAGTGTTCGTTCGAACAATTATGGTGCGTTTGGAAATGGGATCCACGAAGCCAACACACGCCCACCCAAGGAACCAGTTCTGGACCATATCATCTCACTGGTTTCCGATGACGAGTTAGAGTCTCCTCCTGCACGGAAGCCGTCCTCCAATCGAGTCCGATTTGAGGACGCCGGGTTACCATCTTCGTTGTCCCCACTCACTCTGAAAACGAGTTCCTACCCGGACAAGAAAGTGCATGGTGGGTACAGAGATGCATGTCTATTTGTAACGTCTGACACATCTTTGATTAGTTCAAAATCCTCTAGAAAAGCGTGCAAAGAACTTGCCAAAGGAGAATAGTCGCCGTAACACTAAGTCCGACGGAGGGGATGATATCCAGGACATCGTGGATGTAAGGAAACCCCGTTCAAGTTTCTGCCGCATTGTTGATACATTTTTCAGGTACTGAGCGATATCCAGACTGTGAAGCTCCTGGTTTTGTTACCTGACGCGTTCATCGTCTGACGTCCGTTTTAGGTTATCGTGAAGGGTATCGCAAACAAGTTCAAAAGTGTCGACAAACACGTCCGCGCCGGGAGGGAGGAGCTCCTGCGTGACGCAGTTGAAGACTTAGAGGCGTTGGCAGATACATAGTAAGTAATACATTACAGACGGAAGTTGCTAACGAACGTTCATTCTGCTATGGACAACCCAGTGCAAGACAATTCAACTCGTTCATAGTTCTGGAGGAGGGTTATTCAAAGCACCGCATGACCATGACACGTCACTGGGAAGGCTTGATCAAGTCCAGCGAGCATCTTCAAGATGATCTGAAGAAGGCCCTCCAGAAACACGACCGCAATATTTCTTCGAAGACGTTCCCGAAATCGCTACTTCCGCCGAACTCCAGGTTCTCAAAGCCTTGATATTGTGTATTCTGATGGTCATTGTCATGTATTATACCTACTTGTACCTTGCCAGTGAGGAATCCTCTGTTGTTGTACAGTATTACTGTTGCGAATCAAAGATCATGGTGTATTTGTTTTGCTTCTATGCGTCAACACGATGGTATGACGCAGACTACATGCATCCATAAAAGAGAGCTCAGTGTACGAAAGCGTTGGAGAATCAGTTACACCTGGAGCATATACTTCTCTTATGCCCACTCTCCACGCTGCCTTTTTGATATGCGTTGATTAAGCCAAGTAATTCCCTGGGTAATATATCAGTTGATTGGCAAACTTGAGGATACTACAAGTGGAACACATGCCTGGTGGTACTGATTCCTCACTGCCTCCTCCTCATCACGGGGATTGTGCGATAGTATCCTAGCTAGCCGTGTGCCCCGCTCGTGTATATCCTTTCCGGGTGTCTCTTTGCCGCCTGTTTCGTCCTTGACTATAGAAGAGACCAGAAAAACAAACCAAGAACACTGGTGCCTTGTCATTGTGTAGCTGGGTGCGAAGTAGTGGACAACCTTGATGAACGTAGCAAATTGTAGTGCTTGTCATGGAGCGAGTTTCACTGACGGCGCTGATATCTATACACGATTTCTGCTTGGGGCTTCAGTCCACGCCACAATCCAAACCTGGGCACCATGACGCGGTCAATGGCTCCGACAGATTCCTCGCTTTTTCCCAGCGTATCTTGGATGTGGTCAATGGAAGAGGATGGTGACGGTGTTGTGCATGGGCAAAATTTTCATTCCGAAGTCCGTGCCATTGAGCGTAGTGAATTTGAACTTGTACAAATTTTCTGGGTTGCTGGACCGTGGTCTATTATTGTCAGACCCGTTTCGAAGGTTCTGCCTTCCAAGTACACGGCGAGCTTCGCAATGAGGAATTCGTGGGCTGGTTCTCTCAAAGCCTTGCGGTCCTGGAGTTCTTGCAAGGACGTATCCCTTAGCACCAGTAATAGGCATCGAGGTCATCAACGGGGACATCGCGGAAAAGGCAATGGATGTCAGGGAAATCATTCCGTCGAGTCGACGTTACAGGGGCTCGTGGTTGAAAAAGGTGCTTGGCCACCCAACTCAGCATTTTAGAAGCTTGTTTTTGAATGATCTCCATCATGGTTCGGTTCAGGGGTTTATATAAGGCAGCCAATCAAAATCGTTTCATGGTAGTGTACGTACATAATTCACAAATTTTCACTCTTGCCTCGTATCGTACAAAGGTTTGAAGTCAAGGAACCTGCTGCAGGTTTTCATGGACGTGAACTTACAATTAATTTGACGAAAAGGATCTGCAGCTGCTTGAACCAAACGATCGATGGCGTCGATTTTTGGAAGTCTACGCGTATGCGTGACTTTGCCCCGGATCCGGTGTCTATCGACATGTGGCACCCTCAGCGACACCCAGTCCATCTTATTCAGCGCTCGCAGTTATCTTCTGCGATCATCTCCCCATATTCTCCAGACAAGAAATTGTTCAACATCTGTCATTATGGCGAACAAGCCTGCCGACTCGGGTGACTTCCGTCTTCCCCTAGACGTCAACCCAACGCACTATGACTTGACTATCAAGACCGACCTCGAGAACTCGATATTCGAGGGCGTAGTGAAAATTAAGTATGTCCACACACTCTGTCCGTCGACTCATCCTTAACCAACCACCTCATCAGCCTGGATGTCAAGAAGGAAACCTCTACCATCGCCTTCAACTCAGCCGATCTGAAGTTGAACGACGCTTCATTGTATTCCGATGCCCTCAAGATCAAGCAACTCGATACTTCTCCGTCTTTCGATGAAAAGGCAGAACGTTGTGTACTTTCCTTTCCTACACCTCTGCTTGCCGGATCAAAGGCAACACTGTCCATTGGCTTCTCTGGAGAACTGACCGGGGCTATGATGGGATATTACAAGAGCTCGTTTGAGCACGAGGGAACAAAGAAGTACTATACACTGACTCAGTTCGAAGTGCGTATTTGATCCCACCATCTGCAGACGCACTTACGAATTATTGCTAGCCCACCGCCGCCAGGCGTGCCTTCCCGTGCTGGGACGAGCCCCTTCTCAAGGCGACATTTGCGGTCACTATGATTTCACGCGCTGACACTGTTAATCTGAGCAACATGTCCATTGCATCGGAGGAAATCTACCAACCCCAAACCACCAAAGTAGAGGATCCTTCTTTGGAAGCGCTCTTTTCGGCGTTGACCACTGAAGATAGCCAGTGGAAGATTTCCAAGTTTGAGACTACACCACCCGTAAGCCGATATCATTTCGGCAGCTTTTTATAACTTAATATTAGTGCACAGATGTCCACATATCTGGTTGCATATGCAAATGGACGCTTCGCGTACCTGGAGAGCTCTTATAAGAGTCCTTTGAGTGGGAAGACCCGTCCCTTGCGCATCTACTGTAGGGACGCGTCCCCACAGAATTTCGGGCGCAACTGAAGTAGTTTGAACAGCTACACCCGATGTGATTCATCAGGCTCAGTATGCCCTCGACATCAAGGCAAAAGTCCTCCCAATCTACGAGGAAATTTTCGACATCGAATACCCTCTCCCGAAGCTGGATACTCTGGTCGTAAGTGTCCTTTGAAAAATTGCCTTACATGCCACTGATGAGGTCCGGCTGTTTGAAGGCTCATGATTTTGACGCAGGTGCTATGGAGAACTGGGTATGAGCCGTCGATTTTGGCGTGAATTTAGTACTCACTCCTAGCAGGGCCTCATCACTGGACGTACCAGCGCCTTCCTCCTTGACCCCAAGAAGGCGGACATGGCTGCGAAGAAACGAGTCACTGTCTTTCAGTCTCACGAAATCGCTCATATGTGGTAAGTCCATCTCCGTTCTTCAAAGGATATGTTGCGGAAACTTTGGTTCAGGTTTGGTGATATCACAACCATGGAATGGTGGGACTATCTGTACTTGAATGAAGGTCAGTCTCATGCCACAACTTTTGACCACGTTGTTGAAATGCATTATAGGCTTTGCAACCTTGGTAAGTTTAGCGAATGTTAACTCGTAGATTCTGTACTCAGATTACCCGCTCCAAGATGGGTGAAGTTATTGTTGTTGGTGTGTCTTGCGTTTATGTACTCCCCCTGCTGAGCTCACTGCTATTATATTTCAGATCGGTAAGGCGAGATACTCCACTCTTTCAACATACTCATAATACCTTTTACCAGGGTGTATCCGGAATGGAAGGTTGACAGCGAGTTCATATCCCAGCATTTGAATGATGCATTGGATCTTGATGCCAAATTGTCTTCCCATCCGATAGAAGTGCATTGTCCTGATGCCAACCAGATCAATCAGGTATGATCAGATTGCCGTATGATCGCATGACCATCTCATGCAAGTGATCATCAGATTTTCGACTCTCTGTCTTATGCCAAAGCAGGCTCTGGTAAGGAATTCAAATTGTCTTGTCACCACCCCATCTCACGAACAACGTTTATAAGTCCTGCGCATGCTGTCCAACTATGTTGGCCAGGAGCGCTTCTTGAAGGGTGTCTCGATCTACCTCAAGAGGCATCTATATGGGAACACTGTCACGAAGGACTTGTGGCAGGGCATCTCAGATTCAACTGGGATAGATGTGCCGAAGATCATGGATAACTGGATTTCAAAGGCAGGCGTCAAAGCTAAGCCCACCAACTCCACTCTGACATTTCTTGCATCAGATCGGCTTCCCTATCCTCACTGTCACTGAGAACGAGAACGGTATTGTTGTCCGCCAGGATCGTTTCCTAGAGTCTGGACCTGCAGAAGAAAAGGACAACGAGACCATCTGGACCGTGCCTTTGGCCCTGCTGACAGCTAGCGATAAAGTCAGCGTTGATAACTCTGTCGTTCTTGATACTAGGGAGAAGACGCTTGCCATCGACACCTCGAAGCCTTTCAAGCTCAATGCGGGGACTTATGGTGTTTGTAAGTTGAGCTTTCTTGCTGATGACATTTATACTGACGGGTTATTGCAGACCGTGTGCTGTACTCTGATGAGAGGTTCGCAGCAATCGCTGAGGAGGCTGCCAAGGGTGATGCAGTGTTCTCGCTCAATGACCGTATTGGCCTCGTGCATGATATCATGGCATTGTCCAAGGCTGGATTTTGCAAAGTTAGCAGTGCGCTGACCATCGTCGATATTCTACACGGGGAAAAGGAGTGTGAGTGTCCCATACTACCATTGGTTGACGAGCTTACCATACCCATTGCCTTATAGTCCTTGTGTGGGACAGTATCGCTCGAAACATCACCACTCTTGTGTCAACTTGGTGGGAGCATGATGCCGTCGTTGATGATCTTGATGCTTTCCGTCGGGTGGGTTCATCCATTGCAAATGTCTGTTGATAGCTGACACAGCTCGTATAGGCGTTGTTTGCGCCCATCGTCCAACGGCTGGGCTACGAATACTCTCCTTCCGACTCCGTGGATATCTCGCAACTGCGCACCCGTGCTGTCGGACAAGCCGCTGTTGCTGGGGACTCTGCGTACGCGTCTACTGAATGGCGGTCTGGGTGAAATCTGACGAAGTTGCAGTGTCGTAGAAGAGCTCAAGACTCGATTTACGGAATATATGAAAACGCAAGATGATTCGAGGATACCCGCTGATCTGTTTAGGACGACGATCCTTACTGTGCGTGAGATGTTGAGTGACCTTGTGTTTATGCTGAGGTGTTGTGTGCAGGCTGTGAAGCATGGAGGTCGCCAAGAGTATGAGTTCGCCAAGGCATTATATGAGAACCCAACTACGGCTCCGTCGAAGAGTATTTCCGCCATGTAAGTCGACTATTGTTGTTGAGGCACATTAATTTTGATGATTTTATCAGAATGGCAATGTGCGCCAGCCGAGACGAGGCTTGCATCAAGGAGACGTACTCGTACATCCTGTCAAAAGTGCGGAACCAAGACATCGTATATTTCATCAACGGCCTCCAGACAAACTACCTCACGAGGCGCAGCTGTGCACAGTTCTTCAAAGATAACTATGCAGATGTAAGCTGTCAGTTGAGATGTGGAATGCCAAACATGATTATTTTGTAGATTGCCAAGCGGTACGAGGGGAACTTTTCGTTCAAAGATGTTGTGTCGGTACGTCGTCGGATTACTTTCGTGCTGTGAGAGGGATGATTAAGCGTGCATCAGTTAGTCTTTGAGAATTTGACCAAGGAAGAAGACTACCAGCAGATTGTAGACTTTTTCAAGGTAATTTGTATTCAAACGTCGGAGATGAGGGATGATCTGACGTATGGCGGCGATCAGGACAAGGATACATCCAGGTATAACCTTGCGCTGTCGCAGACTCTAGAATCGTTGCGTGCTTCTAGGGCGTGGATCAAGGTGAGAGAGCTCCGAGGAAATGTGAGAAAGCTGACTGATGGTATGTGATATAGCGGTCCACGAGCGACATTGCGGATTGGCTTAGCGAGTGGAAGAAGCGATCAGTGTGAAGTCCTCCGGTGCCTCGGTAAAGATAGGTTTAAGCATGACGGGGTAGGACGCGTGAGACCGAGTAGTAGGAGTGGAAGAACGAGCTAATAGTTACGTAACTGGGTGGACAGTAGTTTGTTGTGACTGTCTTGGTAGTACACTATTTTCAAGGAAGAAGGAAGACGCTCGCGAACGACATAACGATTGGCAAAACGACAATACAACGCGTACTCTAGGCAGCCCGGGATGCCAGCGTTTGATCCAGTACGAGATGCTGTTTTGAATTCACCGGTCACGCAGCCACAGGCACTTCAACTTGAAGGAGGAGGCTATCCGGATCGTTCACTCGAACTACCGTCCCCGACAACAACATCATCACGTCCTTCTTCATCGCATAGCCCGTCTTTGACACGTAGGGCAACAGATCTTGCTGTCTTGTTAAACTCTGAACCGCACGAGCCTCGAACTCCTAGCTCAGCTCGACCTTCTAGTCTATCTCATCTCTTACTTTCCGATGATTTCGAATCTGAAAAGTTGAACTCTGCACCATCTTTTCAACGGAGATTGCCCCCGGCCATCGACATCCCCCGTGAAGACCACTCGTTCTCACGGCAGCTTCCCCCTGGCCCTTCACGTTCTTCACTCTCATCCTCTTCCCCCTTTTCCCTTCCTTCTGATGTCCCTTCATCATCCTCTCGCATCCTACCAACTTCTCCCTTGACTCGTACCCCCATGGTCTCCAAAAATCCAGCTCTTTCTTCCTCATCGTCATCTACACCTCAAACAACCTCCTCTCCGACGATGCGCTCGACTTTACCTTACAACCCCCGTCAGCGCTTGACACCTGCAGGCTCCGTCCTCGCACCCATGACACAGGATGAAATACAACTCTACAAAAACTACCGTGGCATCGGCACCCAACGTCTCATGAACAAACGTAAAAGAGCACCAAGCAGAGAGTCCGACGACATTCAAGAACGTCCAGCCAAGAGGCATGCTGGCGACGTCGAAAAGGTCGTTGATCACTGTAAGTCTCTTTTGCCCTGTGCCCAACTTACCCTTAACGCCGCTTTCCCAGACAATTTGCGACCGGAGGTGGGCGTAAAACAGCGCAAGGAGTCTCCCATCATCGGACTCAAGAATTTCAACAACTGGGTCAAATCGGTCCTTATTACGCAATTCGGTCATCCAGCCCTAGCTGCTGCTGGTACTGGCAAACGACGTGGCAAAGTCCTCGATATGGGCTGCGGTAAAGGTGGTGACCTCATCAAATGGGGGAAGGCTCGAATTCGAGAAATGCTTGCTGTCGGTAAGACCCTTGGTCGTCGTTCTAGGTTAGCCCGTTCTGATCGTCTTCAATAGACATCGCAAACGTGTCTGTCGAGCAAGCTCGACAACGGTGGGAATCTATGCGCACACCACGTTTCGATGCCTCGTTCGCCGCTTTGGATTGCTATACAGAACCACTTACAAAGGCGTTTACGCCGCAGCAGCTCGCACAACCTTTTGACGTTGTATCCATGCAATTTTGTATGCATTACGCGTTTGAAACATCGCAGAAGGCTCGATGTATGCTCAAGAACGTTAGCGAATGGCTAAGACCCGGAGGGGTATTTCTCGGGACAGTTCCAAACGCCGACCAGCTACTGTATGTCCATTTAAATTTAGCTCTGGCTTGATTCTTCTTGCGTCCGCGTTGCTGAGATTACTGCGTCGATAGCGCGCGACTCGACCAACTACCACCTGACTCGAAGGATCTTTCTTTTGGAAATTCGGTGTACAAGATCCGGTTTGAAGAACGGACCTCGCGACCACTGTTTGGCCACCGGTACTACTTTTATCTCCGCGACGCTGTCGAAGATGTGCCGGAGTACATAGTTGAATGGGACAATTTTGTAGAGTGAGTCCTCGTGTGATGTCCCACATGCCAAATGGGTACTGACACGACTTTACGTAGGATGGCCGCGCAGTACGGACTACATCCCGTTTTCAAGAAGGAATTCCATGAAGTGTTCCAGGAAAACAGGGAGCACGACGATTTCAAGCAGTTGATGGTACGCATGAATGTGTGCGACGCGAGTGGTGCCAGCTCGATGGATGATGAAGAGTGGGAGGCAGTCAGTAAGTCTTGTCTTGTTCGATGCAATATGCAACGGCACTGATAGACTGCCCTTTAATCTGCAGACATATACATTGCGTTCGCCTTTGAGAAGGCCTAGTCTCATAATCTATGGTTTCAGTTTTCGTTGTGATATTTTATGCCTTTTGCTGTCTGTTAGCCCATATACCCGCTACATAATACGATTGCCGATGATAATTGCTCCGCGACGTACAGACAAAAAGGCTTATGGCCCATACGTAAAGATATTGACAGCAACGCTCCAGACGACAGACGGCATATAGAAATCGTTGAAAGGGACTCGAATGAACAGCAAAATAATGAGTGTCCCACTAAGATTACAAACAGATAGCGTGACATCAATTGTATCGGTAGAAGTGAAAAGTAGTCGTGCATAAAATTACTCCTGACCAAATCCAACAGTTTCCCTGGTAGAGAGATGTTTAGCATGAGGTGACATGGCCGGTACGATGAGAACTCACTCTACAGCAAGCGTGAGCTTGTGCTCCAGGCTAGCATAATCTTTGTATGGTGGAAGGTCGATACGGTTGAAGCAGGTATGACTCTTCGGTAGCTGCGTAGGGTCGCCAGACTTTTCTATGGTAAAGCGGCGAGGTCCATCCGAGCCCTGCAGGTCCTTGAAGCCATTAACAGGAATCCTGGATGTGCCCGTGGCGAACTGAAGCAAGCGGGACTTGCGCTCAGGCGGCCAGCTGCGGATGCACTTCCAGAACCACTGAATGACCTCATCATTCATCTCATATCCGCGGTAGTCGGTGTGCTTCGTCCAGTCATCTCTGCAATGACGTTCAGCCAAACAGCCACAACTCCAAGCGAGAAACGTACACGTCAATCTCCGACATGCCACCAATCAGGAGCTCCAGTTCGCGTTCGTCGAAGACGGTGATGAGGTCCTGTGGAATGAGCTCGCTGAAACCCGACATGAACGAGTCGAATTGTTCCTTGACACGTTTTGAAATGCGATACTCGACGACCGCATCGACGTATTCCTTCTTGTTCTCCTCGGTCACGTTAACATCTCCTCCTCCTGGACGAAGTTCAATGGTGACCAGTTCACCAAAGCGCTCCTCGGTTGTTGTAAAGGTCTCATCGATCACGTCCGTGATGTCGTTCTCCCTGAACAAGTGTTGAGAGAAATCAAGACAAAAATGATAAAGACACTCACAACATCCAAGTCAACCCACGGTGCAACTCAGCATCGACTGATTCGAGGTCCGAAAGCGTCACCTTCTTCTTCAAAATCATCTTGTAGAAGCTGACGATGAAGTATGCATCGAGGAAACGACGGTGGAATATTCCGAGACCGAGACAGCGGCCGATGAACTTAAAGTAGTTCAAGTGCTCTGGGTTGACGCCTGAAGCGGGATTAATTTGAAGCGTGTAGTTGTCGTGAGCGGAGTATTCGAATAGGCAATAAAATGGGTTGAACATCTCGTGCGACAGAAGGAAGAAGAACTCTCTGTAATGAACTCAGTAAATGCACAAACTCCGCAAGTTCAGACCAACTTACCGTGACAGACCACCGTAGTCAAGACCATCCTCACCATCAAACTTGATCATGAGACGTTTCTTCAAATCGTTCGGCGTCTGCCTCATGATCTCTGCATAACTATCCTCGAAGATATGGTTCCGCCGCACTTTGATCTGGCAGTTGCCTGGCTGGGCACGCATAGCAGGCTGACTTCGGAAGTAAATAAGCTTCCTCCTAAAGTCACGCTTGTACTGCGGAACGTTTGCATCAAGCGTCGATGGCATACGGGGATCGTCCCATGTAGTCGTCTTCGTGTTGTGGTCCACGAAATAAACACGTGCAGTGGATGTGAGACGCATCTCCCAACCAGAGGGCAAGGGACCCAGCTGCGATATGGTCTGAGGCTGCAAGGATGTGTTCTGTCCATTAGGGCCCATAACGCGAATGATGGTCTGACGCCGGGGATCGACCCATGTGGTAGTGCGCGTGTTATGATCAACATAATAGGGACGTCCTTCTGGGGTGTAGCGCTCCTCCCAGCCAGCTGGAAGACTACCAGACCCAGCTGTGGTAGTATTCCCACCCGAGCCAACGACCGTCGATGAAGCGTTGGTCGATGGGGGTTGCGCCGATGTTGACGAGTTGCGGAATGCGCTGGCGGCAGCCGCAGCACCTGGGCTAGCAACATCGACCATGTCGTCGGCGAGTATGCGACGGGAGTGCTGGTCTCTCGCAGCATTTGTTTCACTGTCCTGGTTGTTGTGATTTACAGTTTGGTTAGGCGACGGTCGGCTCCAAGTCGTTGTCCGGGTATTGTGATCAACATAATATGTCCGACCAAGTGGATCAATGCGACGCTCCCATCCGGGAGGCAATGCTCCATACTGATCAACATTAGGGTTGAAATTCCTTTGCTGTGCATTGGTAGCTGATTGTCCGGGAGAAGTAGCTAAAGAGGGTGCTGTAGATGGAGGTGCAGCGAGTGCGGCATGGCCACCGCCTGAGCTAATCGGACGAGCCGATGGAGACTGTGAAGACGATTGTTCCGTCTCAGGGCTGGTCGCCGAAGATGGTATGTGAGGAGTGGGCATCTGCATCAACGGTGCTGCGGCGGGCTCAGTGGCAGTGGCGTGTGAACTGGGTGGGCGAGACAGAGAATTACCAGCTGCTGGGACTGCGTTAGGTGACAAAGAGAGGCTCGATTCATTCATTCCCATGTCGGCTAATGCAGAAGTAACTCCTTGTACTTGGGAGGGTCCAGGGTTGCTCATGGGCTGGTTGACATTTGTTGACAAGTATATGATGAGCTTGCCATGAACCACGAGGTTATCATTGGACTTTTTTAGATCCAAAGTCAGCATCTCTATCAAAATGGATAAGATGAATCAGACTGCGCGTAAAAGTGAAATCTGGGCGCTTACCGTGACCCCCCAGCTCAAGATCGAGCACATCGCTAACTTTCACGTTGACCACGCCCAAAAACCCCTGATCACGCCTCTTGAACTTCCTTTGGTCAAATATCTGCACCGCTACAACCGAAGAGTCTTTGACGGTGCTGTGTACATGGATGTTTAGTTATGCCCGTACTTAGTGTAACCAACCAACACCCGACTTACATATCAAAACTCTCATTCCAGTACGGATTCAGTGTCTTCTTAATAACGCTGGTTGTGTGAGTCTGCTCTGCATCTACGGTGATGACTGCAAAGGGGTCGGGTAGGCGGAATACATCGCGCTTAGACAGCCCATCTGCGGCGACGACTATACAAGGCATACAGAATGAGGGTCCTCCGAAAACAATGTAACTGTATGATCCTACCTGTAACCCTTATCTTCTTCCTGCTACAATCAGAATAAGAATGAACAGTTGGTGTTGATATTTCGAATATCTGACTCACAGAGCTTGCGCAGGTGTCGACATCGGGCTAAAAGGCGGGCCCAAGAAGGGATCAATGCCTAAGGCGGTTTTATACTGAGGCGGCCTAGGTTATAAGCAGTGAGCTCGTCGTGTCTGGCGTTGACAACGTCAGAAAGATGTGGGGAAACCAAACGATTTTCAGATACCGACCGCACCGCCCACACGGCAACCCCTTCGGCATCTCGTGACCTCTGTGTACAGTGCACACCGCTTAAACTGGCTAAAATTCAAGTCGCCGTGTCATCTATATTCTCACCTGCCTCCAGTATTGTACTAGTACTAGATGGTCACGCGGGTTCGTGTGTCTCACGAGTTCGTGTTTTCACTGTAGCACACACAATTCTACACAGAATCCTTATGTATGTCACACATAGGTTCTCCCCAGCATAATACACATTGTCATATTTTTTTTGTGAAAAAAATCCAAGTGGTTCTTGTGCCAGGGCTCAATGTATGGTGCTGGAGGCTAGTTTTACACATAGAATGCACACTCCAGCAGTTATATCATCACGGAAAATTCTGAAATGGTACATGGTGATTGTACATGATTAGGCCATGTTAAAATAAATATCTCCGGGACCACTTTCTTCGTAGAATGACGTGCAGTATAAGAAACACGACCAGACGTGACAATCCATCCAAAGTGTGATGTGTAAATTGAGATTCCGCTGTGCCGAAATGCGGCACTAAACACATGCGTGCACTTGTGTTGGGTTGCTGGTGTATGCAGTTGTGCGGAGTGTGAAATGGTTCGACGGCAGGGTGTGACATAGTGTGACAAAAACGCGAACCCTTGAGACAAACCCACTCTGCTACACGGTAACTCTCCGCTGGACTCAACTCTTCGAATCTCGAGAATAGTAGAGAAGGTAGTAGTAGTCTGCTGGCACTCATGGGGTGTAATGAAGTACTGTAAGGCTCGAGCTACGTAATACAGGAGGTTACCAACTGCTTGGGTTGCACATAATAGTCCCTCTGTTCAGCGTGCACGAGGTACGTCGACGTTAAGGTAATCTATTGAAACCTTGTCTTTCGCCATGATAGGGTTATCTTGACTTCGCGTCCGCCGCGAGATAATCCCCTGCTTTCGTGTCGGCTGCCAGAGCACTGCAGCCATATCAAGATACTCACTTGCAAATCACCCCCGCTGACGCTTGACTTCAGAAAGAAGGCCTTTGCCTGTGAAAATGTCCCGCGAGGAATGGCAGGCCCGGGAAAACCTCGACTTGGATCTACTATCTCCGCTCTTTCTGGCCATGCTCCGCTAGCACCTGACACGCGAGTGACTGTGGCCTGATGTTCTGCAGTGACAACATGCGAGTATTGTATGATGTCTTGCATAGGATCTTCTTGCGTGGCAGAACTAGGAGTGTCCCCTGAAGGCGCGGCATCAGCGAAAGGGTTATCGGGCATGCACACGACTGTGTCGGCTATAGAGCTCTTGGGCCATCGGCTGAGCGAGGCAAGTGACATAGGCCTCCGCAATGGCGCGGATGAGCATTCGTTCTATTAAATTGTATCAGATAACACTCGTAGTACGTCCGGGAACACCTTTGTATCACCTTGGCCGTTGAGAATGCTGCATCACCAAAAGACGGCTCCAGAGATGTCCTTGGCTCTGAGAATGAAATGTCACTTTCCGGCCTTTTCGGGCTTCGGGACGGGAACAACTTACTTCTGTTTCTTTGCGTCTGCTCAGGCAAAAAGATCATTCGAAATTCCTACCATGAGTATGTTGAAAGCATACTTGATGTTCCTCATGTTCGTGCACGGGTTGGACGCTCAAGTTTTGCCTTGTAATCCCACTCAGGCGAGGCTGGTCAACGTCAACGTTACACGTCAGAATAAGGGACAATGTAATGTGGAGTCTGGACGGCCTACCGATGTCTCATGATTGAATAGCGCTAATATAAACGTTTTCTGTTGAAGAGGACTATTCAAAACCATGATGAATGATTGAGGAGGTGATGGATTAAGGGGTGTTAATGACGCGCCTCGGCTGTACATTAACAGCGCCCATTTTGAAACAGGACCGTCGGTGCAAAGGGTAGTCCGAATTGCAATTCGAGGTTACCAATGATTCCGTCCCCTCAGTCGGCCACCATACTCGTAATTCCTGTCCACTTGGAAAATTGGGTAACCTGCGATTCGATAGGCATTACTAGCATCTTCCTTCTATTGATTTGCCTAAGGGAGACTAGGGCATTACGCACATCCCAGGAACTGTACCTCTTAGTTCTAGACTCTTCACTGGTCGAATGCACCATATGCTTGGTGAAATACTCACACCTATAGATCACAGAAGTCAAAAGGACGATCGCGAGCTAATTGATCGAGAGAAGGTCGCCTTAGAACCTGAACCTATCGGAAGGAACAGATTGCCAGAATTATTTCAAGTAGTGAGAATACGATTTGTGTGCCGCAAATGGGGATGCGTGAAGAAAACTCGGGTGGTGAAAGGTTCATTCGAGCTAACTGAGAACGCAGTCGGCGCGAAACGGCCTGTGAACGTAGGGCGCCGATATCTGCAGATACCCATGCAGTCCATGAATCTATGACAGGCAACGCCATGTTGAGCCTCTTCGTACCATCCATGGTATGAGAGGGATTCTTTGGCAGGTGCGGGATACAAAATACGCTGAGGAAACGGCGAACTGGATGCCAGGAACCAGCCTTGGCGCATTTCACGTTACAGCATGGGCTGTTCACAGAGCTCCGCATGTTGTTCAGCATAGCACCACGGCCACGGGGAGAGTTAACTATATCTTACCTGAAGGTTCCGAAATCGCCCCCGAATCTCACGCAATGAGCTATTGCCCGATAAGCTGTGAGAGTAGTGACGACCTGCTGTAATCAATACGATGCCAGCCAACTGTTGGTGATTATGGAATAGATCTATGATCCATTCCTGGTGTCAGTAGAAGCTTCTCCTCACAAGGACATTGTGTGACCGACTTTGTTCCGCTGCCTGCAGAGGAGGGAGAATAATATATTTCCACAACGTTGTCGACTTCGTATTCGGATGTAAAGTAAAACTAAAGCTAAAGAGGTGGCACGCGCTGATCAAGCACGCCTCACCTAAAAAGAGCTCTTCATTAGGTCACTTCAGCCAATCTAGTTCCGCGTCAATAAACGAAAAAATCTGCACCCTACGAGGTCTTCGTAAGTTTAACGGTCCTTTCCACACCTTCTCCCAATCCAACGAGTGAACAAGTGAACGAAAAGATGGACTTGTCGCTACAAACGGTAGATGAATGTGCTGATGTGGAGCCACACCGGTACTGATACTTAGCACAGGCCCACCAACATGCAGCGAATGCAGAGGATTACCGCAGCCAAGGGTTGCTCATCCCAGCCTCAGAAGAACATATGAAAGCTGCAGAAGCGTTTCACGCTTGCGAAGAGAAGTCACAGGACGCGAATGTGCGTACATGAGCCTTTGCGGCATACCTAGTACCCCTAGTGACTTGCCATGCCTCTCAGACAAAATCGACGCTCCGTATGCTATACAATGAACACGTCAAAGCTGGAAAGGAACTGCAGAGGAGAATTGCGAAGCTTCGCGAAGAAAACCAGGACCCTACATTGCCGCAAAAGACCTCGCCAAGGCATGCACAGGTCCATACGCACAAGAACGGAGGCAGCTCGAATGCCGCCACTCACGCACCGGCTCCTGCGCCTTCCGCACCACTGCATGCTAGCAGTTCTAGTCGATTATTAGACTCCCATAACAACGTTGACGAATCATTCATGGTATTGGGGCAACGGGTGCGGTTATATCTGTGCTACCCAATGACATTTTACGACATTGCACCAACAGTCTGATCCGGGTGACGCCTTTAATAATTTTTGGACAATCATGGAGGGCATGCTGGACAATCTATCTCAGCCAGTCGCCTTCGCCACAGCCCCTCTGGGTACCGAACCACCACCATTGGGAAAGAAGAGCTCGCGGCGAGACGGGAACTCAAGCAGTGATACCGATATCGAACAGCCCCACACGTCTAAGTTTTTAACACGGCTGGGATTAGATGGTAAATTTAAGTCAAGTAAGTGATAGCCGAACTTGCATTACCAATAGCTGTTTTATGACTTGCTCATTCAGAAGCGGACACCTTGTTTGAGGAGACTGATGAGGAAGTATTTGCGGATGAAGGTACGTTGACATATTGTCAATGGACTTGGCGTTACGAAACGAGTCCTTCAAGGCAATGAGCTATCAGAATCCTTCTACATGATTCCCTCGGATTCGGAACCACCCCGGTCGGTTCTGAAGAAAGAGAACGCATCTTTGAAGCAAGACCTTGAAGCCATGTCAAGGCGCTTGGTGGCTGCTGAGCGGATAATGCAGCTGCGCAAGGAACAAGATCAACAATTACGTGAAAGCATTGTGATGGCGCGACACCAGGTGATTTTGCACTCCTTCGCCGATCCTTCTATCAGAATTGCCAATACTTACCTTCTGTTAGGCACAACGAGCAATGGGTACCTCGACGGTAATGACAAGGCAATCCGGGCAGCAACCGGTAGTAGACCTCAGCGCTCTGAATATTAATTTGCCAGCCGTTCCCGCACCAGTGACAGCGCTGAATGTTGGCCGTGATCGGGAGGCGCAGTTACTTGGCCGCATAAGGGAGTTGGAGGAAGAAGTTCGAGTCGTTCGCACGGAGAACGATAAACAAGTGCGTTACGAAGACATGTGTGATGACTTTTTCTGTCACTGACTTCCCTCGCAGAAAATGACGATCGCACGCTTTCGTGAGCGGTGGGAAAAGCTTAAAGAATCATCAAAGCGCAAAAAAGAATCCAAGGCTGCTGAGGCAGCGAGGATGGGTGTGGGTGAACGTATCGTGGAGGAGCCTGAGGTCGAGCAAATGTTAGATGAAGCTTCAGAACGCTTACCGACGTAGTTGTTACTCGCACGTGTCTCGTGCAAATTTGTCTGATCGCTGATATATCGTTAGTCCGATAGTTCTCCGCCGGATGGGTCGTGATCTTCCCGTCATCAGATCGGTGTCTCGATGTCTCGTTGACAGTGCAATTAAGCGAGAGCCCATTGTACATGACGTATGCTCCTGGTGAAAGCACGACACAGCCGAACACATTTTTTTCGTTCTCACTGTGGGCCAAGTTGTCAGAATGGAAGCCGTCTTTCATCCGACGGCTAATATCCTAGAAAGTCTCTAATGACCTAGAAAGTGAGATCGACGTTTGCCGACTGCATCCACGCGGAAGGCGGCCCCCTAAAATGCACATATCCACATCTTTCCACGAGGTGCTCCATTAGGAGTGAGATAAGTTGACGACAAAAGGATGCAAGAGCCACCGATAGATAGGGATTGAGATTTCGAGAACAAATCCATAAAACCCATGAGAGATCTAGCCCCAGGTATTGATGTTAAATCTGAAGATCGGTCCCGAGAAAGTTGGGTTGAACTGCAGAATCCGTTATGTAGGAATAGTAGTCTAGACTCTAGACTGCAAAAAGGTTGTAATCGACGATTCTCAAGGAATCTACTGCCCTATAGAAATCTGCTATGATGAGTTGTTCCTGTTCCACCGTAACGGCTCCATTTCTTCCAGTTCCTTGCCCTGTTTCCACTGGAATGTTGAACGAGACGACGATATCGTGGTTCCTTGCTTTGACGCGGAAAAGTGCGAATAGGGTGCGAAGGTGGTGAATTGACCCTGCCTTCTTTAGCACCTGCCGTCCGTCAAGCACAATGGGAAAAAGTTCATTGGTGGTGGGTCTTTGCACAAGGATAGAATTATGTTCCGTTGCATCATTATCCTCTGCTATTGCATCAAGGTGGAATCTGCGATATGCTGCATCAGAGCTTCTTGTAGCACATGTACAGTGATAAGAGGGCACGAACTTCGCGGCCGCTTCCGGATCTTCGACACTGACTTTCTGCAGGATGTCAATGATAATGCTTGCACCAGAGTCACGGTACACGAATATTTCCTGGGAGTTTGGGATTTCCTGCGTGTCTCTGAGATCGATTTGGTCAATCAGTGGCAAGGAAATTCAAGAGTGAGCCATACGCGACATTGATCAAGCCTACAGGTAGATTGGCTCTCAATCCATTGTCGCCAAAGAGATTCATCGGTGCATAGCGGCTGGACATTTTACGCAGCTATTGAACAGAGGAGGTAGTAGATCATGTAAGTAGATAAGATCCGTGATATTAAAAGGGGTCGCCTATCTTTGGCGAACTGGCGCGGTCACGTGCATGTACAAACACTGTCTTGACCGCGACCGCACGACGCGTCGAGCACATCAACTTCATATTATAACCTCCATTTCTCGACGATAACATGTCGGAAGCGTCTCGTCGCTCTACTATGCAACCTGCCACCGACATATATGGCAACACTCGGTCAGGCCTACCCATGCCATCAACAGCAAAGAAAGCATCATCGTCTGCTATGCGCATGTCGCTCGCTGGGCCAGCAGCCCGCACACCCTATCTGCCCCCAGGTGCGGGTCCCGGTTCAAATACAGGTCATTCTGGCTATCGGTCGCAGAATGTGAATCCACTCCTACAAAGTACGAGCAAACCAAATTATGGGCGTACTCCTCTAACCAAGTAAGTATCTTCTCCGATCTGGCCAGCTTTCGTTTTGAACTGTGCTCTCCTATCAGCTCCTCTAGGAGGGGCTCCATATGGACAGGAGGTGCGTCTCTCGCTCCACCTTCCGGCAGTCAAACATTCAAGGACCCTCGACCGATTCGCGAGCGCTCATATCAATCGAAAATGAAGCAAGAAATATACTCTTGGCTACAAGCGACGGAATTTGACATATCTATGCAAACTCTATCGAACATTACTGGCAAAGATTACCGAGCCATGTTTCAACACCTTGTGGCTATCATGGATCCTGGATACCCGTTTGATACCCGACTTCGCTTTGAAGACGAATTTCAACCCGCTCTCAAAGCTCTGCGATATCCGTTTGCTGCCCAAATTGACAACAAGTGGCTCGCTGCTCCGGGAAGTATGCATTCATGGCCTGCTCTACTAGCAGCTTTACATTGGCTCGTTGAGATGGGAAAGGTTATTTACACTCTAACCATAAAAAAAACCCTACATTAATATTTGCACTAGGCCCGGCTGAACTATTTGGAGAGCGAGGATGACCCCACACTACAAATTGTCGATAGAATTCCCGAAGAGTTCAGCGATCCTATTCATCATCAGGCGCTTGCATTTGAATACTTTTCAGAAGCGTATGTTGCTTTTTTTCACGGTGCAGATATATTCCACGAACAGGACAAAGCACTAGAAGCCAGCTATGGTACGTCTACTACCTGCCCAAAATCAGCATCCCCCTTACAATACGATTGAAGCGAAGAAGAACGAGAGGGTGGTCGGCGACTTAGAGGAGAAGAAAGTACTGCTAGCAAAAGGAGTGAAGGAGTTGGACGAACTTCAGTCATCAAAGGTAGGCTTCAGGTATGGTCATCTCGGCGAAGGACGTCTGCTAAAAATTGATGCGTTAGGCACCTCTGGAAAAACTCCAGAAAATCCGGGCGTGCATCTTGGATGACCGAGCCAAATTTGATGACGTTTTGCACCGCTTGGAGTCACGAAAGAGACAGCTCACTGAATCTGTATTTCGCGAGAAGCGGAACTCGCTGCTCGATGTGCGTTGTGCAACCTCATAGCGGGTGAATCACCCTAAACTCCGAGTTTTAGCTCAGAACTTGGAGCAACTCAAAGCTGACCATGAAAAGCTTACCGAGGTGGTGAAAGTTCAGAACTTGACCCCAGAAGAAGTGATTCGCATGAACACTGACCATGAAACGCTCGCACGCAATCTGGAGGACCTCAAATACAAGATTTCTGAAGCGCACAAGACAGTTATGTCTCTGGAAGTCATAACAACCAACCGTGGAGCTGCAGCAGAAGAGGCACTAGATCTCTATGGCAATCTTCTATCTGCCCTGGGTTTGTTCCCCCCTCTTCCGCCCCCGTTTGAGAACATCGACCTCAGGTTGGAGCTAAACACGGCCACTGCAAATCCTCAGCAGCTACTACTAGGTTCTGATATTCGCAAGGTTATAAAACCTACGCTAAGCAGCGTAGCCGAGATTAAGAGAACAGAGCGCGCAGACATTGAAAGCGAGCGCATCAAGGTAGATAACGAGCTTGATCAGCTGACTCTGGAATGCGAGAATGTTGACGAGGAGGTGCGAGAAATTGAGAAGAAAGTGATGAGCCTGAATGAGCAGGCGGATGACCTTCGAGACGTACGTCACATATTCTCACTACTACGTTATATTCTCAATCATACACTGTGGTGGTAGGCTGCTCAACAAGAGTCTATGGTAAGCAATGCCGAAACCGCCCGACTGGAGAGAGAACTTGCCCATGCGCGCACGGCCGCTTTATCGAGTGGAATGGGAGTAAAATCAAGACTCCAGGCATTGCAATTCGAGTGAGTCGTCTCCTCCGCTTCGACTAATAATTTTTGTCATCGCCGTCTCCCAGCTATCGAGAGCAAATAGCGAAGGTCTCACGATTGAAAGACGAGACTATCAGAGCTATTGCCAAGAACAGCAATGAAATCGGTCTCTTTAAAGAAGAAGTTTCTGCGCAACTGCGGCGTCTCAGAGATTTCGTGGAGGAAGGGAACTGACGGGCTGGCGTACCCCCGTTAGCTGGCGACAGTATTTGATCTATTCGAGGAATTTGCTATAGCCTGAATTTGAATCATGTAACGCTGTACCTTTCTGTGGGCGAAAGGTTTTGTGCCGCGTCTTTTTTGCTTCGCGCCATGACTCGCAAGCTTCGACTACACTCTCGTTTCGTCGCCCTCGCCGGCCACTCCCTTTTAGCTTGCGTCTCGTCACAAACAACTAACTTCAATAAGTCTTTAAATACTCTGTTCGAAGCATCTCCCCCGACGGCAGAACGATGGCCTTTTTTCTGCCGTGAGCTGCTGTGACCTACTGCCACTGGCCCACCCGCCCATCACCCTTGCACTCTTTCTGCTAGGTTCGGGTCGATGTTTCGGGCTGAAAAATCCTGCGGGTTTTTGCCCAAATTGCTCCAGTCATTTTTATCCTGTCGACGTCGCGACGAACAAATCAGATTATTATTGAAGCCTTACATAATACGTCTGATTTTCTTCTGGCTACAAAACTGACAGCAACCGTGTATATGCATAGACGAAAGTGTTATTCGCACTTCGCTTTTGGACAACCCAATGTTAGCTGCTCTCTAACTGCTCTCTAACTGCTCACTTTTGGTTGAAGAGCTGCCTTGTGACTCTGAGAGGAACCTGCGGTTCCGGATTTACGACTCTTGTCTCAATTTGTATTTACTATTATCTCTATAAACTGCAAGTAGTTTGTTCAGACTGCAAATGGACCGCAAGATCATTTCTATTACAATCAGAGCTAACATAGAGCACTTGACATATGTGAAAGGATACTATTTGACCACCTGCCGTTCATCCTGACTCGCCCACGGGTGTTGAGAATCATGGAACGGTCATTTCACATGGGTAAGTGGTGATAAGTACTTCTTTCCGGTTTCATAGTGCAGACTGGCACGACTCTGGAGAATACTGACTTGAACATTCCACAGGTAGTTCAAAGGTCGGAATATTTGGCTCTTCGGAAATGAAGGTACTCCCTTCTACAAGCGATTTATGCTTTCTATTCCTCCATTTCGAGCCTATCCGTGAGCTGCCATAGTACCATCAAGTGCCGATATTTCTACGCGATTTGGGCCTTGCCAGTCATGTGGTATTCGAAACTCTATGCAAGTTACAGGTGAGCTTGTGGTCTAAAGCTTGAACCGATGAAAATTAAAATTAGAATTGATTTCTCCGGAAATTGTGCGTTAGATTGCGCCACGTTAGGCCACGTTGCGGACTCGCCTGTAGGTAGTGGATGATCATCGGTGATCATTTTCGATTGGCGAATGCACACAGATGCGTGTTACATATGAAATAAAGGATCCGATTCAGTCTGCCAGATCTTTGGTTCCTTTATCTGATAACACACACGAGTATCTATTCCATCAATTCTCTGAGTCTGCGGCGAAGCGCTCGCATGTTGAACGTTGACGTATCGATTCCCAGTGGTCCCTTTTTACGACTAATTTCCATAACGATAGGGCATTAACATTAATGAATATTGAAGAGCAAGTCAGCATCTGCTGGCAGCCTGGCAATTCGGATCGTCTGAATGACGATTTCCTTTTTGGTCACACGCGTTCTAAGATTAGCCGAGTAAGACTGACTATGGTGGTTGCGAGCCGTGTTACTGTCCCACTCAAATCCAGCGGGAGTCCAAGTTCTCAAGCAGTACAGGAGTATTTTCTCATCTCCGGGGGGTTTCGGACGATTTAAGCTTCCGTCTTCCCAGGAGTACCTTGCAGTGCTGAAGAAGTTGGCTTGAATACTACACGTTCCGCCGTGACCTAAACCTATCAGCAATGGCACATATGTAAGTTCATCCTTTCTCAAGAGTCAATAGTCTTTTGTTGGTTGTGATACTATTTCAGTTTTTGGGGAGTAAACTGCTCCTGCGCATAGGAAATTTCCAGCCCGTTATCCCGGGAGCCATGCACATAGTCACGTCATCCGACTATGGGTACCTCGAAGTGCACCCTCCGAGATGCAGTGATCACGTCACATTAAACGAATCTCTTCTGGGAAGACGCTAGAAGACGCCTCAGGGGAAGACGCTCAGTTGATAGGGCGCATCATCGGTTGTCAGTTGTTCCATCCGGCTTGGCCAGCCAATGATAAGTTAAATGTATTAAAGGCGGATTGGACCCATTTGGATGTCATCTTATCATTGAAGCACTGCGATCCTGTTCACGCCCTTCGTGTCTCTGGATGCCGGACGGTCACCCAGGAGCCGGAGTCTTTGCTGTGAACTCCTGTGAACCTCCTCCTTTTCAAATTGTGGCAACGGATTAATTCCGAGATCCAGAGTCTCGATGGTCATTCTCACAAGTTGCCTTCTTGGAAAGGACCCGCAGTATCCGAGACGATAAAAGGCATTGAGACTGAATGTCGAAAATTCGCGCTTCACCTTTTCTCTACGCCCAGCTGGTAACCTCTCTTAGTGACTTCGGAGCACAAGATGTCTACAAAACCCGCCTTGGCTTATAATGATGCAGAGAAGGGGACACTGGATGTCCGATCTCCTCAGATTGCCGATCTCGCCAAGAGCGAGAAAAAGGCAGCAGACATTGATGTGTTCCCCGTGCAGTCTCTGAAGAAGGATGCACCGGTTACTCCTTCAAATGTCGCGCCACCGCCAGCCCCTGCCAAACCGGCGAAGAAGAGGGCACCCTTGTGGGTCCTCTGGGTTATTTGGTACAACAGTTACAGGTACAGTGTTCTTCGACAATACGTACAGTCGAATACTCATCCCTTCTACTTCATCAAGGCGATTCTTCACTGTTGTATTTATCGTCAACTTCATTGGAATTGGCTTTGCGATTGCTGGAAAATGGCCATACGCCGCAAGGTATCCTGGTGCTTTGGTCGTTGGTAACTTGAACGTCGCGGTCCTCGTGCGTAACGAGATCTTCGGTCGATGCTTGTATTTGTTCGTCAACACGTTCTTCGCCAAGGTTCGTGATGTGTTTTTAGCACTTCAATCGAGGTTGATGTATTTTTTTTTATAGTGGACTCCCTTATGGTTCCGCCTTGCCTGTACCTCTACGCTACAGGTTAGTTTAAACTCCAAATGATGAGTCAGAGAGCTGATGGTTCTTCGCAGCATCTTGGTGGTATTCACAGCGGATGTGCAATCTCCGGTGTGGCTTGGATCATCCTCATGGTCGTGCATCAGTTCAAGACCAAGTACATGTTCAATGACTCGATCCTCGCTTTTGGTGTGGTCACCACAGTTACGTTGTTTGTCACAATCTGTGCTGGTCTTCCGTGGGTCCGCAACACGCACCACAAGTGAATAATATTTTTGGCTACTCTTGCGTCACAGCGTTTCTGACATTGGCACCTAGCGTATTTGAGAGGAACCATCGTTTCTTCGGATGGACTTCATTAGTTATGACCTGCAAGTTCAACCCTAACATATGGAAGCTTTCTACTGTGCTAATTTTTTTGAAGGGGTGTACACTATTGTAACCAATGCCTACGACTCCGCAGACGGAAAGTTTGACCACATCGGTGTATACGTTATCCGTCAGCAGGCATTCTGGTATACGGTTGGAATGTCCACATTGTAAGTACTACAATGTGTGCCTTCTCGATTGCATTGCTCATAGTCGTTTCAGCATTGTCTTGCCTTGGATTTGCACGAGACACGCCAAGGTCGACATCGAGCTGCCCTCCCCGAAGGTCGCTGTCCTCCGCTTCGAACGTGGTATGCAACAGGGTCTCCTCGCTCGTATCAGTCGCTCTGCTGTCAAGGAGTACCACGCTTTCGGTATCATCTCGTAGGTGTTCAGTGACGTCGCCACGCGATCCTACTAACTTCTCACAGTGAGGGTACCCACGCCAAATATCACTACCTCATTTGCGGTGTGCAAGGTGATTTCACCAAGAGTTTGGTCAACGACCCACCGAGAAGGATCTGGACTCGTGAGCTGAAGGTACCACAGTTCAAAAAAAAAAAAATCCGCTCAGATTGCTCATCACTTGTTCAGTTCGCTGGTGTCTCCAACACATCGACCCTTTACAAGCGTGGTATCCGTATCTGCACCGGAACCGGTCTTGGTGCTGCCCTTTCTACTTGCATCCAATCTCCCTACTGGTTAGTCCTTTCACCCTCACACGTTGTACTCTAGTTGATCACATTAACAGGTACTTGATTTGGATCGGTACGACAATCTGAAACGCAAGTATATCAGACAACTGACGTATCTCCTAGGCTCCGATCAAGAGAAGACATTCGGCCCAACCATTAGTGGCCTCATTCACAGGCACGTTGGTCCAGAGCGTCTGCTTCTCTGGGACTCTAAGACACGTGGTGGCCGTCCGCCTACCATGAAAATCTTGAAGGAGGTGTACGATTACTGGCAGGCAGAAGTTGTCTTCATCACTTCCAACTACGTGGGTAACTCGGAGATCCAGCAAGGTTGCAAGGAAGCCGGTATTCCTGCATTCGGTACTCTTTGGGACTTCGTGAGTGATGCTCTGAGATTTTTTTGTTAATGGAGCTGAAGAGCATGCGCTTTGTCAGTAATTCTTCCGACAATGCATCGGGCGTGGGACGCGTCGAACGCCAGACCACCCACAACCTGTTTCTCATCCTCGTGTATCGATGATGATACACTGTGCATTTTGTAGCTCCAGGAAATCTTTCACACATGTATTTTCGGGAATCAAGTTAGCCAGCGTATCAAGGTTCTTTTTTTTCCAACTGTGACCGCGAGTGGTACTTGCTGGCGCAGACGGCTTGGTCAAACAGAAGGGGCACCAATAGAGTTCGGTCGCAAAATGGACGCTTCTCATATTTATAAATGGAAACGTGTTTTTATTAACTCTACGTCGCTACTACTCTCTCATTTTTATAGCTTGTTCGCTGTTGCGACTCGCATAGCCCATGTATTCCAAGTACTCTTATTCTGGTGTCAGAAATCATTAATATCGTTATTTGGTGGTAACAACATATTCCTAGGAGCAATCACATTATATCATTAGAACACTAGAGTGTACTCGAGAACCTCGCCAGGCCTTCCCATCCAATTCCAGCGACGATTGGGATTGACGGATGTATTAGGTTCCAAACGAACTCCACGACGAGCAAGCTCAGTCATCACACGTGCTATGTTGCGTGTGTCCTGTGGGAAGAAATGAAAGTGTGAAAACGAACAAGAATATCAGCGAGGACAAAGGGTACTGACGTCGATACCGCTGTGTAGGCGGCCTTGAAATGCTGGCAACCCGAGGGCTTGCAGTTGCTGCGGTATGTTCAATGATCGAATATGGGAACGTGCTGCGAACTAACGAGAGAATCATGAGTGTGAGTCTACAGCGACAGAATTGCAAAAAATAGGTACCTTGGCCATGGTTTCCGGATTGCCAGATGCGACTGCCCAAACGGAGACAACTCTCCTGACGTCGAGAACATCCCCTTTAAGCCACGGTGGCATCGGCGCCTGACAAGTAATGATCAGACGGTGATAGTTTTACGTAGCTCGCGTAGATTACTGACTTTTGATATAAAACATTGCTTCACGACGAAATCCCTTACATCAAATGGTCCGTCACTGCACCAGCAGAAGCGTTGTATAGGTCTCCCGCTCTTGGGATCGATCAAGCCATGATAAGCGAGAAAGCGAGCAAACTTCTTCAAAACCTTCTGGAAGTTCGGTGCCGAGTTAACTTGAGCCTAAATTTCGATGATGACACGCAAGTAAGGAAGCAAAAGCACGAAACGAACTTGCGTAATCCCCGTCAAGTCCGTGCAAAATTGCGACAGTTGTGGTCTCCATGTGGGCTTGACGAAGCTGCGAAACTCATCTACAATTTCCAGCTGGCAAGCTTTTCCTTGGCTCGATTTATCCTTCCACCGCATGAGACAGACGGGCCACTCCTAAGTTGGCGTCACATGGTCAGGAACCTGTCCCATGTTAATGGTAGATAAGACGAACTATGATTTCATTAGGCCACTCAAAACCGGCTCCCTCTTGGCAGGTAGCCTCAACGTCCAAAACAAGGAAGGCATCATAGGGTTGCTTCACACGAGCGTCTTGTTTGTGACTTATTTTCACGATCAGATCTCCTTGAGCTTGCTGTGGATACGGACGATGATACATTGAAGTGGTGTATAAGCCGTTTAAAGACGCTTGGTGGGAAGAAGAACTCTCGACGGGTGGTGCAAGCAGTGGAGGATACTCTTGTGACTGTTTTCTGCGGCGTAGAAAGACTGTTACGGAGCAGATGACGACTGTTACAGAGCAGATAAAGAACGCAGCAAGAAGCAGTGCCAGGAGTACCCAATTGGTGGTCAGGAGTTGAATTGGGGATTGGAGGAAGGTCATAAAGGAGGATGGAACGTCGTGGTTAGGGCTTGCTAGATGCATGGCTGTGGGTTGGCAGGGTAGTCCTTGGGCGCCTAGTCAATAGTATTGAAGACGCGTGTTACATAATGTCATGTAAAGGTGTTATTCAACTAGGGGTCTAGGGGTCGGCATTGCCGACTTGTGACCTTGCGGAGAGTTTGTGGGTTTTCAAATAAAAATTCAAGTTCCCCAAGCTACGAAACTGACTATCAGGCGCAATACAAATACAGTGTACATCAAAAGTGAGCTGCGATACAAACCATCGGATCATGACGTTTTGCGTTTAAATTTTAGAATAAATCGCCACTGCCAGCCGCAATTTTTTTTTTTTTTTTTCATTTCTGGTTCCTCCGCAGAATCTCCAGAGTTAGGGCGCTTGTAAAGTGAGGGACGTGAATGGGACCCTTGGAGCCTTAGAATCATCATCTTCTCAGCGCTGGCTTGGAAGCTATCAAAGTTATTGATACGCCAGTGTTGATGCTGAACTGCACCTCTACGATAGCGCCGTTGGTGATTTTTTGAGCGGGTGTCGGTTCTACGAAGATGATTATCGTGATAGAGAGGAAGAGGTCGCGCTTGATGCATGTATTTGAATTTTGAAGCCATGAAAGCCATTCACGAAGTCCTCGGGAATGGGCCAATCTCGGTTTCGATGTCCATCATCGAGAAAAAGAGACAGCAAATGAATAATTTCTTTCAAACACGCAGTCATGTTTCCTCCTTCGAATCTTCCCTTTCACCTGTGTATCACTATAAATGCCTATAACAATTGATCAGTTTTGCCAGGGATTTGATCTTCGCTTAGAAGATGAAAGTTGGAAACTCAGCAAGAACATCCCTCGCACGTCATGACCTCTCGCTAACTCAATCAAGGAAGTCAACATCACTGCTCACACTTGCGTTGCTTTCCTGGCGCGATGACGGGTAATGTCCAAATCTTTCTATGACGTTGTTTTGCACACTGTCTCGGGTTCTCTCATTGTCTTTAACAGTGTTTGTTTGTTCTTGTTTTGAATCTGCATGTCACGTGCAAGGTAATAGACCTGCTCGGCTTAGGTCTGTTTCGGCACCCTCCGGCAACATCGCGGTCGCGGAAGCAAAAAAACATCTCTTATCCATTTCTCAAGCTTGTTTCGCCATTGTTCTCACCGCTACCTCTTGCAGGCTTACTGTCACAAGCAGCATGAATGGTCAGCGAGGTGATGACTTGGACGATGACTTCGTGCCAGATGAGCTCGTTGCTACTTCTGGCGAGGAAGATAATGGCCCAGGTGATGATATAGGTGGTCTTCTCAGTGCAGATGAAGATGCAGAGGAAGCGGAGGTTATCAAGGAGAAATCAGCGACAGAAAAGAAACGCAAGCGGAGAGAAAAGGAAAAGGAGCGTAAGGCCAAGGTTTGTGTAACCCATCGGCTCGTCGGTTCTTCGCTGACAAGGATTATCTTTCGCAGAAGAGGAAATTGGCAGAAACAGTCGAGGTTATCGAACCTCTTTCAGTGGCAGCGCAACCTGCTCACAAACTCGCAGACTATGTGTCATATATGCAAGCCAAAGCTTTCCCTGCAATGTCTGGGATAGAACTCGGCGACGTCTTAATTCCTGGTGAGCTCAATTACATTAGTCCCCGGAGGATAATCTCATTTTAACGACCAGACAGAATCATCGATAGCGGATACGACGATATGGACGGGATCGAGATCATTAGACCATCTGGCTGAATTCATTATCGAAGGTGTGTCTTTTAATCTTACATCTTGCAAATGTGCATTGATGTATGTAGTTCTTCCGACATTGCACACCCGCCTATCGCAAAGGTCCAAAGTTAATGGAGCTCCCACCTTGCTGTTCATAGCCGGAGCCGCGCTCCGGGTTGCTGATGCGACCAGAGTTCTCAAGGATAAGAGACTACGTCGTGAGAAGGGTGCAGATGTAGCAAAGTTATTTGCAAGACACTTTAAGCTGGAAGAGCACGTTTCTTATCTCAAGAGGTCAAAAATTGGATCCGCTGTTGGCACTCCTGGAAGAATCGGGAAACTACTATGTGAAACTGGTGAGCTAAAATACTACCTTGTAATACAGTTTGGCTGAAAACTTTCTCAGACGCCCTCTCGGTGTCTCAGCTCACACACATTATCTTGGATATTTCATATCGAGATACAAAGAAAAGAAGCTTGTTTGATATCCCAGAGACTCGGGACGAAGTATTCAGAACCGTTCTTGGGGCGCCGGAGGTACTCAAGGGTATTCAAGAGGGAAAAATTCAATTGGTGCTTTTATAGTGGACCTCATGGTCGTGATGGGGATTAAGTTAAAAGTAAAATACCGCAGTCTATCTATGCGTAATGAGCAGTAGTATCGCCTAAAAGCCCTTCGGGTTGACTCTTAGTGTAAGCTAACAAGTATAATATTTCAGTACACAACGCGCAGTCAACGAGAACGAACTCACTCTAGTCCACTTGGGTACTTTGTGAATGCCTTTGCGATAGCCTCGTGAAGTCGGACTGAATACCGTATATTTATCTTTAGGATCCATCTCGTGCTCCTTGGGCAGCTGCAGCGCCCTTTCCTGAAAATAAATTCAAGCCATATGAAACACGGGGAGAGCGACTGGCTCACCAATGCACCACATTGCACGCCACTTGCTCGAACTGTTTCAATGACTGCGTCGACTTTCTTTAGACGAGCACGCGCATTGGCTTTTCGCGTGATTGATAACTTCCATGGCGTTTTCCTGAACAACAAACGGTAAGCAAACACTGCTGGATGTGCTACACGACTTGCCAGAGTAGACCACCTAGATTTACCGACGTAGGAAACATTTCGTGTGCAAGTCAGTCGGTCGACTCGAAGCAACTTGAGTTATTGCCGACGAATGCCGAGCCTATCATTTAAAACTCCGATAAGACTTAGTGAACGGACGGGTCAATAGCTCTTCATCAGCGTCGCCCACGTCGACAACAACCATGGCAGTAGCAACCCAAACAATGCCTGTCATGAACGGACACGCCTTCACTGGTGATGTTGAAATGGAAAATGGCACCCGGGATCCTTCACTAAGGTTTACCAGTGGACTCATCCTGCCACCCCCAGAAATCAAATGTAAGGTCTTTCCATTGCATCGTGTTCGTGTTCTGAATTCTACCTCTTTGCAGCTGTCATCGACAGAACAGCATTGTTCGTCGCTCGCTCTGCGAACCCCCCTCAGTTCGAGGATAAAATTCGCGAGAACCAGCGTCAGGATCCAAAGTTCTCGTTCCTCAACCCCGCGGATCCTTATCATGCTTACTATAGGCATCGCATGGAGAAGATAGAGGCGGGAGAAGAGTTGGAGGATACTTCACAAGAAAAGGAACAAGTGGATGGGGTAGAAGAAATGCCAATGGTTCCAGAAGATCTCGGCGTTGAACCACCCCAGCCGCGGTTTGCCATGGACATGCCCAATGTTAGCCCTATTGACTTGTGCGTCGCCTCGCCATGTTCACTAGAACGTGACTAATGATTTATGTCAGAGATATCATGAAGCTGACTGCACTTTTCACCGCCCGTCGTGGACGGACTTTCTTGGCGACACTTTCGCACAACGAGGGACGGAACTATCAGTTCGACTTCCTGCGACCCACCCATTCTCTCTTTGGTTGTTTCAACCGCCTCGTGGAGCAGTACCTAAAAATTTTGTATCCAGGTAAGGAGATGTTGGCGGAGTTGAGCATGAGGGCGCAGGAGGGCGCAAGGGGGGCAACATTAGAGCAGTCAAGAAAATACGCCCGCTGGGAACGCTTGAAGAGGGAGAAGGACAAGAAGAGACAGGATGACCAGGAAGCAGAGAAACGTACGTCGCTTTTCCCTCGTCTCGACAACCATTTATGATCGTTTTTCTCTAGGTGCATTTGCTGAGATTGACTGGCATGATTATGCAATCGTTCAGACGATCGATTTCACGGTTGCTGATGCAAATTCAGAGCTGCCTCCGCCAATGAGCGTGCAAGAAGTGGAGAGCATGACACTTGCTCAAAAGAGAATGGCCGCTATGATCATGGAAAATACTGCGGATGAGATAGAAGCTCACAAAGCTAGACTTGCCGCAGCAGAGGCCGAAGCAGCTGCAGCTGTCGGTGGCGCTGGGATTGGAGCTGTTGAAGACGAGGACGCTGCAATGGAGCAGAGTGATGATGAGGACGATGAAGCGCAGCAGAGGAAGAAGAGTGAGGACGAGGAGAGAGTGAGGGAACTTGAGCGCGCCCGCGCGATACAAGCAAGTGCCAGCATTTCGGGACCAATGAAGATCAGGACAGATTATGTTCCAAAACGTATGTTGTCATTATCATTCTTTCTGACATTTGACTTACCTTGAATATTGCAGTTGGTGCCAAAAAGGGAGCTTCTCTCACGACGTGCACGATTTGTGGACAGCAGATTCCTGTTGACGAACTTGATGAGCACATGCGTATCGAGCTACTGGATCCTAAGTGGAAGTCTCACCGTGATGTTATCGAAACTCGAAAAGCTCAAGCATCCGAGCTTCTGCGTGGTGCAAACGTAGTTTCGTCACTCAAAAACTTGGCCCGTACGCGTGTAGACATTTTTGGTGCCGAGGCTGACGAGGAGAGGCGGAAGAAAGAGGAGGAGGAACAGAGGGAACGCCGAAAAGAGAGGGAGAAGGTTGTGTGGGATGGTCACACTGCGACGAAGGTTTCCACGATGGACAAGTATTCGACCAACGTCAATTTCGACGAACAAATTGCTGCTATCCATCGTGCAAAGGGTCTTGGACCCCAGGACGCCAATGCGATTGGCCCTGGAATTGGCCCTGTGTCGGCACCTCCACCCGCAATGACGGGTCTCCCTCCTCCTCACGCCTCATTGCCTGCCCCTCCTGTGCAATCATCCGGGTCTGCTTCTTACTCTTCCGCCACTGTGTCATCTGGCCCACAACCAGCATCCGCATATCCCCCTCAGGCTCCGCCAGTTATGCTTCCGCCCCTGCACTATCAAGGCCTCGACTCTGCACAGCCATTCGGTTACCAGCCCCCTGCTGGTGGCATGCATCCTTCTCGGATGGCCGGTATGGTGGCGGGTGGTGTGGGAACACCGCCACATGCGGGTATGGTGCGTAGCGCAGACGAGATGGAAGGATTAGAAGAGCAACCTGCCATCAAACGGCAAAAGATTGCGAAACTACCTGGTGGAGCATTGTATCCCGAAGCAGACTGGATTGCAATGCACCCCTACACCATCTCTCTCTCTGTGCAACTTCCTAACGACCCGTCCAAACCCGAGTGGAAGCTTGATGGACAAACAGTCACGGTTTCAGATCTTCCTCTCACTCTCCTGGTTTCGACGCTTCGTGATCGTATAAATCAAGTTCTTGGCAGCAGTCTTCCTCTTTCAAAGGTTCGAATATCATATGCGGGTAAGATGCTGACGAATACGAGTACTATTGCGAGCCATAACTTGGAGGATGACGATCTTGTTGTGCTTAGTATTACTGCTGCTAAGAAGAAATGATCGATGATCCCTTGTACATTATTTTGGTAACATAGCATACATAATTCTATGAAGACATGATGTGCTTCCTGAGTCGTGAATATGATACAAGATAGTAAAGTAAACCAAGAGTGAATAAAGTGGAGGATGAAATATGTTACAAGTGTCCACTGATGTATGCTATGCGTGAATGATGTAGTGATGGAACCCGAGATCCTTGAACGGAGATACCACATAAGACCTAAAGAAAAATAATGCCAAAAGAAACATAAGACCTACAGGAATATAATACCCAAAGAAACATAAGACCCAAAGAAACAGAGGCGACCAGGAATTTGCCATGACTACGTCCGTAAGCCCGCGATGACGCTGGACTCTAGTCTCCGACCTATAGATAGTCGTTGCTTCTAATGGCTTGACTCAGACCCGGGTGTCCCGCACCGTGAGGTCCGACTAGTCAGAGGCATGCAAGTCAACAGGGATAAGACTTGGTGTTGAAGGAGACGACCATGAACGATGGATGGAAGGTCTCGGGGATAGCATGCTACGGCTCTGCAACGAGCTCCCTGAAGAAGAGGCTGAATTATCTTGCGATGTCTCCCACTTCTGCATTGAAGTGACTGCCGACGACCCGCTCGAAACTTTTTCATCAAAAGTGTGTTTCTCCCCTCTCATGGGGACCATGTCTCTGAGCCATTCGTCATCCTCCTGGGAAGGAGTCTTCAGGAGGATTGATTTTCTACGAAATACGCTGTGCGGCGACGAGAGATGCGGGGAATTGGCGAGGGATGGGGGTACGGGCGTGGGATCGCACCGTTTTGGGAGATGAAGCGATAGGGATCTCCCTTTGCGGGTGTTTCGAGAGGGAACATCTGACATCCTTGACGATGATGGCGACCTACAACAAGTCAAGAGACAAGTTGGTGCTGCACGATGACTTGAAATTTAAAGGCAGGGGGTCTGAAACTCATTGGCTGGTCCAGTTCATTTTCATAAATAAATCATACCCAATCACGTAAGTTACTTTCAGAGGTAAACCAAATATAGTATTAATAATCAATTATAGCAATTGAAGTATTAGATCTTCTGTTAGATAAAGTTAATGAACCTCCGACCGGACGCGGGCGCAACGATACAGTCGCCATACCGTATAAGAAAAATAACGCTACACTTCCCCAGGGAATCCCCGCAGTACTAGTACTATGACAGGGTAAAGTGCGGCGCTTCGAGGAATTTACAAAATTCACCGTAAAGTTTTGCCGTGCCCCCTCGATAATCTTTGTGTGACAACGAGTAGATCAGCGAACAAAATGCATTCACATGAACTTGACTCATTACAACAGTTCTACTCGATCTACACAGATAGGTCACTGATCCTGCTACCCCCTCAGGACTTTACGCCACCGCTACATCAAAGACTGTACTCGCCCAGACTGCCATTGAGACCCGGGGTTCTCCGGTGACTCCGGTCATTTACAGGATTTATATTAGGTCATCGTAAACTCCGCGCTTATACCGTTTGCTTACCGTACAAGAGAACTAAGGTGCTTCCCCAGGGAATCCCCGTGCGCTAGGGTCAATGACGAATTTATGATTAAGTCATAATGATCGAATTCTCCGAGGGCTCGAAGTTATTCATCCGAGGTGTGTCAAGAAACCATCTAGACTCCAGAGCGTACAAAGCGCTTAAACTATACTTACAGAATTTCGAATGCGAAATAGCTAATGCTAGGGTAGGGTGTCGTGCATTATCACAAAACCCGACGGCAGAGTAACGCTAAAACCAACACAAGGAGTACGCAAATAGCGGTGTCAAGTATTAGGGGAGGGCGGTGCGAACGACGCGTAAATTGCGGAGTTCCACGCATGCGAAGTTGGGTCCCTTCTTCGATCCTATCGGACTGAGGGACAGGAGTGGGTATCACAGGGGCAATCGAGCTGTCTTGAACAACTTCGACGCCTGGGGTGGCGGCAGGTGGCGGAAACGACGGTGATAGCACATTTGCATGCTTTGATGGTCCCTCCTCGGGGTCCGGGAGATGCTCAAGATTAGACTGGCTACATTGTGGACAGACCCACTCCCGTGACCTGAATGAGTGACGTCAGATCGCAGCAGTGTAATTTGAGCCTACGCTTACAATTGGGCCAGACGCTTGCGTTCAGAGACCGGATATTCGACGGAACCAACACCAGTAGCTGCCTGTCCCTTCAGAGGGAAAAATCCTTGGAGTCCGATAATAGCTTATGCAAAAGGTAAGAGGCACCGACACCGAATCAAATATGGAAAATTACCTGTGCGGACACCCCATGCAGGCTGCCATTCTTCTTCATGATCTAGAGTATATCAGATTTTAGCTATTCAACTCAATAACACGACTGGAGATAACTAACAATTTGTAAAGCTGATACATATCTGATATAGGCGACCTCAATACAATTTGGGTACCCTATATGCAAGAGGCTCACCTTGGTATTCAATTCGAACCGCCCGTTGGGCGTGAGCATCATCAGAGAAGGTGGTCGGAAGGGGTATTCTGCTGGAAGCACTATCCGGAAATGATACAGACCACCTTCGAATTCCGTACCAGCGGGGCCACGAAGCGTGCAATGCCATTCCTGCAATGTATCATTCGATATTCAAACACACTAACGGGAGATGTTACATACAAAAATATCATCCTATGATTGCAGTATATGAGTCGGTGGAGATAAGGGAGTGCGCGTGAGGAGCACGCACCTCAAGAGGAATTGCATGGTAATCGGTGCATGGATCGTTTTCAAGTTCCCTCGCCTCTTGCATTATCCGCTTTACAGCTATATGAGAACCAGTCAAGTCTACAGCCAGAAGTAAGTAGAATAGTGTACTGCGCACCGGAATTGTTCTTGTTGAGCGCAGGCATCGCCTTGACGCTTCAGCTGTAGCAAGAGTATTTGTGTGGACTTGCAGTTCACGACTATGCCGAGGATCAAGCAAGCTATTGCTTCAAGCTGGTAGGTCGTGGATACCACCCAAGCTGTGATTGTGGACGTGGAATACCTTGGAAATTGGGTATTAGAATTAACCTATTAGTACTGAGGTCACGTGCATCGAATTTTCAGAGAGTACTGACAAGTCACCACTTCAACTTCGTCTGCTTCGAACCCTGCCTTATTCTGCTTTCGCGCGAACCTATACGTCGAATCCTGGTCTTGCTGTAGTGTGGGTGGAGCACTATTAGTAAACTACGGCACAATGACGGTGCACATTGCCAAAGTTAAAGTTAGACCTCGGAAAAGTGGGTCCCATCATCCTCCTGGCGCAGGCCAATTAACCAATACCACCCGCAGATTTGCCTCCTAATGTGTGTGCTGTGGAGCTCTCAAATATGCTAGGGTGTTGGGCGGCAACAGGCGATATGCTCGCAAGTAATCAATGTCAGGCTGCGGCCGAAACATTGTTTCAATGCATGCGAACGGCAGTAAGTGCTCTCTGGGTAGGCGTGTTAAGCGTATTCACCGTCACACTTTGCAGCCTGTCCGCGGCAAACAACCGAGATCTTCGATAAATTACCATCTCGCTAGACTTGGCAGAAACTCGAAATAGTTTTCGTGCTTCTATGAACTGTAGTTCCTCATGCCCAGCAGTTCATGCATGCACCGCCCCTGTTAAATCATGCACCGCCCGAGTTCCAGCAATTCTTGGCCAATGCTATCCTACGGCGTGGCACGGCATTTTCCTTGCTCGCGTTAAACGGGGAATGTTCCCTATTCCTCCACTAGAAAACTGTAGTCCCCCCTTGAATCTGTAAGGACATGCCACCGTCCGACAAATTGCACATATCTTCGGATACGAGCGTCCAAAGCATGAGTCTGTCTGATTTTATTCTGAGCTCCAGTCCTTTGGGTTTCCATGATTTACTGTCCCTATAGCGGCAGGAAAGACGTCGTGGATTCTCGGTGTATATTATGCGCAGCGTCCGTAGCATGCACTACGGACTTCATTTGCTAGCCTGTTGCGCTTGCATTCGTCATTGACCGTCCCCTGCCACCATTTCAGCCAGTGACCGACATTTTTTTTCCTTTGGGGTCATAGACCCTATGTTGGACACAGTCTCGTCATAAGCTTTCTTATGTTTTAGTGACCTACATTATGCTAAGTGCTTGTACTGTCTGTGAGTGTGCTCCTGGCAGGCACATTCACGACTCAGTTAAGTCCAAGCTGCAGGACTAACGTCCGTGCTTTATATCAATTTTATGTGCATAAATTACTGTTACATCGAAAGCATATGCGTGCGAATGCGACTGAGACTACGATGTTGTTGTAGCATATAATACAGACCAAACGAAATCGCAAGAAAGGGAAAAGGAAAACACGAGATGACTAGATCACGAACGAGAACGAAAGCTAGACGAAAGATGCCAATCGAACAAAAATATTATCGGGGGCTTGTCAATGGCTTCGTAGAAGACATCTGTGTGGGAGGCTGTTTCGCCATCTCTTGCTGTCGTTGCCATATTAACTCTGCCCATAATGGATTCGGCGGGATGTGGCCGACAAGTGCGCGAAATACATCAAGCCTAGCAGGAGATTTCAGTTAGATGGAGTGCATAAACGATTTTTTAGACATACCATTTCGCCTTCTCATCATCCGTATCTGCAAAGAAAAATATTTCCTGGTTTCCGGGAAATATGAGACGGAAAGAACGCTCGACCGCGAACATCCCGTCGTAGTCGTCTATAGACCGAGCTCCTGGTCTGAGAGCGCTCGTACGCGTATCTTGATTGTCTTCGACTGCAATGGCTTTCTTGAGGTTGATGGTGGCCGTTGCCTTCTTGGTGACATCGCTAAATGCAACAAGGTTCGAGCCGATCACCCGAAGCCGTCGCCGCCGCCATGTCTGCAGTAAAACTAAGTGATTGTTCACGGGATGATAATAAATTCACGTACCATACAATCACCTCCATTCTGCGTTAGCGTGCCCTCAAAGTACGTGACTTTATGCCAGGCGACGTGTCTTAAACCCCGGTGGCAATCTTCAAGACTCTGTGGAAGCTGATTGCTCAGAACGCCAGGTAGAGGTGGGAGTCTAAACATCTGCAATACGATCTCTCCCAACTCCATGGTAGTCGGTCCCCCTGAAGCTTCAATGCGTTGTCCAATTAGTGGGTAGCTTGTCTCAAATAGTCGAGTATCGCATCTCGAAGCTACATCTTTGAAAGAAATTAATGCACGTGCGAGTGTTCCATCTTGCTTTAGGTACCGTGCGAGATTATCTGGGAGCTTGTAAGGAGGGGTAGGTGGAGGGGGTGTCGCACGAGATTGTTTTTTAGGTGATGATGAGAAGAAGCTAAGCATGCCACCCCTAGATTTAGGTGCAGATGTCGTGGGTTGCATAGGGGGCGCAGGCGGTGGAACAAGAGCTTGAGATTGGGAGGTGATGTGTGGATCACGGCGGACTTTGAGGGTAAGGGTGAACTCCAGCTTGTTATGCTCGATACTGTCGCCGGATTAGCGAAATCTATAAATTAATGGCAACGAACTTACAGCTCAAACTCTTGGTCAATGCGCGGATCTTTGGATAGACGGGTTTCTGGAGTAGTGACGAAATGTATTCCATTGTTCAAGGTACATGTGAGAGCTGTAGCTTGCTGGGGCATGGGCACTTTCAAGCCGCGAACGCCAACGACTGCGAACCAACGATCTCGTTAGCGATAGATCCCTAAAGCGTAATACAATATTCACTGACCTCTGACAAACACTTTGCCATGCGCCTTCCCAGGCTTTTCCATCGACCTGTATTCCTTGATTTGTTTGGAATATTCATTCTAGAACATACAGATGTCAGAATAAATTGTAGGGGAGGCAAAGCGATCAATTTACCATGTCCGATGGCCGTCGGACGGCCTTCCATGCCTTGCCACCGTTCACGTCCCCAGCAAGTGACATATGAGAGACCTGCTCAGCATCTGCCGACGCAAAAATCGCCTCATGCTCCAGAATGCGGTATCTCTGTACAAACGTGAACATGAGTGCATGGTATGAGTGACAGGGAACCAACGGGCTTACCCCTGTCCTGTGCTCAGGATCAAGTTTCTTCAACTCCTTCGAGATGCTGTCAGCTAGAAGGTCGCCTTCACTGTCGGAGATACCGATATCGAGGAGCATATCGCTTTTCGTCAGGGCCCCAGCGTCACCAGTACTCTGACTCCGCCGGCGTGAAGGTCTACCAGCGGGCGCTGCACGGGGCGGAGTATAATATCCTAGCGACTCATCATCATCTCGTCTCCGCGCGGCACGGCGCTTCTCCAATATAAGCTCCTCTCTGTCGCGTATCGCATGCCTCGACGGCGACCCAGGCTGCTCCTCTGCCAGCACGGGGCTGCTGAACGCCGGAGCACTATACACGATCGAGTCCGTCGCCGCGCGCTGCAACGGTGCCGCCCGCGGCCGCACGACATGGTTGTCCATGGACACCGACGCATCAAAGTCCGTCTCCGTGCGCATGGACTCGTCACCCGCACCAAAGCTATTGTCGAATTGCCCTGCTCTGGTGCCTTCTGTGACGGACTCGACGCGCATGTGTGTGGGCCTTCTCGGACTCGAGCTCGCACTCGCCGTGCCCTTGACGTCGTCCATGAGTCGGTCGAGGGCGGAGCGCATCTCGCTGAACTGGACAGAGTTCACCGAGTCACCGAGACCTGTACCAAGACCAAGGCCGTTGGTGAGGTCGAAACTCGCTTCAAGAGACAAACCGATGTTCGTAGGTGGTCGAGCAAGATGGTCGATGGAGCTCCTCGAAACGTCAGGATTCGGGGACCCCTGCTGACTTACTGCAACAGCCGCGGAATTGAGCGTGCATTTCTCTGCAGTTTGGATAGTCGCAAGCTCAGCGCTGATATCCGTCATCATCGACATCGACTCGACGCGTTTCTCCCGTTCTTGATCTTCTTCGGTCTCTACAGCAGCGATAATACTGTCCACCTGGAGAATGTCACGGGACGCGCTTTGTTGAGGAGGTTGAATGTCAGCGTTTTGCTCAGCCGCACCGCCCGAAACCAGACTGTCTGCACTGCGCTTGTGCGTGAGGCGCGTCTGCATGTCCTCGTCGAGGGTGGTGTGCGTCTCGCCGAGCTGCACGGAACTCATAGAGTTACCGAGACCTGCGCCGAGATCAAAGCTGTTGGTAAGGTCAAAGCTCGTGTGAGATGAACCTATGCTCGTAGGTGGTTGAGGAAGAAGCTGGGCAGGGCTCCCCGGGCGTACAACGTCGGGATTCGGGGATCCTCGTTCTGCAGCTTGGATAGTTGCAAGCTCGGTACTAATATCCATCATCATCGACATCGACTCATCACGTTTCTCCCTCTCCTCCTCCTCCTCCTCCTCCTCCTCCTCCTCAGTCTCTGCAGCGGTAATGACGTTGCCAACCTGGGGAGAGTCACGGTACTCGGTTTGTTGGGGATGTCGAGCGTTGGCGTCCTGCTCAGACGTGCCACGCGACCCCAGAGGACTATCCGTACTACGTTTCCGCATGAGGCGTGTCTGGATATCCTCTCTGCTAATACGTGTCCTTGGGGCGCGCCCTGCGCTGCCATCAATGGAAACGTTAGGCGAGCTCGCGGACTCGCAGAATGGGGAACCTTGCCGTGGAGCAGGCGACTCCTGGCGGACGGCTGGTGGAGTATTGGGATGCTGAGGGGAGCCTACGAACCCCAAGAGCTCAGAAGGAAGTGAGTCGAATATTGCGGCTGCCTGTCCGCTGTGATCAGGGCTGCCATAGTCATCTTCATCAGAATAGAAGGTATCATCTTGGCCTTCTTCGCGGTCCAACTCAAGGACATCACCATCCGGGCGGACTGTTGGTGGGCCGATGCTTGAGGGGAAGCTCGGAGGGGCGTCTACTAATTCTAAGAGCTCAGAAGGAAGTGAGCCGAATATTGCGGCTGCCTGTTCGCGGTGATCAGGATCAGGGTTGCCATAGTCATCTTCATCAGAATAGAAGAGATCGCCTTCGCCTTCTTCGCGGTCAAACTCGAGGACATCACAACGCTCATCCCATGTGACGGTTTTTCGTCTCTGGCGCTTGCGTTCGAGAGAGGGTTGGTCAGCAGTTCGAGGACCATGGAGGCGTTTGGTGACGAGTGATGAACGGGTGGGGGTAATTGCCCTCGGTGGATTTGCACTTCTAGCAGGAGAAGGCTCCGGAACTGGTGGGATAGGGATAGGGATGGACTTGGGAGGTACTGGGGGTGGTGTTTCTTCTCGGGCAGCAGGAGGACGTTTGAAAGGGCTCTTGGTTACAGGCTCTTTCTCCATGAGTCCCTGGTAGACTTTGGACTGGCGGCGCTCTCGCTTGAGGGCGAATGGACGCTCGTTCTCAGCTTGGTCATGCATGGAGTCGGGGCGGGGGCGTTTCTCGCCACTGACCCTGCGTGGCGTGGGTTTAGGGAAAGCGATGTTACTTTGTGAAGAAGTTGACGGTTTGGAAGGTGTTGGGATTTGAGACTTGAAAGGAGATTTAGAAACAAGATTGTTGTTTCTGAGATGTCTATAACTGGAGGAAGATCGACGAGCGACAAGAGGAAAAGCTGCCTTGGAGCCATCACGCTTTGCAATTCTAAGGGGCGTTGTACCCGTGCTAGTTATCGGTGATGAAGATTTGCTCCAGCCCATGGCGGAATTGCGACGGATAGATGATTGAACAGGATCAGACCGATCCAACGGTTGTGGGGACACTGTAGAGCTTCTTTGTGCGCTCATTGTGAGCGCGGAAATATGGTCTGCCACCTGGTTTCGTCGCTGTCGTGACCGTTAGGCTCGATAGCGAGCTCGTCGTTGGGGTCGTTGGCGGGGAGAGCCTCGGTTGTGGTAATGAACACAGTTAAAGAAGTCAGTCAACAAACTCACCGTGGGAATTCCACCGTACGCGTCGGCGCACGTGATCGCGAAGTCCACCTTAGCCGAGCATTGAAAATTTGAAATATTGACATGCCAAGTACATGAAAACTTCTTGAAGACTTGATCGATGATGGCACGTCGAGGCTGTATCAATGTCAAATTCTTCCAGCTTTGCACGGACACTGTCTTGGCCATTATCGTTGGACGATTTTGGGCCATGCAGCACTTGTGGATGCCCTTGGACTTGATGACGAAGACGACGACGATAGCAGCGACGAGATTGCAAATATTTCGACTAGCACTGGCTTTTTTTTTTACGACCGTCTCCGATTCCAATGTCACCCTGTATAACGTTAAGGTAGGTTCTTAACAAGGAAAATCAGTGATCAGTGATAATAAAGACGGTCATTTTTCAGGGTGTCAAATGCGACCCATCGCGTCCTATACACTAATCAGTGTGTGTGCGGTGCAGTGTAGAGCCCCTTGGGTGTTGTGGAGCAACAGGTCGGTAACGTCAGGCTGCGGCCAAAACTTATGTTACAATACATGCGGACGCCAGTAAGTGATTCCTCAATAAGTGTATTTCACAACCCTACTTTGCAGCCTGTCCGCGGTAATCACCTAGATTGTCGATATATTACCACCTCACTAGACCAGGCAGACACTCCAAATAGTCACCATGCTTCTATCCGTAGTTCCCCACGCCCAAAAGTTCATGCATGTATAACGCGAGTTCCAGCGAAGTTCCAGCAATGCTTGGCTCAGCTATGCAACAGCATGACACGGCAATCACATACATTTTCCTCCATTTTCTCGCTCTTGCTGAATTCGGGGAAGTTCGCTTGTTGTGTTTTAGGAGGCATTGTAGCGAGCGAGAGCCGAGAAGACCTCGAGGCTGGCACTCACACGGCTGTGGGTCACTGGACTATTTTGTATTGAACGACTTGACGCCCGCGGGACATATTTGGGCAGATAACAGAAATGGGGTTTGTCTCTCGTAAGTAAGTGTACATCGCCTCCGTGCGAGGTGGACTTTGGTTTACTCCGATTTTCAAGTCAGCGCGCAGTAAGCACTCCTGAGGTGCGTGTAGAACAGCTTTTCAACTTGCTTTTGCAGCATTGAGGTAACGTTTACTCCTTCTGACGTGACTGTGCACTTGTGTGCACTGCGTGTGCAAACGCTAAGCTGTGTAATGGTAAGCCCCGAAATGGAAGTGGTTCACTTTAACGGCACCTTGGTCCAGTACAAATTGAGCTCTCCTGCCTCCACGATATACCCAACTTATCCCCCCTCCCAAATGAGAGTTTCATGTCCAACCATAGAAAGGTCGCTGTTTTCTGGGACTACGGTAGGTTTCTACGTCACCGCTTATGATAGCTCATGGGGTACATCCTCTACCAGAAAACTGTAGTCCTCCCTTGAATTCACAAGGACATGCCATTGTAAATGGCATCCGACGAATTGCGCATGTTTTCGGATACGTAACGTCGTTCAAAGCATACCTCGACATGTCCACGCAGTCCCCCAAATCTGTCGGGTTTCGCTCCGACCTTCAGTCCTCTGGGGTGTCCTTGATCGACTGCCCCCACAACGGCAGGAAAGAGGTCGTGGACAAGATGATTCTCGGTGTGTATTCCGTAAAGCGCCCGTAGCGTGCACTATGAACTTCATTTGCTAGTGGATATGATTACTTTTGCCGTCGATAATCCCTCACCGGCTACCATTATCCTGATAGCCGGTGACCGGGATTATGCTTACGCTGTATCAACCCTCCGCCTTCGACAGTACAGTGTCGTTCTCATTGTGCCTCCAGCACCAAATATTCCCCAGAGCCTGGAGTCTCAGGCCTCTGTCGTGGTGGACTGGAATTATGCTGTACTTGGAAAGCGCACAGAAGCCGACACATCACCGGTGCGACAACCTTATCGCAACCTTGACGAGGATATCGTCGAGCGGCTTTCGCGCGAAATCCGGGAATTCAATGAAGATCCTGCCGTCACCCTCATTTCTACGGCTCCCCCCACAACATCTGCCCATACGCGGCACGTCAGTGCAGCAGAGCTATTACAACCATCAGTGTTTGGGCGGAACACAGACTCAGCTTCAGGTGATACTGCTCAGGCTGCCTCGACTGGCACGCCGAAGAAGGCTGCTAGCACAATTCCTGAGACGCCAGCACGTCCTAGTTTCGGGTCTGTGATGTCGCGGGCTAGATCCACGACACAGTCGACGACGCAGACTGTCCCGGACATCGATCAAGACTCAACGTCTCCTCTCAAAGGGGACAATAAACTTCCAGATGAAAGTCTCGCAGACGATTTCGTTAGCACAGCTAATGAGATTCAAGATGCGACTCGTGATCCATTCACCAGCACAATTGCCCGAATGGAACGCAACCCGAACGACCCTGGCTTACCCCCGCCCATAAGCTCAAGGGACGTTCCACGATCCCCATTTCCTGCCGTCCCGTTCAATTTGAAGAGTCCTCCGTTGCACGCCCGCACCATCCCGGGGTCCACCCCCATTTCGTACGGCAGTACACCCCAGAAAGCCGTACCTGCTGCATTGCCCTCGTCGCCTGCACCCTCACGCGGACAGAATGATGCCATTACTACGCCGCAACCAACGAACACCGGCTCCGTCTCAGCCATTATGGATGATTACGTCGTTCCATCAGACCATGCAGCACTTATGAATGCCTTTGGACTTGATGACGACGACGACGAAGATGATGACGAAGACGACAGCGACGATGAGGTTGCAGATGGCTCGACCAGTCCACTTCCGACTGAGGCCGACGATTGCTCGCGTGCCGAATCGTGCCCCAGTAATGGCCATGCTTACATTACGAACTCTCCTTCCTCCAATGACCCTCTCCCCACCACTGAGCCTTCTGTAACTCCTATGTCTCAGATGTCATCGTTAACACCGTCTCCGTCGACACCGTCGTCGTTGACTTTGAGTGACTCCGATTCCAACGTTACCGCGTCCGACGTTGAGAACGGCTCACAACAAGCAATGTTTGTTATCAGTGATAACAACGATCCTTCTTCAGGATGTCAAGCGCCTTCTATCGAGTCCGTCGAGGATAAGATCCGACGCACGACACCCCCACAATTCCTGCCGCTAATCAACCTGCTTTTACTGGCGAGGTCGAAAGGGAATATCAAACCATCAAGGTCCATAATCGCCGTTGACTTGGTTCAGTTCGACAAGAATGTATACAAGCGTGCGGGCGTGACTAGGTTCGCGCAATACACTGCGCTAGCAGAACAAGCTTCTCTTCTCGAGCTTGGTGGGCGGGAGGGCGGCGCATGGATGGCGCTCCATCCAGATTTGTTTAGGCAGGACGTCAACTTAGATACACCCGAGTCATCATCCACCCCATCGACCATCTATAGCAACAGCTCTCCTACACCACAGGTCAATATATCTTATACCAAGCCTCCAACTCCATCTTCACCTATGCCATCATCGAGCACCGCGTCACCGAGACCACCCACACTGAGCCCAACCGCTCAACCTTTTATGGCAGTCGTGCCAATCCCTCTTTGTTTCCAGCCGCTCGTTGTCTGCCTGACGAAGGTTCACAAGGATGGGATAATGTATCCCCTTCGTTCAACAGTTGGCCTAGTGCTTGGACCCATAGTATATTCTAACGCTGGCACGTCCAATCTGAAAGAATATCTTGCTCAAGCTGTAGACGCTGGTATTGTGGAATGTGGAGGAACCAGTGGTTATGCGTGGGTGAAGCTTCACCCTGATGTGATGAGTGGAAATCGTTCTTGCTAGCTTGGTTTGATGTCACCCTGTACTACGGTTCAGCTTTATTATCTGTTGTATTAGTACTAGTATGTACCATGAATTAAGCGTTTCCGAGCAGAGCATCGGGGCCTCTGCCAAGTTATGCCGACGAGTGCGGCACTAAGTAACGCCCTGAAATAGAAAGCGGTTCGTTTAACGGCACCTCGAGTTGAAAGCGAGAACTAGCGTACACGAGGCACATTGACTTATTCCTTGCTTATTCCCCCTCCCTAATGAGAGTCTCATGTGCATACCCAACCATAGAAAGGTCGCTGTTTTCTGGGATTATGGTGAGTTTTTACATAGCCGATTCTGCACGCTCATGGTGTATATACTCTGTCAGAAAATTGTAGTCCTCCCTTGAATTCACAAGGACATGCCATTGTAAATGGCATCCGACGAATTGCGCATGTCTTTGGATATGTGACGTCCTTCAAGGCATACCTCGACGTATCCTCGCAGTCCCCCAAGTCTGTCGGGTTTCGCTCTGACCTTCAGTCCTCTGGGGTATCCATGATCGACTGCCCCCACAACGGCAAGAAAGACGTTGTGGACAAGATGATTCTTGGTGTGTGTTCACTGAGGCGCGCGAGTAGCATACACTATGAACTTTGTTTGCTAGTGGATATGTTTGCTTTTGCCACCGAAAATCCCTCCCCGGCTACCGTCATCCTGATAGCCGGTGATCGAGATTATGCCTATGCTGTATCAACCCTCCGCCTTCGACAGTACGACGTTGTTCTCATTGTGCCTCCGGCGCCAAACATTCCCCAGAGTCTAGAGTCTCAGGCCTCTGTCGTGGTGGATTGGAATTATGCTATACTTGGAAAGCGCACAGAAGCCGACAGGTCACCAGTGCGGCAACCTTATCGCAACCTTGACGAGGATGTTGTCGACCGGTTGTCGCGTGAAATCCGAGATCCGAATGAAGATCCTGCTGTCACCCTCATTTCATCGTCTCTCCCCATACCACCTGCACATAAGCGACGTGCTAGTGCAGCAGAGCCGCTGCAGCCATCAGTGTTTGAAAGGAATGCAGACTCAGGTGATGCTGCTCAGCCGCCATTGTTGTGCCCGCCGAAGAAGGCTACTAGCGTAATCCCTGATACACCTTTACGTCCTAGATTCGGGTCTGTACGGGTCAGATACGCGACACAGTCGACACAGACTGTCCCAGATATCGATCGAAGCTCAGATTTACCTCTCAAAGAGAACGATGCATTTTCAGATGAACATCTCGCGGACGATTTCGTTAGCACAGCTAATGAGATTCAGGATGCGACTTACGACCCATTCGCCAGCACAATTGCCCGACTGGAACGCAATGCGAACGACCTTGACCTACCTCCTACCACAAGCTCGAGGAACATTCCACCATCTCCATTGCCTGCCGTCCCGCATAATTTGTGTCTGAAGAACCCTCCCCTGGCATCTCCGTTGCACACCCGCACCATCTCGGGGTGTACCCCCATCTCGTACGGCAGTGCACCCCAGAAAGCTGCGCCTGCCGCAGTGCCCTCGTCATCTGCAACCTCACACGATCGGAATGATGCCATTACTGCACCGAAACCTACGAACACCGGCTCTGTCTCAGCCGTTATGAATGATTATGTCCTTCCATCACTGATGGACGCCCTCGGACTTGACGACGAAGACGGAGGCGACAACAGCAACGACAATGTTACAAATATCTCGATAAACGGTCCACTTTTGACCAACATCAATGATCCATCGTGCACACAGGTTGCGAACTCTGCCGAGTCATGCCACACTACAAGCGATACTTCTCTTATGAACTCTCCTCCTGCCAATGTTTCTCCCACCACCAAGCCTTCTGTAATCCCCACGTCTCAGATGTCATCCTCGACATTGTCACGTTCGTCGGCTTCAATCGTCTCCGATTCCAACATTACCATGTCTCACGCTGAGATCGGTCCACAACAAACAGTGTCTGTTATCAGTGATAACAAAGACGAACCTTCAAGGTGTCAAGCGCCTCCTATCGAGTCCATCGAGGATAAGATTCGACGCCTTGCACGCCCACAATTCCTGCCGCTGATCAATCAGCTTCTGCTGGCGAGGTCGGAAGGGACCATGAAACCATTAAGGTCCATGATTGCTACTGCGTTCTCTCGGGGTGACAAAGACGCATATAGGCGCGCGGGCGTGACTAAATTCGCGGATTACATTTCGCTAGCGGAAAAAGCTTCTGTTATCGAGGTTGGTGGGAAGGACACTCGAGCGTCGAGCGGCGCATGGATAGCGCTACACCCAGATTTGTTCAGGCAGGGAATCGATGCGCCGAAGTCATCGACCCCTTCGACTGTCCATAGCAACCCCCCTGCACCACAGGATAACATTTCTTGCGCCAAAACTCCATCCACAGCAAGTACGCCGCCACTGAGCATCGCGTCACAGGGGGCCACTAAGCCAGCTACACCGAAGCCCAAAACTTCACCTTTGCCGGCAGTTGTGCCGATCCCGCTTTGCTTCCAGCCGCTTATCGCCTGTCTGTCCAATGCTCGCAAGAATGGGCTAGCGAAGCCCGTTCATTCAACAGTTGGCCTGGTGCTTGGACCCGCGGTATATTCTAAAGCTGGCACGTCCAGTCTGACAGAATATATTGGTCAAGCCATGGATGCTGGTGTTGTGCAATGTGGAGGAAATGATGTTGATGCGTGGGTGAGCCTCCATCCCGATGTGTTGAGTGGAAAGCGTTCTTGTTAGCTTGGTGTTCTATCTCCGTATGCTACGGTTCAAGCATATTATCTGTTGTATAAATATGTACCGTAAATTAAGTGTTTCCCAGCAGAGGGCTGTATTCTAGGGAAGTCGACACACAAGTGACATCCTCGTCCTCTTCTAAAGCTTCGACGAGAGTTGAGATATTGTCCTTTTCATCATCTGAGCTTCCTTGCTCTTCCAGCGGGGCCCATCTAACCTCCCTGACCAGTATTTCAGCATTGGGATTCTGCTGGATGTACTGACGAAGTCCGTCTGCTAACTTGAGCAGCTCGTCAGGAGAGCATGCCAACTACGACTTGATAAACACAAGTTCTCGGGGGGAAAAAGAAGTGAGAGCACACCTCTATTCCGCGACTACCACTCGAGTCATCTTGCCATTCATCGAAATCAAAGGCACACTGAGTCGACTCCGCTGTGTTGAACAAGTCTTCTATGTCGTTTGGGTCGAGAGAAATTTTGAGGTATCCTCGCTGATGGAACATGAACTTGACTGGGGCCTGTCGAGCACTATGTGGTGATATTAAAGAGAAATTGTAGGGGGAAAAGGCTGGACGGACCCATGACGGTTGAGCATTTCCCTCACATTACTGAGGGTGCGGTTGATATTATCGGTTCTACACTCTCTTCCCGCTAATTCGGCTACATGACATCGAAGCGCTTTGGTATGAACTTACATGATGATGCCTACAGAGCCGTACATCATAGCTTCGTAAGTGACGGCTTGGCCATTATCGCTCTTGCTTTTGGAGGCCTGGAGAATTCAGTGAGTCTCAAAAGTGAACGGTGAGCTTGTGTGCGCACCTTGACCAAGGCATTCTCAATGTTCTCTTTCGGCACACCAGCGTCTTTTGCGCGTCGGACTGCAGTGGCTAGCATAGAGTTTTCTTCAGGAATCGGTGACCCGCCATCTAAATGCGGGACATAAGCTACTGGGGTGGATGTGCACAAAACATACATACTCCTGGCAGCAGCGAGAATGTCCTATTAGCAAACGCGTGTAGCGCGTTCATTAGGATAACATGCGAGGGTGGAGGCTTACGCGAGCAGCTTTACCGTACAAGATGGACTTCTTCGCGTCTTCTGCACCTTTTCGTTGCTTGATTTTGGACCACTAGACGGTTGGGTATAGTATGAGTGTCTGAAGAGTAAGAGCTGGGAACGAGTCTTATTACTTTGTTATGGCCTGAAAATGGTGTTGAACTCCTGGAAAATGATCGTGTATATGATGTGCGCGGCAAGGCGGCCAGTAGCCTTGAGCAGAGCATCCAGCAAATTGTATGTTCCCGAGGCTGTAATGGTCAATTATTACTAGACTTAGTAGTAGCACACTAACGAATATACACTATAGTTAACGCCGGTAACTTGCCGGTAACGGTTCTGGACTGTAGTCGGCGCCGCCGCGCCGTACTTTGCCATCTGTCCCCGCGGCGCTTGCAATACAAAAAAGTCACGCCGCAGATTGGAATGCAGCACATGCATCGCAGCAGCCCAATGACTTATAATTTTCTGAATTGAACTATGGACCGTTATCGGATGATGGCTAAGTATCCAGACTACAAGAATACATACATGCTGTTTAAGAGTTTACCGTAGTACACTTCCGTGAAGTTGTCAGATTACATAAACCACTTTAAATAAACTTCATCGGTGGAGTATCAGCTCTCTCGGCAGATTTCTCTAATCCAGCCTCCGCGGCGCGGACAGCACTAGTGAGGTCGAAATGGAAGAAGGGGGTTTCAATGGGAACGATCGGCACCGCTTCCGATGTAGGAGGAAGAGACTCGCTGTGGGCCTCGATATCTTCGAGGTTTGAGCTGGCAGTGTCATCCCACCATTTTTCGCGGCGACCTCCACGGTAGGGTACAACGGGTGCGATTTCGTTAGGCAGCGTCACTGCTGGGGTACCGATGCCGAAACCCGCGGCTACGAGAGCACGCCGGATCCAGGGGGAGAGGATGGTAGCAAAATGGAACTGTAGTATTGCATTGACATTGACTAGGCAGCGTGGCGGGGATCAACATCATGACTCACCTCTACAGGATGGTTTGCCCATTTCTGGACTTCGTTCCGTGTATCAACGAGAGCTTGGACAGCCGTGGTGTCGATATGAGATCTAGGAATAAGAAGTGAGTGAATAAGGAGACTGGGGTCAGAGCACTTACACTCCAGAGAAGTCTAGCACAATGGCATGAAGGACGGGTTTTTCGATGTTGGCTGCCTCCGCAGCCTCGGAGTTGCCACGAGTTGGTCCGGGATCATTCCAGGGGCGATCGGCCAAATGGATCGCGCCGAAGTCAATCCCACGTCTCATATTCTCCTTCACATAATCGACAATGGCGGAGTTAATGAGAGAGCAGTTGGGGTATAGATAGCTTTCTTCGAAGCGGTATATGATCACACCTGGAGTGGGAGGTTCAACTTTGATATATTGGTTCGTCACGCCATCCTTGCGCAACGGAACGAAGACTTCTCGTGATTCCGTTGAGTTACGTGTAAGGGTAACCTTCCCGACGAAATATCCTCTAGGGTGTGCGATGCGAACCAGAAGTAAAGCGAACGATGCTGCGATGGAGGTGTAGATACCGTTCTCAATAGATGAGAAGATGGTGACCAGAACTGCAGCCAACCAAATGATAAACTCGAGGGGGGAGACGCGCCAGTAAGAATATGCTTGGGCAGGTGATGCGACAAGATCAGCGACAGCGTGGATAATAACTGCTGAAAGTCCAGCATTAGGGATCCAGTAAAAGGCTGGGGTAAGACCATAGAGAGCAACAATCACGACCATTGCGGTGACGAGGCCACCCAAAGGAGTCCGCACCCCTGACTTAGACTTCAGGGCGGAACGGGAGAACGATCCTGTCGCAGGATAGGCATGGAATAAAGTGCCAACTGTGTTTGTGACACCAATGGCGATGAGCTCTTGGTTGGGATTGATTTTGTATCCGTTAACCCGTCCAAATGCTGCAAGTAGTGTGTCAAATGGGCCAGATGGTCAGATAATTACTGGCTTACATCTGGCAATGGCAATGTGTTCAAGGAGGAGAATTATAGTGGCGATAGGGATGTGTGGTGCGAGGGCATTGACGAGTTCGCTGTTGATCACAGGGGCGCCCACGTCTTGGAACCCCGCAGGAACAGTTAACAAGATTTTAATTGGGTATTTACCGGAGGCGCTTTTATGGTCTCGGCAGTATAGCCAAGCAGCGATCGTCAACACTATCACCACAACGGCATTTCTTGTAACTGAGATGAAGAAAAAAAGTCGACCTGAACAGATACCATTAAGAGTCTCGTCGAGGGAACACCAAAACAGATTACAACTTACTTCTTCTCGGGTACCGCTTGGATAATTGGTCACAAGTAATGCGGATTGCGTAGAGTGCAACAAGGCCTGAGAGACCCCATGCAGCATCTAGAGTCGTACCAGGAAGTCCCTTGAGGGTATTAATGATAACTTGGTACGTGGCGGCTCGAGTACTATGAAGCGCGTCACAAAAATCTTCACAGGGGATGATACCACTTACTTGAACCCAGTGATACCCATAAGGCCAGGAACCTGACCTGCAACTATATTGATCGCAGATCCAGTCATATAACCACTGACTGCCGGTGTGGGGATGAACTCGACAAGCCAGCCGAGGCGTAAGAGGCCAATCCCAAGCACGATAAATCCACAAACAAAGGCCAGAGTGGTGGCTATCAGTGGACCATCCCATTTACCAGGGTACGCTGCATCTACAGCGCTGATAATTTGAGCCACGGTTAGCGACATAACTGCCACTGGTCCGATAGAGACATCTTTCGAAGTCGCGAAGAACTAAAAGTAAATTGAGTGTTGCGATTATTCATTTGAGTGCGCACGTACGCAGTATACAACAACGCCAACAAAAGACGAATACAGACCGTACTGAGGAGGAAGCGTAGCGATCTAAGAGGACTTGTTAATAAACGAGAAGGGTATTTGTGATAGAATAATTACCTGTGCATACGACATCCCCTGTGGCACAACCACTATTCCTACGGTGAGACCCGCAATAAGGTCGCCAGTAAGCCACCCCCAGTCTGAAAACGTCGAAGTAAGTACAAGTAGGATGTACCCAAGTAAGACTCCCTCACTGTATCGTGTGATCCATCCAAGGATTGGAAAAAGACTGGTGAAGTAATTCACCACCTGAAATGACACGACCTGAATCGAGCACAATTGAAATAAAAGTCTATGAATGCCGTACCTCATGCTTTGGATCTTTCACAAGGCCCTTCAAATAGGTGTCAGTGGTGATTGTGGTCGCCGTCTGCTCGGGATACCCGATGATCCTACTGCCAACACGCTTTGCTGTCGAAAGCATGGCTGACTCGAGATATTGGAACAGCGAGGATCAAGCAGGGAGGCTCGAATAGGAATGCGAGTACCCGGGCCTTAGCGGTGCTTAGCTCGGCGATCAGCGCTATGGCACGGACCAATGCAGCAGATACTGCGGCGTTCAGGTGATTACGTTCGTCACGTACAGTCTCAAGCGATGTTTCGAAGAGTGCACAATGAGCGCAACGGGACAGTTTGACAGAAGCTCTGGATTAACCATTTTATAGACGGCAGCCCGAATCAATCCGTCACCACGCGCCCTTTCTGTGAAGCATGTTACTGGGCGTCAATGTCGACTGAGCACGCCATTCATGGTAGAATTGACGATCTTCAAACAGATTTGCAAGATTTGGTGGCCCCACCATCGCTGAGTTGAAATTTGTCGACTGTTCTCATCAGAGCTCTAGTACAACATTTGAACTGAGCATCAATTGGGTAAATTGCAGGCAAGATATTGGCCAACCTTGGGCGCTTGGTATTTACTGAGCATACATACAATATTTCTCAGCTTCTACCTCCACTTTCCGGTCCATAATGCTCTATACAATATTACTATTTCGTGCTTCGATCATAAATAGTGTCATCGAATATAGTGCATAGCGTGATCCAGGGCTGCATGACTTGTGCATGACTGTAAATACTTCCCTAGTAGTAGAACGTGCTTGAGCGTGCTTGGTGCCTCCCGGAGAGCGGCTGTTCAGATTTGGCGTGACATTAGGCACCAACTCTGCAACCCGGCCGTAGAGTCGGCGCGGACCAGCTTGGACCGTGTCAGAAGTCTGGTTTCAAATTGGCGAACGAATCACAGCGACGACGACTGAAGCCGCGGTGATGTACAACATGGCGGCTGCATTCTATCTTGAGTGCTGGACCTAGTTCAAATACCCTGTAAGGTACAAATTCGGTAGAGTTTCCACCAGTGTGAGAGTGCCTTTGCAGGGGTGTAGAGGCCGACGGTCATTCACAAATTAGCAGACACCGGATGATTAACGGTTGGACAGAGAAAACCTTTCCTGGAAGTCCGAAGGCAGTGATGTGTAACGTAATGGAGAGGTACCAGGTTGCAGGTACCCGCCAGTTACTTTCCTGCCAACTTGCCAAGCAAGTTCGCCTGTGGCGTCCGTCGAGTCACTGTGGAACATTTGTCGCATACAGGCGACATTTCACGGAATAATCGCCATGCCATGTGCCAGGAAAATTTTCGTGTCCAATATCAATAGGGTGTCTTGCTTGGACAAGCTGTCATTGACAGTGTACGGTTGAGCAAAAGATTAATTAATGTGAGCTAACCTGAAATCCAAATGACGATTAGCACTTTGCGAAAGTAAGCTTGACCTTGCCTGGCCTCACAAGTTCAATAACTAGCCTGTGTGTGGCACTTGAAGTGAGAACCTAAGTATAGGCTGAGCCGTAGATGGTCACGTGTACGTGCTTTTTGTGAGTGCTGTGAGTAGTACTTACTGTGTTGTACTCGCGTCGTTGTCAAGACCAGAGCGCAGTGCGCCTGTATTACGAACAGATATCACGAACATTCAGTAACGATTTATGTCTGCTCATCCAAAGCCCGTGCCTCTCGTGGCACCAGGACATACCCGCCCAGTCACTCACCTTTCTTTTTCACCACTGCAAGACGATGGCACCTATCTTCTTGTGTCGAGCTGCAAAGATGGCAATCCGATGCTAAGAGAATGGACCGGGGACTGGATAGGCACATTTTTGGGTCACAAAGGTGCAGTATGGAGTACCAAACTCTCCCCAGATGCTTCGCGAGCGGCATCAGGAAGCGCTGACTTCACTGCGTGAGTCTGCCGTCCCAATTTGCGCCTTTATCCTTTCCTTGCTAACCATGATTGAAACCAAGAAAAATCTGGGACACGTATTCAGGAGACGTGTTGCACTCATTCCCTCATAATCATATTGTTCGAACTGTGGCAATCTCCCCGTCGTGTTCTCACCTTCTTACTGGCGGTCAAGAGAAGAAGGTCAGAATATTCGACCTCGGACGACCTGACGCGGAGGCAGACATCCTTGGAGACCTTGGTGTATCATCGCATGATGGAACTGTGAAGAGTGTAGTTTGGGTTGGTGAACATACCGGTGTATCGGCTGGCGAGGATGGTATCATCAAGTTTGTTGTGATAACTGGCCACAACAGAACGCCACTGACGATAAAGTTCTACAGATGGTGGGATCTGAGAACGCGAAAACTTACTACAACTATGACATTCCCTAATCCGATAACCTCTATGGAACTATCCCCGCAAACCAAGCGTCTGGTTGTGACATCGGGAAAAACTGTAGCATTTATACCTGCTTTGCCTAGTGGTACCCCAACACATAGTCTCAACTTGCCATACTCGCCATCATCCGCATCTGTTCATCCTATCCTTCAAGACCGCTTTGTCACAGGCAATCTTGGTGACGAGTGGGTCAGGGTTCATGGAATGGATGGAGAAGAGAGGGAAATATTAAAGGGGCATCACGGACCTGTCCACTGCGTAGAATTCAGCCCCGACGGTGAAGTATATGCAAGCGGAAGCGGTGCGTTTTCCTCCTTACAACTGCAGGGACACTTATCTGATGAGGCGTCGATTACGTTACGACCCACTTTTCAGAGGATGGTAAGACTTATTCCAATCAAACGGCCCGGATGATATTGACAGTATCATGCCACAGGAACAATTCGACTCTGGCAAACAACACCCGGGAAAGCCTACGGCTTGTGGCAAGGTAATGCTAACGGTGGTTAAGAAAGAGTGGGAACGAGACACCATACACCATCTAACATCTTCAGGTCAATTCTCTCATACATTGTCGACTAGTTTGTGGAAATGTTCGTTGATCGAGCAAGGGGATACATCATGTAATGTCGGGAAGTCTACAATTCAATCATATCATACTGTTTCCAATCTGCATGACTGCCTTTATTCGACAGCTGGCGGTCTTACATGGACTTGTCATCCATTCGCAGCCAAACTACCAGTGTAGGGCATACCGAGATGGACGGTCTCGCAAGAACGTTCCGGAAAGGCATTTCAGCAGAGATAACATGTCTGCCAAACACCGCATTTGACCCATGTTTTCGGGTTCGCTCATAAGTCATGTTTGAGAAGGACGACCATGTTCATTCACTATTTTCGGTACCGTGCTGACTTTCAATGGATTTTCCAGAAACGTCATCACACGCTCCCCCCTCCGTTCGGTAAGGTGGCCGGTTCGCGAGGCTATACCCGTTGGGGACAGCCCCCGTCTAGTCTGCTTGTGATTAATTTCAAGGTTATACGTATTAGACTAGCGCTGGTACTCACCTATAAGATGCGCAAGGGGGTGGCTCGTCTCAGTTCCTGTCTCAACGATAAGCGAGGCCAAACATGCTGAAGTCAATCGCCAGCCGCTCTTGCCTAGCAACTTTGCGCATCGCACCTAGGATATCATCTATCAACAAGAATGGAGTCAGGTTATCCTCCTTGCACACTACGCCCGCTATTCAAAAAGAGGGTTTGGGAGACTTTGCATTGACAGACCGTGTTGCCATTGTCACCGGAGGCAACCGTGGTCTTGGACTCGAGGCCGCTCTGGCGCTCTCTACGGCTGGTTCGCGTGCAGTATATTGTTTAGATCTCCCGGAGAAGCCAGGTGAAGATTGGATAGCCGCTCGTCAAATCGTAGGAAAACTTGGGGGCGGAGGAAGACTCGAATATGTGACCGCCGACGTCCGCGATCAGAAAAGGCTGCTCAAGACGGTAGAAGACATTGCAACAAAGGAGGGGAGGATGGACATTTGCGTCGCAGCAGCGGGCATTACGGGGATACCCCGCCATTTCTTGGAGTATACCGAAGAAGAACTCGCACAGGTGTGTCAATTTTCATGTAAATGCGATAGAAGAATGGGTCAATTTAACTCAATGAGAGGTTTATGATGTAAACATCAAAGGGGTTCTCTTCAGCGCCCAAGCTGCCGCAAGGCAAATGGCTCGGTTCCAGCTACCGGGAAGCATTGTTCTCCTTGCCTCTGTCGCTGGCAATGTTGCTCTGAGGGTAAATATCGTTCGGCTTTTCTCGCTTACATGCCCTTGAATACACTCGCAGGATCCACCAATGATGCCATACCATACTAGCAAGGCCGCGGTGATACAGATGGCCCGTAGTATGGCATGTGAACTTGCACAAAAGAACATCAGGGTGAACTCGTTGGCACCAGGTTTTATCGAGACACCGTACGCTCTGCATCGCTCGTTCCAAAGTCCTCTAACCATCAGTCTGGCAGGCTTCTGACGCCGCTATTTTCTGCGCAACCACAATACCGTGCCATGTGGTCGGAGCAGAACTTAATGAATAGACTTGGCAAGCCTCACGAACTGCGTGGAGTTGTGACGTGGCTGGCATCCGACGCGTCAAGCTTTTGCACGGGAAGCAAGTGCGTAAAATCCCTGGTTCGAAATGTGACAATTGACGGAAAGATTTCCTAGCATTATTGTCGACGGTGGACATACCGCATTGTAGTCCCTGATCTTGAGTACTAGTAGCGTGTTTGAATTGATTCTCCATATGTATTTGTAAGTTGGTAGATAAGATATGGAAAAACTCGCACCTTTGTTCTTATCAGAGCCCATTCCGTACTCGTGAAACGCGGCGAAATCGAAGCTTGTCGGGTTAACGTTAACTTTCGACAGGTCCTTGGCAGGTGCCATGAATTGAGATGCAGTAATAGACAATAAGTACATCCTAATACAGAATATCGGATCCGTTCCGACACGTCAATCAACACAGAGTGTATGTATCACCTCACACGTTGGGTAAGAAAAAGACTAAAGGGTTTCTTCCATTCTTTCGATGACGTTCAATGATGTCGTGGCGTATTGTCGCGTTCAAGCGAGATAGCTTTTTGAGAGCACATGTCCCAGGGGGCCTGCCCCGAGCCCCTGTTTAGCACTACCTCTCCCTAGGCCTAGAGCCATGCCAGTTCAGTCTCTACTACTACTAGTGAATCGCTGTCGACATGACCTGCTTGTCCGGAGCTTCACAACCGGTCCTTTCAAGTTATGGCGGGTGCCAGGCTCCCCTATTGTTGTGCGCGTCACTCCTGAGTACTTGAGTCCTGATGATTCCTCACACTGCTCCTAAACGCTGGCCTGTATAGCTCGGACGTCGAATCGCTGCACAATACTCGACTGTTGAGGTCACTCATTGCATCTTGTGATGATCACTTTACCTGTAGAAGTACGTCTCCACCTTCCTCTGGGTGCAAGACATTATTCGTGTTCGAAGGGTATGATCCTTTAGCAGTGAACACGCCCTAGGCTATGCGCCAATTAGTGATCGAACATATTGCAGGTCTGCAGGTAGTTCCAGCAAGCTATGGGGGGAGGGGGGGCCTTCCCCCCCTCCCCACCACCGTCGCTATGTCTGGAGCACCTTATACAAATCTTGCAGACTACTCTTCATAGATCACTGGCTCGTAGTAGCAACATTGTAACAAATCCGCTGCTATGTATAACGCTTCCCGATTTGGAATCGCGGGTTTTCAAGCTGCTGCCGAGGCACCAGCCTGAGAGTATGAAGATCATCACACTTTGAATAATAGCAAGAGGTAACTTTCCTACCATCTCTCTCAGAAATAGTATCAGTGCTAAATAAATTGCTGAAGGACCGTGAAAATATTTCAATTGACGATTCCAGTTGCAGATGGAACGAATGGAAGTACGTCATTAATGCTGATCGGCTGTACACAAGCGGAATCCACATCGGTGGGGAATTGGCGTCGTTTGCCTTGAGCTAACTCCTGATGGCCGTATCCTCATGCCGGAATGTCGGAAGCTAATGCAGGTCGGTATTTGGGAATGCCACTTGAAGATGTACCTTCATTGCATCCAAGCTTGCGGTAGAGGTCTACTGCAATGCTGGGCGCAGAACATTTGGCGCTTTCTGTAGATGACGCTGATCAGAATTGGCCACTGATAAAAGATATCAAGTCGCCTGGAGTGACAAGTGGATTTGACAGGATCAGGGATAGAATCTGCCAATTTTCGTTGGGTTTTCCAACAATGCTCGAGGTAGTAATCTTCGTTTAGTACGCCTAGTTCAGGCTGTGTATAAAAATTTACCTTGCTCCCCACAATTGAAATGATGCGCAATGATATTTTGCTGCCGTTCGCTTAATTTATGTAATGAGCCCAAGACCAGGTGAAGATTTAATACACGAACAAACGACTATTGGACACACAGCTGACTCGGATACGAAACACTCTCGGGAAAGAATCGAGATACCAGTTTACAGCCGCCCCCAGCCACAACCACCAACCAGGTTCCGTGCAACCGACAAGCCCAATAGTTGTCTAACTGGACAACTGGAACACGCGAACGCAAGCGGCACAAAGAGGGGATTTTTCTCATCTGGATTAGGTTTTCGCATCTGGACTAGGGAACAGACTTTCCTGCCTGTCACCATCTATTCCTGCGATCAGCTCATGCACATAGAAACCTAATCCATCCGTCGTACACCTCAAATAGCCCTTTCTCAACAAAGATGCTCGCTTTGTGGAGCAGTAGACTTGGACTGATCAATGATTTCGATCGCCAAAGCATGGAACTCCTCAGGAATACAATTCAAATCCACGAATAGTGCCATGTCAGTGAAACTGTGAAAGTGAGGAAAACACGAAAAACTTCGTACTCTTGGAATGAGAAGCACGAGGAACTCGGCGCCAGCTGCTATGAGTCCATGCTCGGCGTCGGGAGTGATGACATTAAGAACCTCTAGCCTTTGGGTGTCCTGGGGTGGAACTGTAGATGGTAAAGCAATTATTGCGCAGGCCACCAGCGCATTGTCTGGCAAGCAAACCAATTCTCCCTGACAACCAATGATATGGGAAAGGTCGTTCTCGAAGATAGCGGGGAAGTCGACGGTTGCCTTGTGCTCACGTGCCTTATGCGTCACGTCAACGCTGGTATGTTGATTCACCCGAGCTGCGTCGGCAGAAACCTTGCGAGTGTCATAATGATCAGCGCACGAAATTCCGGTCCGGAATATATATACATTCGTAGGTTCGTCACCAGGAGTTTCAAAGATGATGCTGCAGGGCTGTCACATACCTTTGTATACGCTGCCACATTTCGGGATCCGTGCGTTGAAGATCGCGATTTGCAAAGAGTTCGAAGAGCGTCAATACTGGTAAGACTTTTGAAGAGGGATTGGATCTATCATCCTCGCCTGCGAAGGCCGGTCTGGTGCCAAGCACGAGTCATAGTTTACAGTGGGGGGAAGTCGAGCGGAGTTTACATAATTCCCGCACGTCTGTCTCGCCCGCCTGCTTCCTTTCGTGCCCGTTCATCCTGTCCTCTTCCGCGTGCATGATGTCTTCTTCGTCATTTACATAATCTTCCCCGCCCTTTTCCTTTCACCCGCCTTTCGCCCGCTTTCATTGCCAAACATCCTTCGAATTCCTTCATTACTGCGTTCTGGTCATTCGTTTGTAGTAATGTAGTTAACTCTATTATTAATGCAATCCTTCGTCAGCTCCATTCAGCTTCTGAATAGGCGGCGGCGGTCGGTCGACCGGTCAACAGTCAGGTTAGCCGCAACAATGACTTCTATACTCAGCTAGGATGTACCGATGACCCTGCCGTGCGCCCATACTTTGGCCCAGATTTTGGTCGTATGAGGTAGGGTGGACCAGGCATCCCGTCTATATTTGGGGATTCTGCCACTTCGTGACACTTATAAAATGCGCAAGGGATACTCATCCTGACTTACTTATTTCCTGTATATGCCAAACATGCTGAAGTCGATCGCCTGCCGCTCTAGCCTAGCAACTTTGCGCCTCGCACCTAGGATATCATCTATCAACAAGAATGGAGTCAGGTTATCCTCCTTGCACACTACGCCCGCTATTCAAAAAGGAGACTTTGCATTGACAGACCGTGTTGCCATTGTCACCGGAGGCAACCGTGGTCTTGGACTCGAGGCTGCACTGGCGCTCTCTACGGCTGGTTCGCGTGCAGTATATTGTTTAGATCTCCCGGAGAAGCCAGGTGAAGGTTGGATAGCCGCTCGTCAGATCGTAGCAAAACTTGGAACCGCAGGAAGACTCGAATATGTGACCGCCGACGTCCGCGATCAGAAAAGGCTGCTCAAAACGGTAGAAGACATTGCAACAAAGGAGGGGAGGATGGATATTTGCATCGCAGCAGCGGGCATTACGGGGACTGCCCACCATTGCTTGGAGTATACCGAGGAAGAGATCGCAGAGGTGTGTCAACATTTACATGCGATAGCAATAATAGCCCAAACTCACTCCATGGAGGTTTATGATGTAAACATCAAAGGGGTATTTTTCAGTGCCCAAGCTGCCGCAAGGCAAATGGCTCGGTTCCAGCTACCGGGAAGCATTGTTCTCCTTGCCTCCATCCTTGGCAATGTTGCTCTGAGGGTAACTACCGTTTGGCTTTTCTTGCTTACATGCCCTTGACTACACTCGCAGGACACGCCAGTCATGCCATATCATACTAGCAAGGCCGCAGTGATACAGATGGCCCGCAGTATGGCATGTGAACTTGCACAAAATAACATCAGAGTGAACTCGTTATCACCAGGTTTTATCGACACACCGTACGTTCTGTATCATTTGTTCCAAAGTCCTCTAACCACCAGTCTGCAGCCTCCTGACACCAGTGTTATCCGCAAAACCAGAACTCCGTGCTGCATGGTCAGAGCAGAACTTCATGAATAGACTTGGCAAGCCTCACGAACTGCGTGGAGTTGTGACGTGGCTAGCATCCGACGCGTCGAGCTTTTGCACGGGAAGCAAGTACGTACTAGAATTCCTGGTTCAAAACGCGAAAATTGACGTACATGTTTCCTAGCATTATTGTCGACGGTGGACATACCGCGTGGTAGAACCAATATTGAGTATCAGCGTGTTCGAATTGATTCTATGGATTTGTACTTGTAAGAACCGTCGAGAACTTCGTGTAAATGTACATCTCATCGGAGATGTATTACTCCAGCACAAGGAAAATCCCGGATCGCTAGTGACGAACCACCAGCACTTCATCGTCACACAATGTCTAGGTTTACAAAGGATGAGCACCGTGCTGTGGTAAGTCTGTATTTTGTACATTGATGTTTAATAAAGCAGTGCACTCCACACGGAATCAACGATGCCACAGATACGTTTCCTATGGTGAAGTACCCACAGGGACTTGCCTTTTTGCGACACGTTTGCAGGACACAATGCGAAATCACTATCCGTAGTCTCGTGAGGACGCACTTGAGTACGCCTGTGGGCGCGTCCTTTATTTTACGCTTGTCCACTCTTCCGTGAGGTTTAAAAGTCGGCGTTGAGTCTGTTCTCTCCTTCACTTCTCTCATCTTTATCCATTTCTTACACCCCCTCCTATCATTTGGTTCACTTTATATCACTATTCAATTCATCAATATGTCTGGGTGAGTCCATTCCCCCAAATCGGTATCTTCGTATGCTAACAATATCGCGTCTGGAGCCCTTCATATGACAGCGGTGAAGCGACTATGGAAACGTTCTGGGATGCAGGGAATAGGTCAGTGTTCAATCTTGAATTTGATGATGCAGCTCATCTTATAATTTCCTTAGCGGGTCCATCCCTGTGTCAAATCAACCTCACTCATACCCGGGCTACTCTCAGCCCCCCCTGGAAAGGTCCCTTCTGTCTGGATTGCTGCCACCCAGTTCTCCTGGCCATCGTGCCTCCACCCCATTCTCTCAACCTAGCCTTGAATCGGAAGCCACTTCTAAGATGGTCTATTCGCCGGCCCAGCCTCCGTCTCATTCAAAACTCAAAGTCACATCGTTTGGCAGACTTGAAGATACATTGGGTGGACCAGACCAAATGATGCAATACGGTTCTTCATTCAGACACCATCATTACCCTGCGATGTCCGCAGTGGAGGAGAACGCACTAGGAGGACCAGTCGCCACTCAAAATCACAGCCAAATGTAAGCCACTCTAGTGAACCTACCTGGACAAAGCAGCTCACGGCCTATCCATAGGCAACTGTATTACGCCTCCCAAATGCCAGAGGAAGGGTACGTGCCACCCCAAACTGAGTGCCCATCATATCTCATTTTTCTTCAGGACTTCGGCGTATTTCCAGGGTGTGCAAAATACTCAGATGCTGCTTCCGACGTTGGGCACATTCACCCCGCCTGTGTCTGATCTCCTTCAGTGGCCCCCAAAGGATCAGAGTCAACACTATCAGAGTCAACACTATCCTTCTCAGCATTCCGCATGGGCCCAGAATGGACTTGAGAATGCTGGCCACTACGAGCAGGAACTGCATAATGTCCGACCCTACGACAGTTACCGGCGGTCTTGCGATGCGATGGATCCCGACGCTTTGGTAGGGGGTCGGCCCAATGAGGTGTATCCCAGCACAGCATTGTATCAAGGGCAAAATACTCATTCCCAGATGGGACCATCTATGCACCCGACAACAAAATCGATTGTCCACGGATATTCTGGCAACTCCCGAGACTCTGCCGGAACTTCATTTCTGGGTGGCGTCACCACTTTGAAGTCATTTTCCTCTGCTCCCTACGACACAATGGTTTGCACGCCTCTCAAGCGTAAAACCCGTCAGCGCGTTGAAGCAGCCGAGGCTAGTTGGACCTCGTTCCCCACGCCAACGAGGCGCAAGCGCAGACGCGTGGGGGATGATGCAACCCAAGTGATGAAGTTTGGTGCGTATGCCGCAGCTGACGCCAGGGCCACCGCCATGCCTGAGCCTGTTGTCGACCCCGAACCTGTAGACGTTAGCGGCCGCAGGACTTGTGATGATGAGGGTAAAGTCCTTCGCACGCGAAAGTATGGCGTAATGGAACTCGATGACTCCTACGGCAATCGGTCGGTCACTATTACGAAGGACCTCCCGGCAGGGTTGACATGCGTACGGTTGTGCGAATGGACAGATCAGCCTTGTGGCCTCTACGTCGAGATGAACGAGGATCGCATCACAAACCATCTTGATAACTGGCATGGTATCGGTGCTCGTCAAAAGGTTACCTGCAAAGTTCAAGGTTGCACGGACACATCAGCGATAGGTCATATCGGCCGCCACATCGCAACAGTCCACTATAGCACCACCTGCCAGTGTTTCTACTGTGATACGCTGTGGTCCAGGAGCGATGCTGTGACTCGGCATCAGAAGACGTGCACATCCTTTAAGTCTGCGAAGCGCGAAGCAGCGCGTGCACGTCGCAAGTTCAAACGCCAAACAAAGAAGGTGCTCACTGGATACATTGTTCCCGCCCGGGATGCTGCTTAAGACACTGTACGGAAATGTACGTCTGCCCTACCTTGTATTTATTACTGCTGCTGACTTCCTATTGCCGTGCTGTAGCAACATCTCTCCAATTCTTGCCCTTCTCGAAACCACTTCTTTCCACCACCTTTTTAAAGAAACTTACATTCGTTTTATCGTATTCTCTCACTTCACATTATCGACATTCATTACGCCTCAGTGTGGCTGGCCCATTGGCTTATTCTCAGTGTTTCCCTTTTTGCTTTATTGCTTAATATCTCGCCTATATGCTATTGAATTTTCTAGCCGTTGCATGCAGTCAATAGCTATCATATACTTATTATCATGTTGCTTGGAGCTTTGTATCGTAATTGTTATAAGGTGCACGGTGCCAAATATCAACGTTTCAACTGCTCGATACGATGCCTACTGGCAATGCTTGCTTCAAGTACAGCCACTGTCACAGTTATCTTATCTTATCTAGGTTTCTCCACATCGGTTTAGGTCTTCGTTAACCTCGATCCTCTCCAGAGCTCCAGCAATGACCACATCACAGGAAACATCCTCTATACACAATGCTTCACCAAAAAGCAGTGTTTCAGCATCACCTACAATGATATATCACCGCCCGGTAGTGCAGATAACTTTTTCAATGCCAGACATTGTCCATTCCGCTGCTGGGGGTCATTACTCTGGAGCGCCCGTGTCTGAGAATGACGACGAAGTTGTAACATCTCCTGGAAGGCCTAATTCATCTACGGAAGAAGGCGACATAATTCGGGATCGCATTATGGCTGATCTGAAGGAGTTGTACTGTTGTCGGCCGTCAAAGGAGATTTTTGAAAGAACATGGAGGCCCGATGCAGTTTTTGAGGTCAGTTTCGTACTATCGATACAGCTCTATGACTCACTCGTTCTTGTAGGATCCCTTGGTTAAATGCGAGGGTTATGCGCAGTATGCTTCTCAGGTGCGATCTCAACTTGGTCGTGCCAATAGAGTGCCATGGCTTATTTGAATCGCTCTCGCAGTGGTTTGCCATGGCGAGTAATCTTACTTTCAAGTGAAATTCTCAAAGTCTCACAGGGCTTCAGCCAAAGATTTTTTCAAAGTCGGAGACAATCTCCAGTCGGGTCATGTCGTTTATGCGCTCGCCGAAACGTCTCATCTACTCGCAAACGCAAGAGTATACCCTCCGGTATATTGGAACCAAGAAGGTATGTGGTGCTAGCTAAGAATAGCACTGAACGTTCTTAGCTTGCTGCTTATTAGCGAATCGAGTCTATCATCGTAGTGGAATTGGATGAGGACTACAAGATAATCCACATGACAGACCAGTGGAACGGGAAGGAGTTATCCTCCTGGTTCGGTGTCAATCTCCTCAGACGCGCGAATGCGCTCGTTACGCCATGGTTCGTTGGCGCACCCAAAGCTTGACGCCAGCATATAGAAGACATTTGGACGTCGATTTTGATGCTACATCGTAGCTTGTAAAGTACTGTTTGTCCCACCATATGCTGACGTGTGTATCATTCATAACATAGACTCACTGTAGTCACGCGACTTGTAGTCCAGCTCGTGCTTTATAGGTACTCACTATTATTGTGTCGCTCACATACATGAGCAGGATTCGTTCTTTCTAGTTTACAGTATTGCACGCAGAGATTGTCAATTTCATGTTACATACCAGCTTGTAAAGTACTGTACCTACGGATCCGACGTATATTGGCAGCAGGAGATGTACATACAGTGTACGACCGATTACCAGCATGTCAATACATCATGCATCAATGCATCAATGATGGCCTGCTCACGTTTCGGCATCTTCCTCTCGCAATCTAGATTCTAGAACCTCACTGTTATCATATCAACACAGCAGTTCTACCATCGGTAACTCGTGGGAACTGCAAACCTTAGACTTACTCTTTATCTGCTGTGAGAAGACCCTTCAAATTCGCAAATTACCACCTCATGCCCATGTGGTCACTAAGAATCTCTTAAGAATGCAGGAATTTCATGGTTCGTGCTCCGCTTCTCGCCTTGACCATAGTCAGGTGTTGGTCAGGTGAGCTCACAGAAGCCTTATGGAGGTGGAGATCCGTGCAGTATAAAAACACCTTTTACACGTTCGCTTCCCCTAAGGTTGCTGAAACAATATTTCTAGCATCAATTCTCAGTGAGCGCAAGCTATGTCCAGGTAAGTTGTGTTGAGTGTTTATTTCGATCTGTCTATCGAGGAATCTTGTTGCTGCTGGTGTGGAAGGGAAGCTGAATTTGCCCTTAGTTCTCAATTCCCAGCTCAATCTGCATCTCCTCTTGGTAAACTCGGTATCGAAGCCGCTCTCGAGGCTGCTGCAGACTCGTCCATCACACCAAAGCCCAAGATCTTCGATGAGTTCGCATTGACCGATCGTGTCGGGCTTGTCTCTGGAGGAAATAGGGGTCTTGGCCTGGAGATGGCTCTTGCATGTTGCGAAGCTGGTGCACGCGCTGTGTACTGCTTCGATCTCCCAGAAAAGCCATCCGATGAGTGGATCGCATGTAGAGATTACGTCGCGAAGCTAGGGAACAACTCGCGGCTGGAGTATTTCAGCGCGAATGTCACTGATCAACAGACGCTTTGGAAAAAGGCGGAGGAGATTGGTGATAAGGAGGGAAGGATGGACTTTTGTGTCGCTGCGGCCGGTATTCTCAGGTCACACACAGACTGCTTGGAATACCCCGCGCAGGAGTATAGAGAGGTGGGTAGCTGTCGATGAAGTTCTTGCCAGCTACGCTTTGAGATTAACCGTCCCCGGTAACAGGTCCTAGATGTCAACACCAACGGTGTCCTTTTCACTGCGCAGGCTGCTGGCAGACAGATGGCCCGCTTCGGACGTGGTGGTAGCATCGTCCTTATCGCATCCATGTCAGGCAGTATCACCAACAGAGTGCGCCTGTTCCAATAACTGCTATGGTTATGGGACATGCTGACCCTATTTAGGGCCACGCCTGGGTCTCATACAACAGCTCCAAATCAGCTGTCCTCCAGATGGCTCGCAGCATGGCTTGCGAACTCGGCGAAAAGAAAATTCGCGTCAACTCATTGTCCCCAGGACATATTTATACCAGGTTTGTCTCACAATTTGATTACATGCAACACAACACCAAATGACGATTGCTGCGATAGTATGACCGCAGCATATCTGGACAAGCAACCGCACCTCTTCGATGTGTGGTCTAGCATGAATCCTCTTGGTAGGCTGGGACGCCCCGACGAGTTGCGTGGTGTAGTGACATGGTTGGCATCTGATGCATCGACATTCTGCACGGGTAGCGAGTACGTTGTCTTCGTTGTATTTCATTCCTTAGCGGTCAAGCTAACTGTAAAATTCGTAGTATTATCGTCAGCGGTGGTCACCACTCGTGGTAATGGAAAACTCAAGGAAGAACTTGTCTGTAGGATATAGGGACGGATGGCCTGTCGTATCTGTAAAAATATCATCGTGATTGCAGACTCATACCTTGCATGGTCGTCATACCTCTGAAACATTGCAAGTTGGTAATCATCTCAGACTATCTTTGTTATGGTCGTCGGCTTCGCATTCTTTCGACGCGTGGGGTCTCAAGTGGCTAAAGAGGTATGAAGAGCACACTTACATAATTTCATCCCCTTCAATTGTCATTGTACTGGCTTACTAGGCCCCCTGTGATTCATGGTGAGCAGTATATCCTGATAATGTTCTAGATATCATGCATACATTGAGTTCTTCTGCCTCTGGGCTAAGCTCACGTTACTCGGCATTATGGGAACGGGCAAATGTCGAAGCCGGTCGAAGCACGCGCGAGTGACTCAGGAGCGATTGACGATTCCCACGAATGGACCTAGTTGTGTGAACCGAGCAAGTTGACTTGAGTGCTCAACACTTTAACTTGAGCTCCATGGCGCAGGAATCGAGCAAGTCCGAGTGATGGTAAATTACTCTAGTAGTACTGATCACGATAAAGCTTATAAGTACTACTGAACAGGCTAAATTACTCTAGTAGTACTGATCACGATAAAGCTTATGCTGTAGCCTGATGTGATAGGCTGAACCACAATAAACTGAATCAGTTATGATGGCCTCTCTCTGGAGTGTTTAAATCATCGGGTCTTAGTCTAGATATAAAGGTAAGGCAGTCGAGATCACCGGCCTCATCAATTCCTCCTATCCGTGAAGTTTCCTTGCCAAATCCAGCGTAGGTCAAAATCCGTGGTGACGATAACCGTATCAGACCTGGACCTATGAACTCGTGTTGCTGGTGAACAGAATTCAGTTTGAACCTAGTTCGCTTCACTTTGAGAGAAGGCAGTTCAATACAACCTTGTGTGATGCTACAAATGTGGCATGCGGCAAGCATATTGTCCAATCGCGCAGCAAGATCAAGTATATCATGAGCGCTATTAAGAACTTGAACGAAGGTACAACACCAGTATCGGGTTTGGGGGACCATCACATCATGGTATTCTCCGAAGTTCCTTGAAATTATGTCAATTGGAGTCTGTCCCCCAGTGAATTTGAGGAAAAAGAGAAGGATAGACGTCGAAGAAAATAGAGGGTCTGCCTCGCGATTTACTCACGTCGCAACATAATAATGATGGGCTGTGCTAGTATAACTGCAGCATATCTAGACAAGCAACCGCCCTCTTCGACGTGTGGTCTAGCATGAACCCTCTGGGTCGGCTCGGATGCTCTGACGAGTTGCGCGACGTAGTGACGTGGTTGGCATTCGATGCATGGACATTCTGTACGGTACCATCGCCGATCCATGAAGAAGACAGACATAAATGTCAACGTCAAACATGAGTTCGCCTGCAATGACATGGGTCCAGGAATTCTTCTAGACCCATGCAGCAAGTAGCCACTGGGGAATATGATGCCGTGATCAACATACCACTGTGCAGTCACTGCAGTGTTAAAGCTTGAGATGTTGCATTCACCAGACTCGGAGGACTCCAGAAAGCTTCCTTGAGCTTTACATACAGTGTATTGGAGACCTGGAAGCCGCGGCTGGTTTGCTACAAAGGTCCTCGTATCGCTGATTTGCTGACTTCAGTGGGCTAGCAAATCAGATAATGTCATATCCCGAAGAAGAAAAGCTTTATTCGAGTTTGATTTCCGGGCATGCCACCTAGAGATTGCGGCCAAGATACCGCAATAGCGTGAATGAATTTGCATAATGGAGGATTCAGTCGCAAAGCAGAAAAGCACCATGATGACGGTCTGGACTCTGTATGATGGTATAATAACTGGTGATCGTGATTCGTCCCCAGAAGACGAAAATGTCGTGATTGAGAAGCGGCGATGAGCAAAGTGTATTATAATGGAGGTGGAAGATTCCGGCAGTTGGGTACTAGGCAAGAAAGGCATGCCAAATGAGTACCACAGTAACAGCATAACTCGTGTTCGTGTATCCGCAGATTCACTGCGCTTTGCAATTAGTCACTGTTTCGTACAACAGTTCCAAAACAACTGTCCTTCAGATGGCACGTAGTCTACTAGCATCACTTGCGAACTCGGCATGAAAAAGATTTGTGTCGATTCGCAGCGCTCAATTGCTATGCTCGACGATGAGGAGAACGATGGGCATGGCATTTTTTCTTGAACGATCGATGAGCTCGACGAGCAGGAATGACGCGACCTATTTCGGAATTTTAGTAACGGGTCACCCTTCCATTCCTTTCAAAATGTTTCATCCGTTACGTATTTACCTCAGTTGGGACGATATGACAGGCTGAATTACAGCTATTATGAAAGACCAGTGAGATGGCATGCAGTACTTCCATTAACTTTTCTGAGAAGTGGCGCCGGCTGGCGGCAAACTACTATACCGACCAGAGTATTGGTTCCGAAACTGACTGCCGAAAGTACTAGTCAGAGTTTGAAGGAGATGTACTGCAGTGTCCAGAGTAAATTTGGACGCGTTTGGGACGCGTCCTTTTTCATTATTATTGATGGACGCGCCGAGATCACGTGCTACATGGGCTGTGATCTCGATGAAATGTACCTTCTGCTAACTCTGAGGCGGAGCGACCTCTGCCTCTCACTTCAAATAAGCTCCGAGTCTGGTGCCGGGACTAGGGTGTGGTACACCTGAATTCCGGATTCGACTTCCGAACTTTCTTAGTTCCCAGACATTGCGTAACTTACTGACTTGAGTCTTCCATAGACCATGTCACAGGAACCGAGCAGGACCGAGTGATGGTAAGACCGCCAAGCCTGTTAGTACTAATTACGATACTGCTGAATAGGCTGCCACAATAAACTGAATCAGTTATGGCAACGGCATCTCTCCAGGAGTGATTTAAATCGCTGGGTCCGAATCATAGGTATAAAGGTAGGGCAGTCGAGATCACTGGCCTCATCAACTTAGCCAACCCATAAAGCATTTCCCCCTTCACATCATCCACACCATGTCCCTTTCTGATTTTCCTGACCCAGGTGTCTATCACATCCACAATGCTGAGAAGACAGAACAATACGTTGGTATCGACCTTAACAACGAGCCCGGGGAACGCTTGTCGGCAGATCCCCTCCACACCCATTCTAATGAGCAGGTAGGCCCATTGACTTTAATACCCTGCCCTGAGTGCTCACGCCGCGAGTTAGTGGACCCTGGTTTATGCTAGTGACGAGGATAGGGCTAATGGAATTTGCACCATCAGCATGGCCGTCGGTCAGCATTTCCCATTAGGTGTGAATATCATCGAGCAGGTAGGCGGTTTACTTTAAGATCGAGGATCCTTCTCAGGCAGGGTCTGTAGGATGCTACTATCTTGACCGTGGACATGGATCAACCGCAGTCCTGGACCCTTAAAAAGAATGAAGCGGGTCATTACAGGTGAGAGACCATGATTATTTTAACTCGTCGTGCTCAAGGATCACAGCATCGGCCAGGTCAAGTCCGGAATTCACTACGTTTGGGACTTGTACGACGACCAATGGACCTATTGTCCAGTATGTGCACACATCTCCCTTGCATGAAGTTTCTTTGTTTAATCTAGCGCAGGTTTATATCCGTGGTTGAATGGCAAGAGCCGTCAGCACTGGAGTTTTAAGTTGGGCGTGACCACTGGTATTGCTGGTGGTGAACAGAAGTCTGACAGTTTGAACCAACTTCGAGAGTGATGCAGTTCAATATAGCCTAGTTTGTGATGGTGGTGCAAACCAACCTTTTTTCTGAATGTGGTGATGTGGGAAGCAAATATGTCTAATTATGCAGCAAGATCAAGCATATCATGAGCACTACTGTTGAATGAAGGTAGAACACCAGCGTCAGGCACTGGGGTGGACAATCACATCATGGTAGCATTTTTTTCGCTCCAAACTCCTGAGTTCTTTGAGATTGCGTCAATTTGTCAAAAGTCTGTCCCCCAGTGAATTTGACGAAAGCGAAGGATGGATCCGACGTCGAAGCAAATAGTGTGATCCTACTACGCTGGCATCAGAAAATCTGCACTTTGCTCAACCGGGCTTGAAATTCCGAAATTTGCGCAAAGGTAGTACTGATATACCATGGTGCATCCGTTACCCTAAGAGAAGTTCCCACTGTCATGCTTCTGTGCCACCAGGGCCCTTTTTCATAATCCGGGAGTGCATATGCGAGCGACACGAGACTGTGCGCAAAAGAAAACTGGTGAGAGACGAACGAGCAATGAGTGGATTCTGCATGCAATGTAATGACAAGGAAATGATACAGTGGGCGGAAGGAAGGCGTGTTCCTTGAACCAGAGCCGTCTCGCAGAGGTTTTGAAGGTGGCTAATCTTTCGAGGAGGCCAGAGACGGACCGATGACGAGGACCAGGACATAAGATTGACTACTGCGAAGAAGATGGTGATGGTGGTTGAGTCGTTGGTAGTTCAGCGCCATCTGTGTTCCCCTCGATCACCTCATTGTCTTGGTCCGTTGACGAAAAGGAAGTTGTGGAACAAAGCCTCCGCTTGCCACTTTGAATCATTCTTGTCCTCCACCTAAGTAGCATCCATACGGCCCGAACGCGCAAGAGCGCACGGACTAGAGAACCTAAATGAGTCGCCGTGCTATAGATGTAAGTTACGGTGCAATCTCAACCGAAGGATGCCAAACTTACGAGAAGAGGATGCAACCTTCAGTAGCGGCTGGGTTATCCCATCACCCAAGCTAATCAAACTCAACATGTGTACGTCAGAATGTGGTCCTTGTGGCATCCGTGCCTGGAGCTTATGCTCGACACCGGCTGTCTCAGGGAGGTGCTCCCTTCTGAGCTGCTGCTTCACGAGTCTAGTGTTCCACTAGAGCTCTCATTATCGGAATCATTACACGTTAACCATGCAGCGAGCCGGAACACGACCCATCGGAGTGATCAACATACCATCACCAATTCATGAAGAAGGCAACTACAGAACATAAATGTCAACCATGAGTTCGCCTGCAATGTCATGGATCGGGGAGCTCTTTCTACACTCATGCAGCAAGCAGCCACTGCGGAATGGGATGCCGTGGTTAACATACCACTGAAGGCCTGAGGTGTCGCGTTCGCCAGATTCGGAGCTTCGAGGGCTCCCAGAAAGCTTCGTTGAGTTTTACAGTGTGTTGGAGACACGAGGAAGCTGCAGTTAGTTTGCTACAAGGTCCTTGTGTCACTAGGCTGGCGAATCAGACAATATATTACATCACTTACATTCGCGTTTTCCGGACGTGGCATTGCGGCCAAGATGCAGAAATGGTATGGATGAGGGTGCACTGCAAATTAATAGCATATATAGAGGATCAGACGCAAGGCAGAAGAGCATCATGATGGTCTGTATGATGGTAGATAACAACTGCTCAGCGTCCCCAGCAGACGAAACTTCAGAGGTGGCAATGAGCATGCATGTGGATAATAATAGAGGTGAAAAATGTGGCAGCAGGTGGGCCGCTCGATCGCAAACGCCATTATGCTGTTATTCATTTGTCAAACCTTTCTTACCGAGTCTAGACTCTCAATCGTATCCGCAGGTTCACTACGCTTTGCAAGTATAGTTGACATCGTTGTCGTGGGTTTCGTACAATAGCTCCAAAGTAGGTGTCCTCCGATTGGTACGTAGCATGGCTTGCGAACTCGGCAAAAAGAAGATTCGCGTCCACAAGCATCTACACCAGATATGTCTCCCGATTTACTTGCGCCGCAAAATCAAATAATGATGGGCCATGCAATGACCGCAGCATATCTAGACAAGCAGCTATACCTCTTCAATGTGTGGTCTAGCATGAACCCTCTGCGTCGACTCGGACGCCCAGACGAGTTCTGCGGCATTATGCACGGGAAGCGATAGGTCAAGCTAACTGTAAAATTTGTAGTATTATTGTCAGCGGTGTTCACCACTCGTGGTAATGGAACACTCAAAGAAGGTGGTCTTACTTGTAGAATATATGAACGGAAGGCTTGTTGTATTTATATCACTATGCCGCATCGCTCGGGCATCGGTGTGGAGATTCTTGGCAGGGACGGTTCAAGTACAGTCATGGCTGCTGTCAGGAAAAACATTGAAAAGTATCATCGCGGCAATTGCAGACTTGTTGACGTTTGTACCTTGCCGCAGGGACGTTATATCCTGAAGCTTGCAGCTGGGAAAGTAGTCAAGTATTCCTTCCATACATGTAATCTTGGCCCACGCCCTAGCACCTCCTTTGGTTCTCAATTTCACCAAAGACGTGCTCGGGGGTGGATCCCAGGCAGGAACAAGGAGTGGTCCACAACTGGAGCGGTCATTCGAGGGTTCCCATGTAAGATTAATTCGGAGGAGCGAAGTGGAGGCGAACACCAATAATTGGCAACACAGGTTTGCCCAAAGGATCAACGTGAACCTAATGAGCGTGGCAAAATGGGAGATCCGTCTGGATGTGTTCTATCGAAGGTACAGGATTGGATGAAAAACGCTACCCGGCCCTTAGCCAGCGGCCAATGAAGAGTGAGTTGATATATATCGATAGGTCTGCAGCTTGCGCACTCGTACAGCGAGCCATCCAAAAAGTGTGGGCAAGGTGTTGAATGTATAGCATCTATACAGGACTCAGTTGCAAGGCAGAGACTCATGATGATATGATAAGATAACATATTTTGGTGATCAATCTTCCCAGAAGACGAAAATGTCGTAATTGAGAGGCATCGACAGCGCGGCAATGAGGATGCAGGCGGATTATAATAAAGGTGGTGCCAGCAGGTAGGCGTGACAAACGAGTAAACCTAGTACATTTTGCAGTCGTCGTCGCCTTAACGCCGTCGTCGTCGTGGTCGTCGTTTGAATAAAAACATTTAAGCAACTTGAAAGACTTGGCAAAGAGGCCCGGCTGCAAAAGCGATCCGGAAGTGACATAGTCCATAGTTGTGACATTGTGACATATACTAAATTGGGATCTTGATCTTGATCGGCGCAGTCAGTCGACTGCGGATTCTCGAAATGCGCAGTGGACTAAGGAACGGTAAGCTCACAGCGTTCATACTGCGTTCACTCCTCTCGCAGCTGCTCTCAACTTACTTTCTTATATCTTCTTTTCTGAGTAGCAGCCCTGTTAGCTTTCTGCTACAATTAAGCTGCTACCGGTCATGGATTCAACGCATGACCAACCAAAGCCCTCGAGGAGGGCAAGGGACCGCGATCCCGCTCAGCCAACTGATTTAGCAGAGCGCATGATCGCCTTCCAGCGAAGAAATGCGGCGTACGTTTTATTTCTTTGCTTTGTATTTCCTACTGATTTTTTATTCAACTCCCAGTGCAACTCGTCCCCGCGAACGCCCTGAGCGTACGCCGTCATCTCCATCTGCTTCCCGCCTGCTACCCTCTACACCGACCCCCCCTGCTGCACCTTCCCGCAGCACCCCCGCAGCAACCTCTCCACGTAAAACTCAACTCGCTCCCCATGTCGTCGTATCCCGCCCATCGGAGGCAGACCCAGAAGATTTCTCACGACGCCTGAAGATATCTACTTCACCTCGCCCGCACCATCATACAAAGCAGCCCCATCAGGGAAAACTCTTCAACCCTAACACGGACCCCATTCCGATGAGACGGACTGCAGAGCCAGAATCAATTTCTGACGCTACGAGTAGCTCTTCCCCACCCCGCATCACCTCTACCTCCCATCAGAGGGATCCACCAGTAAACCGCCAGTTATTTGATCATCGCAAAGACGATCCTGTACGATTCGCTGTTTCAGTTCTTGCACGTCCATCGTCAAATGGTAGCCGACCTCCACCTACCCCGAAATCTTCAGGAGACTACGTCTCCGCATCCTCAACTTCTTCCTATGCCCATTCCATGACGTCGAGCTTCACCCTTTCTTCTGGAACGACCGACAATTCTTCCGCCTCGTCTGCACTATTTGACAGCAAGCCTCGTGAAGATCCCAGCAACAATGCATTCGCTGTCCAGCTCAAAAAGCTGTACCGCAGTATTTCCACTCTGGAAACGAAGATCCTCAATGAAGACGCTGATGACTACGTAGATGAAGGTCGCGTCCTTCTTCAAGGTCGGGGGCGCGAAGTTAGCGACGACGACCTCCAGCAGCAGAAATGGATGAAGTTGATTTCCGACCATAAACGGTAAGTGGATCTCCGTTTTTGATTTTGATGTGACTGATTCGAGGTATGCAGACTCGCTGAGATGATGCATAACCTGATGGAGATCTCCCTCGCCCCGAGCGTCCCGGCTTCCCTCCGCAACATCCCGGGAAAGTACAACATTATCATTCGCCTCTGGACTCACGCATTTCCATAAACTCCTCGAGGCCCTGAGACGTGCCTCTTTTTCCTCGCCGCTCGCCCTTGAGCACCTTCAAGACTTCATTTATTATGCCTACACCTTCTACACCGGCCTTCTTGAGGAACCCACCCTACGCTCGTTCCGATCCGGCTGGCTGGAAGCTCTTGGCGATCTTGCGCGCTATCGTATGGCCGTGGCCGCAATGGTTACGAACAACCAATTAAAAGGCTCGGCACTTACCACAGACGCTGTATGCAAAGCAGCCGCTGCATCCGCAGAGGGCGAACCTGTGACAGCCAAGAGCAAGTCACAGATGAGCGTCAAATCGTCTTCCGATCGTCCGGCTGCGCGGGTAGACGATTCGCCGAGCCCGAGCATTGGTATTGTTGCTGCGCGGATGATGGATGTTGAGCCAGAGAAGCAGCGCTGGCGAAGTATCGCAAAGGAGTGGTACGCTCAAGGCCTTGCAGATACCCCTGGTGCAGGCAAATTACACCATCACCTCGGTCTGCTGAGCCGTGAGGTCGACAACGAGGAGCTACGCGCCGTCTATCATTTTGTCAAGAGGTTTGATTTCCCGCGAATTCTATCCGCAGCTTGTCTGATTAGTTTTCATCTATAGTATGACCACCCTTCACACATTTTCTACCTCTCGGGAGTCCATTCTCCCCATCTGGTCATCAAGTGCTCAATCACGACGGTCGCAACCTGACGCACGCGTATCAGAACTCTTCGTTCTTTTGCACGGCATGTTGTTCACGAACATCCAACTCGACGACTTTTCGCCAACCCTCGCTCGCTTCCTCGAGCGCATCGAAATAGAGGGAGCCGAGGAACGCGAGTGGATTATGATGGCAGTCGTGAACATTTGTGCCGTGCTCGAGTATGGTCGTGCAAGTGGCGTGTTGCGCAAGATTGGTGGCGTAGGTGCTCGTGAACCTGGCACAGGCGGTCCCACCGTAAAAGTTGTCAAGAAGGGTCACGCTGCTCCCGCACACCGTGAAGATGATGGCGAAGAGAAACGTATGGACGTGGATGACGAAGGCGACCTGCAAGGATCTCCAGCTCTTTCTGACGCAAATATGCCCGCGGAACTGCCAGTGTCGTTCAAACTCGCGATAGAACTCGCGTTTTCAATGCTCTCGTTCGTTCTCCGCAATCCGACGCGGAAGGCCTCGCCTTTTGCTCGTTCGACTCTGAACCCTTATCTTTCGGTCATGCTCACCTTCTTAGCTACCGTCACGAAGCACGCTGAAACACTTTCTGTAATGGAGCGTTCGATTCCTTGGCACGATCTCGCCCAATTCTTCGCCACCATTCCCCGCGACACCTTCGCCGCGCAGGGATTGGATATCCCAGCTGCTGGCGGTGAGCGGTGGACGATGCTGACGAGTAGTTGTGCACCGCCGCTCCCTGAGGATTGGTGCCTCCGTGGAATGGAGTGGATCAGTCGAAAAGTCTTTGAGCGCGGATATTGGAAGAGCGGAGAGGAGAGACGTGTGGAGGTGGATATTCTGGATGTGGAAGAAGGCGGTCAGCTCACTGATGGGATCATAGAAGATGAAGACGATGAGGAGGAAGGTCACTCTCGCGGGGAGACGAGTAAGAGATGGACACGGCTTGTGCGATGTGCCGTTTGTTTGTCAGCTGCTGTTGATGGGTTCACTTGGGTGGAGGGCACGCGTGACTGGAGGGTCGAGGGTGTGCTGGAAGCGAAAGTGGCCCGATGGCTTGAGGAAGACCGGCATGAACGCGAAGAAGAGGAGCGGAGGCGACGTGGCCGGCGTTGGACCGATGATTCTATGGATGTCGACGCCGAGGATGAAGATGCTGATGGACTGTCAGAAGAGAGCGAGGACGACGAAAATGATTCGGAGGAGGTCAAGGCTCTCAAGGTGGGTTGCCTCGTCTGTGGGTTTGGGGATCACATCTGATGGTGTTTATAGGCGCGCCGGAGATACTTGCGATCTCTCCTTGTTTCAGGTCAGCGCGCACCTGCACACGCACCCAAACAACGGTCCCGCCCAGCCCGTTCCCGGAAAAATGCGTCGATGCCATCATTGAACATCGTGGCAGGCTATACTATTCTTGTACTGGATACGAATATCATCCTATCTTCTCTATCAGCAATCGCATCCATCATCGAGAGCCTTCGATGGACCGTCGTCCTGCCAGTTCCTGTCATAATGGAACTCGACGGGCTCTCCTCGAATCCGTCTAAGCTTGGCGAAGCCGCCCAGGAAGCTGTAGCATACATTACTTCGCACATCCGCTCGCACTCGATGTCGCTCAAAGTCCAGACCTCAAAAGGCAATTACCTGTCGTCGCTTAGCGTACGGATCGAGCAGGTTGATCTCACTGATGAAAACTCGTGGGATCGCTGCATGGACGATCTGATCCTCAAAGCCGCGATCTGGCAAGATGAGCATTGGATGGACCGCTCAGCGCTGTTGAAGAACGCTCCCCCTGTGCGACATGATGCCAATGCCAATGCTGTCAAGGTGGTGTTACTGTCCCTGGATCGAGTTTGTAAGTCCTTTGACTTTTTGATGTCGCCTACAACGGCTCATTTTTTGCGTAGTGCGTTTGAAGGCTCGTTCACGACAACTTGCAGCAGCTGGCGAGCAAGATCTTGCTGCTATACTGGCATCCGGGACGTAGCGTACGATAGACGTGGATGTCACACGTTTCCTGCGCACATTTGATGTGCCTGTTCAAGCGCAGCGGAACGTCTGTCAGCGGTATTTGGGTCGGGGTTCCTCTTAGAAGATCGCATGTCTAGGAACAAAGAGTACCTTGAGGCTGGGCTCTGCATACTAGGGCACGCCGAGAGGAAGTGTGTAGTGGGTGTTGGCACACGGCTGTTCTCTCGAGTTTATCACATTGTCATTTCTTGCACGCATACCCTCACTCTCATTGCATATATCATACCTTGTTTGCGCTCATTATCTTCTACTATTATCTGTCCTGTTTTATTATTGTTTTACTAGCAACCTATTGGGATGTTCTTCAATGATTTGGATCTCAGTATCGCGCGAATGCTGTTTCGCTAATGCCACTGTAGTGGTCATTTTCCACATGGTGTCTAGTTTACAACAATATTGGCGATTATTGCTCATCCTTTTCTACACGTCTAGATCTCGAAGACCTTGGACTCTTGGGAGCGCGAGTATTGGATGAGGCCCTCCGGGAACCAGCTGCAAAAACAGTCAGAGAGAATATCAAGACGATCTAATGAACTTACAGAGCGATCTCTTTCTCGGCGTTCTCGACAGAATCGGAGCCATGGCAGATGTTCCGGCCAACAGCAAGGGCGTAGTCGCCACGGATGGTGCCTATAAGAAGTTCAATACACTGTATGGTTTGATAACTACACATAGACTAACCGGGGCCAGACTCAAGGGGGTTGGTAGCACCCAACATGGCACGGCCGGTCTTCACGGCGTCCAAGCCCTCCCAGACCATGGCAAAGACAGGGCCAGAGAGCATGTATCCGATCATACCAGCGAAGAAGGGCTTCTCGCTGAGGTCAGCGTAGTCTACCCCAGATGCCGTCAATCAAGGCGTTAAGAATCTGGTCAGATCCAGAACTCACGCTTCTCGAGATGCGCTTTGGGGGGGGAGACGAGTTTGGCGGCGATCAGCTTGAAGCCGCGCTTCTCAAAGCGGGCGGTGATCTCGCCAACAAGACCACGGTCAACACCATCGGGCTGGAATACGGCGCGCTCGATTCAGTAGATGATCATCTCGAGACGATGAATGGCTACCTTGACCATGATGTAGGTGCGCTCACGGATGTTTGGGGCCATGTCTGTTTTGTCTGAGCGGAAAGATGAGGAAATTGATTCTATCTGATCGCAGCCAAGATTTGTTGTTGGATTTTATCTTTTCCAGATCTTATCTTTTCGAAAAATAAGTCTAAATAAAGTAGATGTAAATAGAGCCAAATAATATCCCGGATGGTTCCGCTTCTTGAATTGAAGTTTCGTGAAGACACCACCACTCAGTAGCCAACGCGATGAACGCCCTCGGCCCGTCCCTCGCACCTTACATTCGCTCCTCGCGGACACTCAAGAAATATGTGGCCCCAGTCGCTCACTGGTATGCCAACCTCATGGGCTACCGAAAGATGGGTCTCAAATACGATGACCTCCGTGCGTGTCTCATGTTTAGTTCGGGGATGTTCAACGCGTTTGACTAAGATTTATACAGAGATTGAGGAGAACCCACAGGTCCAAAGGGTGAGTCGCCGCCCGCTTTTCGTGAGCATTCTTGACACGGGTTGGAATTGCAGGCACTCGGTCGCCTAACTCCGCGAGAGACTTATGACCGCGCCTACCGCTTCAAAATTGCAAGTGACTGTGATCTTCACCACACACCTTTGCCCAAAGAACAGTGGTCAAAGCCTGAAGATGTACGTTGACCTCCCGCAGTACTGCGAAGTGGGTGGATATTGACCACTGTTTCAGGACAAGCGGTACCTCATGCCTCATGTGCTGGACGTCCTCAAGGAAGAGGAGGAGAGGTTCGCCTGGGACACAATGACCGTTCAACGCAAATAGACATTCGCTTTCATGTAGACTCGCAGTTGCGATTATCCTTATCCACGCATATTGCGTCTGTCCTGTTCGCTTGAACCACAACGACCAATCTATTTGATTACAGGATTGTTACACCATGCTTTCTAATCTAACCTAATAGCAGGATTTTTTGTGCTGGACATAATGATCTACAGAGCCTTGACGAGAGGAGACACGACTTGGCCGCCCCTCTGTTTGTAAAATGCAATGACCTTCTTGCTGACGGCAGCAATGTCTGGAACACAGTCAGTAATATCCCAACCGATGTTAACATGCAAGCTTACTAGTGCCAGTGATGCCAAATTTCTCATACACCTTTTGATACGGTCCTGAAGCACCCCATGCAGGAAGACCATATTGCTGCGAATCATATGAGCTACTCCGCAAAGTCTATGTGATCACTAAACCTCACCTCATGGCTGTATTTCTGCCAACCAACGGTCTGTTTCGAGACAAGTCAGCAAATGTGACACCATCTTCAAAGATTCAAATATACCGTGAGAGCCTCCAATGACAGAATGGGAGCACCGCTCCTCAGGACACTGAGCCTATATTGCTCGTCCTGCTTGTCGAATACCGACCAGCAAGGCAAGCTGACAAGCCTGACATTAATGCCCTCGGCTTTAAGCTTGCTTGCTGCCTCCAGGGCAATCGGAACCTCGCTACCGCTGCTGACAATCGTCATGTCCTCGTTGTCAACCTCGTAGAGCACATATCCACCTCGCGCTGCACGCTCAATGGAAGAACCCTCGAGGTTCGGCAGGTTCTGCCGGGAAAGCGAGAAGACGGACGGTGTCTCCGTGCTCTTGAGGGCAACGAAGTAGGCTGCAGATGTTTCGTTACCGTCTGCGGGGCGCCAGAAGTCGAGGTTGGGGATTGCACGGAGGTGGATGGCGGTTTCGATAGGCTGGTGAGTGGGACCGTCTTCTCCAAGACCGATGGAATCGTGCGTAGCTTGACAAATTATGAACAACAGTTTCTAGTTTCTGAAGGATTCCATCAACTTACCAACCCAGATGACCTGATGCTTGCTGAGCGCGGACAACCTGACGGCACCAGCCGCGTACGAAACAAAGTTCTAGAAGGCAGTCAGCAAGAAAGTTTGGCTAAGACAGCAGCATTATTTACCAAGAATGTGGCCACGAATGGCACAATACCACCATAAGCAGACAGACCATTGGCAATGGCACCCATACCGTGCTCACGAACACCATACCGGATGTACGTGCCAGCGTAGTTTCCGAGTCCAGTGCTGGGGGGCTGGAAGTCGACAGTTCCCTTGACCTTGGTCAAGTTACTGCCTGTCAGATCGGCAGAGCCGCCCATGAGATCAGGAAGCGCGGGCGTAATCGCCGTAAGGACAAGCTCGGACAGCTTGCGAGACGCCTGAGCAGGGTCGGCAGGCTTGTACACGGGTAGAGTCTGCTCCCATCCTTCCGGGAGTTTCCCAGAGATACGACGAGTGAGCTCTGCGTGCTCCTTGGGGTATGCCTTGCCGTACTCGGCGAGAAGGCTTGTCCACTGGGACTCGAGCCGGGCGCCGCGAAGCGCAGCTGCCTGGTAAGTGTCGTAGGTCTCCTTAGGCACGTAGAACTTTTGGTCAGGAGGGAATCCAAACTTGCTCTTGAGGGCTTGAATGTCATCGGGCTTGAGAGCTGCGGGGCAAATATGAATCGCACGCGGGCGGTTGAGATGTCAGAAAATTACACGCACGGGAGCCATGGACACCGTGGGTACCCTGTTGCTTCGACCCATAGCCGATCGTGGTCTTGAGACAGATAATGGTAGGCTTGTTCTTCTCAGCACGGGCGGCGACGATGGCATCGTAGATTCCAGGAAGATCGCTGAGAACAAGTCAGACGCCGAAAATAGGGGTGCGAAGCCACTACATACTGATCACCGTCATCGACATGGAGAACTTGCCAGCCGTACGACAAGAAGCGCTGCTCGACATTCTCAGTGAATGCGACAGCGGTATCACCATCAATGGAAATATCTGTGATGCGATAAGATAAGTCACGGAACCGAAGGGCAGGCCAATGAAGATCCGACTCACGGTTATCATCATAGATCTGGGACGGAACGATTAATGAGGGTAAAAGAGTCATACACATGGGATGTACGCACGACGATCAAGTTTCCCAGCTGCAAGTGGCCAGCAAGGGAAGCAGCTTCGCTCGCGACACCCTCCATCAAACAACCGTCTCCAGTGAAAACTGAGGAGACATAGTTATGACATATTCCGAATACTCGGAACCGGGGAAATACTAACCATATGTGTAGTTGTTGATAAGATCGAACTTGGGACGGTTGTACACGGCACCCAGGTGTGCCTGAGCCATAGCAAGACCAACACCGTTGGCAAATCCCTGACCAAGGGGACCCGTGGTGACCTCGATACCTGGTGGCGTGTGAGTGGGTCGACATTGGGTGTTTCATAAATAGTACTTACCATCAGTGTGGTGTGCTTCGGGGTGACCAGGGGTCAAAGAATCAAGCTGCCTGAATGCCTTGAGGTCATCCATGGAGAGCTTGTAGCCCAAGAGGTGCAATAAGATGTATTGCAGCGCACAGCTAGAGTGCCCAACAGTCAGCGATATCTAATACACCAGTCAGGGGTCAAATGCATACGCGTGTCTGCAGTATTCATCAGCAAACAATCAACAAAACCGAACACAAACTCACCCATTAGATAGAACGAATCGGTCGCGGTTGAACCACTTGGAGTTTTTGGGGTTCGCATTGAAGAATCTAGCATAATAGATTAGATAAAGATATGCCAGGTGGATACATCCAACATTACTTGCCTTGTGAAGAGGACATGGGAGACCGGCGCCATACCCATTGGTGCGCCTTAAATGGGGTCATCGTCGTTATCGCGCACAGGATGAAGCTGATCTAGCCGTGCTTACCTGGATGGCCAGAGTTTGCCTTGCCAACGACATCGGCAGCAAGAGTACGAATAGTCGCGACAGAGGCGTTGTCTGTTGGCTCCGGAGTGAACTGAGACATGGCTGATAGATTGGAAGAGGGGGAATAAATGTGTTTGAGCTGCTGAGGTTAATATATAAGTCTTTTGAAATTGTAGACGGATCTGAGTAAATATTGACCGGCTTGCGACCATGGAACCGATTCACACGTTAATTCTCGCGTTAACTCAGTTTAACTCTCTCGGACACGACGGTTGTCTACGGAAAATACACAACCGGGGCTTCACCGGGTTACTCTCTTCTCATCTTGGTCTGTGCGTGTATCGTCAACACTGGTTTTCAATAACTGCCTTGAATCCCACTGTCAGTTGGTGGTAGATAGCCCTTGGTTTTTCATGCAGCATTTGTCAGATGCACCCGCAGTTGTCCGATAAACGAATAGGTACGGCGCACGGCCCCGGGACTTATCCATTTCCTGTTCTAACCTAGGCATCAAAGTCTGCAGGGAATTCATCCAGGCACTCGATGCATGCCATGTTAACAAATGGGCGCGACTAACTGGTGGTTGCAATCAAGAAAAGGACAGCCTTAACGAGTGCCTTCGAAATGAGGTTAGTACTGCCTTTAGTGCGCCTCTCTGAGTTCTGACATATCCTTGGCTTAAGCGTGTTGAACGCTCGACTCGTAACCGCGCCCAGGCCAAAGAGCAACGTTTGAAGACGGAACAAGTTTGGAAGGAACTTCATGAGGATGATTAAACTCTAGTCGTCCCGCCACATTACACCTCTCACGTAGTCGACATACGCATGAGATTTTCTGATATCGTCAAAATTGTCTCACAGAGGCTTGACAAAGGTTGGGATTCGTTTAAGCATCTCCCACCTGCAGCGGGAAAATGATGGTGCAGAACAACTTCATCCCAATCAGTAACAGAGCGTTCCACCGCGTTTTACATATGTCACTGTATGATCATCATGATGAATGGTAAAGACCGGAAAGTATTGCCTCGTTGCGAAATTTCAAATATATAAACCTCTTACACTCTCTTACCCTTCGATTCTATCATATTCCCCCCAAAAAAACGAACCATGCTTCTCATATATACTTCATCAGGACAAGGGAACTGATCACTTGCGGCTATGCAACCATGCAGTGGTCTGGTTTTGACAAAATGACAATCAATCTCAAAAAAAGATACAGCCATGAACTCACCGACACTGATAACGCTAGGATCCGGGTTTCCCCACCACGTAGGAAAGTTGATGGCATTCCCGCTTGCCCCTTAAATGACATAAGAACGTGCCAACTTACGAACTGAGAACTTACCAAACACCGCAAAGTTAAGGATGAAGTAAATGATGGATGAACCTCCGTCCAAAGCGGCCGAGGTCAGATCTAATTGCCCCTAGTTGGTCTGTCATGATAATCTTGGCCAGATCACGCACAGTTGTATTTATTGTACCATCTTGGCCTTCCTTGTCCTGACCCACCATTGCGTATACAACCCAATGAAGAGCCCTGGCCACCACATACCTGTGGTAATTGTCAGCACAGCGAACATCGTACGATATGCCCTCGCACCATTGACTGAGTACGGCAGCCAACCAAGATACGTGAAAATGATCGGCATATTGAGGTAAGACCAGATCCGTTGTCTGTTTCGTCCCATCAGATTGTTCTAGAAATAATGCTGCAGAGAAACTTACCTTGGGAATAGGCGATGCATGACATAGAACAGGACAGGAGCGAGGAACCCGTATAGAAGTCCGAGAGGAATCTGGAAAGCGATCGTGAGTCCGCGTTTGCTACCATCTAGTCAGGAACTCACCTGAAAGTATGTTTTACCTGGGCTGTATAGCTCCGCACTCAGAGCGCCCCATGTAATAGCTGCTGAGTTGATCTCTTGCGAGTTCCACCCTGACCATATGCGCGTTCCGATGGCTATAATCATTCTCGCTTTAGTTCGAGCATAAACCACATATGTATGATATAGCGCACGGTTTATTAGATCGGTTCTGTGTGCATCTACGATAGACTTATAGAGGACGTAGTTGAAAACTCAACCGAAACATTCAGCAGGATGATCCTCGTACAACACACGAGACTCACTGGCACCAAGAATTGTGCCACTGACTTGCGCGACAAAAGTGGCTCTGGGTGGTACTTTCGCATATTGCCCTGCGAAGGCAAATATCAACTCTTGAGTCAAATCACCAAAGTGAAGGACAGCACCTAGCTTCAAATCGGAGAGCATGGATAATGTCTGATAACCGGTGTTGTAACCGTACAACTTTGCATACATGTTCTGAACCGGTTGTTGAGGATGGACGTATGCCTGAGCCCGTCCTGTCAGTATTAACCGCAATCGATAACCTTGAAAAGCCACTGACAGCAATGACTTGCACAAAACCTCCAGTAGGGATCATAAAACCAGTCACAGCATATATAAAACCGAGGATGACGGCGAGAACGAATGCTATGCAACAATTCATGAGGTGAAATTGACCACCAGATAGCCGGTAACTCACCAATGACGGTAAAGACGAAGACAGACCACCACGGCAAGGTGTTAACGCCAACGTACGCCATACCAATTGCTAGTCCCAATGAGACGATGAAAATGGAACCGTACCACCATTGTGGAACCTCTTTGTACACTTTCATCCGCTGAAAGTGAACACTGGCTTGCGATATTAGAGAAAATTCAAAATGGAGAAAATCACATGACGTACTCGTCAAAATTCTGCCCTGACTTCAAGAAGTTAAAGCCTTTGAACGCTCCCCATAGCTCTGCCCAGTGCCACAAGAATATGTGGGAAAATGCTGCTCCCATGGAAGCGTAGCTCATAAGTAAAGAAACTGCGTAGGTTGTCGTCATGAATCTGGGACTTATGTTATGCAAACATTCTTGTTATGTTTATTTATGTACGCACGGGGGCCCAACTTCAGCATACTTTGTCAGGTCGAGTTGATTGTTGGAGTCAAGAATCGCGGATTGGTCGTACGATGAGCCATTACCGCTGAATAGTGCAGTGGACATGAACGGTAACCCTCTTGAATACCCCTGGAATACGTCTCCATAATAGCATCCAACTGATAGTGGACCGATGAATAGTGTCAACAAGGAAATGGACGCAACGCACTCATGAGGGCGTAACCAAATCCCAGTCCAATCCAGGAAGACACTTGGGTCTGCAGAGGCCAATATAAAGGATACGCTTGTGTGATCAGGGTCCAGTCGAAGCTGAATGACAGTAGACCTAAACCTTCGTTGGACGATCCCGCACCAAAGAGGTTTCGAATAACAGCCGAGCGACCGTTATCAGCCAGGCAGATGACAGAGAACGCCGTAAGAAGAGGGAACATCCACGTCGGTATGATTTCCTGCGCATGAAATAATGAGATATGCGGGTGAGCTATGTTGCTACACTCACCCAACAGAAGATGGCCCAAAAGACTGAGGGGTTCTTCAGCGTTCATGAAGTTCCAGTTGAAGATGAGGAAAAAGAATTACCAATCCAGAAGTACTTCATCTTCTTGCGGTTGAGTAAACCACCGAAATGCATCGATTGCAGAAGAGAAATTGACGGGAGCTGATTCGGATACAGTGCATAAGTTGGCCATACGAGGAGGGTTCTTAGGAGTCCTGCAAAACCATATCCAATCAACTGAACAATGTGGTTAACTCCAACATTAGAGGGAACAAGTGGTTAGCAGTACCTGCGACGCGAAAGTTTGAAAGATTGCCGCTCCGGGGTTCAAAGTCACGCCATAAAAGAGGTCAAGTGTTGCTATTATACCGATAGCAGTGGCTGTCGTTGACGCAGTGGACGCCATAATGGTGATGCATGTGTGCTCTTTGATATTGAATGGCCCAGGATTGAGATAGCGCCAAATCCCTGTCGAAGGCATAGCATAATGCATCTTCGTACGATCTCAATCAATTCAGACACAACGAAGCAAATTGCAGAAGCTCACTGCATTACCCAGAACGTAAGATATGATCAATTGGAATAGCGCTGAAACCATAGCATTCTGGGGCTTCCAAAAATATATCTCAGATAGCACAGATCCTGCGACGACTTGAGCATTAATTTGCGCCGAGAGTAGGGTTCATTCCGACATACCAAAAGTCGCTAGCCCTGTACCAAGGACCCAGAAACGGAAGGTCAATGCGGGAAGCTCAGGATTATCCTCGTCTGATATGATCTAAAGTGACATATTAAGCCAACAACACCCTCGTCTGTTGTTAGACCTACCAAGTTGGTAATGTCTTCGGCGCCACGGATGATCTGCTGAGACTCTTGAGAGGGAGCCTCCTCTTCCACACTCTCTGCACTGTAGACATCGGAGCCCTTCAAGTCTTTCTCCGGGGAACTATCCTGCTCAAGCACCTTTGGCGACGTCAAAAGATGAGCCATATCTCCTGCAGGGGATGTCCTGGCAAGTTAGCTTCCGATATCGGCTCCTTATATACATTCCTCTCGAGCAAAACGAGAAGGTGATGTTCTCAGCTGGGGTTACCTTGTTCGAGGCTAGGCACAGACTTCCACTGATAAGTACACCACATACTAGTCAAGTGACAGATAGGCTAGTGCTTGGAGTTGAAGATCTCCACGCGCACGCGACTCAGGTTCGCACAACTTAAACATGGTGCAGACGCGTCCAAGTAAAGAACCAACAGTGTCGGGTGGATCTTGCGGTCGACCTGGCATTGACACTTTCTAGATTTCTAGAATGTAAATGAGCTTGGAAGGGCAGTTAAACAGCACTAAAGCCTGCTGAAGCGTTTTCCCACTCCCGCGAAGTGGTGTTGGCATATTCTGTTCAAGAACTCTTGCTGTAAATGGCGAATTTCGTAATATAGCAGTCTCGGATCCAAAAGGTCAATCGAGGCTCCAATGATAATTATAACTACCGTAGCTGCTGTCTACTTAAGTATGATAACGGTTCGTCTCACGCAACTGTTTGTCAGGGACTTCAGTGGTGCCTTCCGCGTGCTGTTGGGATATCTTATCACAACTCTACACATGACGCAAGTACTGCAGCCGTTGCTATTGACAATGATGACACGTAAAGTATTACACAAGACAAAACAGCATCGAAAAGTAGTAAAGCGCCTTGGTCCAAGAGGTATTCAAGTATTTCTATTAATGTGAACGGTGCTGACAGGTACCCTCGGCCGACGTGGGGCTGAAATATATTTCCTCCCACTCGAGTGTCGATGACTTCCCAGAAGTGGATCGGCTGTTCAGTGTTTTGCCAGACACAAGTGACCAGATTCAAATCGACGACCAAAGTATATCCTTATTCGTACACTTGTTGTAACACTGCTGAACCTGCGCTACACGTTTCTATGCAATTCTCGCCACAGCGAATATTTCCACCGCTCTTTCATCTCAGCACTTAACATTGCTTCGAGTACGTACCAGAGTACTGGAACGCAGAGCCCTCGTCCATCTGACCAAGACTGCGGCTGTGGCTGTGGCTTCCAAGCATGTTGAGAGCATGTGCCGAGGACGCGTGATCGATAAGATCTTGAGTAATCTCAACCTGAACAATAATCATTCATGTCAACTCTTACAGTCAGAATATTATATGTGACTTACGATATCTGCAACCAGGCGGTCCACGAGCTAGACAGTTGCTTCAGTAAAGCTCAGCAAGAAACTCGAGAGAATAACGCTGACCACTTCAGTCATATTCTCCTTGACAACGACCCGAAGAATTTGAACGTTTTCCAAGTTGGGGGCAAGCTCGTAGTTCGGGACAATCCACCCTTTAGCTCGCAGAAGAGTTTGAATCCACTTCTGTTGGACTTCAGGGTATTTTTCCTGGAAGCTGTCGGAGAACCGGAATGATACAACTGGAAGACCGTCATCATAGTTCTGGGGTGATAAGGTCAGAAAGTGTTGCTATCTAGTGGTAGAAAGCTGACCTCCGGGTTTTCTTCGTCGAAGCTCTCAGACGCGTGGGCACCCTCCTGACCCTTGACTTTTAGTCGGTGTATGTCGCTGAGAACCGTGTACCAGCCGGAATTCTCAAGAGCACGACTCAAAAGCCTTGCATTCTTGAGGTCATCCCTGGCTACCGAGCGATATCCCTCAAATCCGAGGTGGACAAAGTTAAAGTATTGAGCAATGATGGGCGCGGCAGGACGGGAGAAGTTCAATGAGAACGAGTACTCGACTGAACCAAGATAATGCAGCTCAAAGATGAGGTCCTTCGGGAGGTACTCCTTGGAGCGCCATATCACCCAACCGACGCCGACGTACGCCAAACCGAACTTGTGACCTGAGGTATTGATGGAGACAACCCGCGGAAGCTTGAAGTCCCAGAGCAGTTTTGGATGCGCAAAGGGCGCGATAAAGGCCCCTGAAGCACCGTCGACTGGGATGGGGAGTTAGTGGATACGAAGGGAAAAGAAGACGTGGATACCTCACCATGGATGGGGACACTGATTCCCGTCCTCTGCTCGTACTCGTCGAGAAGATCTGACATCTCCTTTACGGGCTCATAGTGACCGGTGTAAGTACTGCCGAGGATGACATAAACACCAATGGTATTCTCATCAACGTACTCCATAGCTGTCTTGGGGTCGAGCCTATACTTGCTCTCAGTAGTGATTGGTACGAGGCGGCATTCAACTTCGAAGTAACGTGCAAACTTTTCAAGAGCGACTTGGGCATTCGCACCCATTACGATGTTGGGGCCAGGCTCGTGGATGGACTTGCCCTCAGCCTTGCGACGCTCCTGCCAGAGTCGCTTCATGGCGAGACCGCCCAGCTGTATGGCTTCCGATGAGCCAGTAGTGGCAGTCCCGACTGCCTGATGAGTCGATGGCGCATGCCAAAGATCAGCGAGGATCGAGATGCATCTAGTGTGGATTTGCTCTGCAGGTCTTCGTGAGTGGCAATCACTAGTTGAGTAACGGTTTGTGACATACGCGTCATAGGGTACTCATCCTGATCTATTAAGTTTTTGCACATATTTTCCAACATCAGCTTGTTCGCGGGCTCTGGCATCCAGGTGTGAACAAAGGAGGCAAGACTTTGGGAAAGGTAAGAAAACGGCACTAATACGAGCATCACGAGACTGACTTGAGACTGGGAGATCCATCAAGAGACAGCTCGTCATGGATGAGCTGGTAAGTGGTCTCCGCGCTGGCCCCCTTGGAAGGGAGGTGGAACTTGGGAATGGATGCGGTTCCATATCGCGCACCATACGGGTGAGATACGGAACTGGCGTCCGTACCAGTAAGATGGTGATGGTGGAACTTCTTGTCCTGCGAATATTTTCCGTCAGCCCGAACATAATGGAATTCAGTTGTGAACTCCTAACCTTGGACTCGCGGATGAGTCTCTCCGGGTTGATATGCTATATAGGGCTAAAGCGAAGTGCTCCATGAGCTTGTACAATGAAGACTCACCTTTGAGAGGGCCATTGTAACTGATAAAATGGGAGAGATGAAGAGAGCGGGGTAAATGCAACCATCTTATATAGTCCCCTCAGCCCTGGGCAGTGGGGAATTCCGAATTCTGAACATGACCTCGAAACAAACAGTAAATGATTATAGTTCTCAAAATAGATTACTCGTTTACGTCACCGACTCTGGAGATTCATATATTTTTAGAATCATACTTTGCAAGAACTCCTTGAAGACGTCAGATCTTAGTCGGTCTGCCGATCCCTGAATCAGATATATAAACGCAGCATGAAATGTGGAGAGCGAGCGAGCTGGTCAGCCAGTTTCCAGTCAGCACAAAAGTCAGTCGAGAATCTCGTATCGAAAGATCAGGTCACTTGGCGCAGGCTTGATGCCATCGTGGGTGTAGAAGGTGTTGCCTTGGAGCCTTGGAGCCGGGTGTTACTAGGTGTCTGAATCCAGAGTGTTCTGGGTGACCGCAGGATGGGCTCTAAGTTACACAGCGTACAAACAGCGCAAGTCTGGATTCCAGACTCATTAGTCAGAGCATGATGTTGTGTGCATTACCACAACTTCGGTCAACCACTGGTTCGGACACTTTGTAATATCTCACTCAACTCTGCTTCAAATCATATTCTGTCCAACCACATATCATTGTACACTTATAATACACTACTGCGAAGTTGAATAATTGAAATTGGTTGAGAAATGATTGAGATCCTTGTTCAGGTGTGACAGAGCCAAACATCACATCTGCTTGTCACCAAGCCGAGTCTGCCGTAGCGGAGTTTCAGACACACCATTAGCAGATTTGTGCTCGTAGGGTCTTGGACGGCGCATGGGGCGCGCTCGGGGCAAGGGTACCCATACCCCAACTCCGAGCAAAACGAAAGATTTCGACGCTCCGCTCTCCTCGTACACAGTTACATTCAATAAAACTTTTCTAATTGTTTAACTTTTAGTTAGAATAATGAACGCTACGAGGCTCGTACACTTAAATGCTGAACGGCACTGATGCTGGATGCCGAGCGGAGCTTGTTTTCGGCGGATGCTGACATCGTGTTACTATCGTGTTACATTGTGTGACTGTCCAAACCAGTGGTTGACCGAAGTTGTGATAACCGATAGTATCGGCCCAAGATCACATGTATGTGAACCCTTTGTGTTACTCTCTGCGCCGTTGCTGATATCCCTCCTAGAACAATGATGATGCCAAGGTTATTCCTGCGAACATCGTTCAACAACGTGGCCGGAGCATCAAGATGTGAAAGCGAAGAAATGTATTTGGCGTAAAGGTATGCCCTTTCCCCCTCGAATTAACACATCGCACACGATACTCGGGAACACCCCGAACTCCGTTCGGCTATAGAAGGTAACCGTCAATCTCGAAGAATCAGCTACAGACGTCCCGTATACTCCTCTTCCTGCGCCGTCGAGGTGATCCCTCTTTATGGCTCGCTCTTGCCTGGCTCAAAACACCCGCGCGCAAGTCTGTTCCTATGTCGCACGAGGTCTGGATTGCTGCTGGACGTTTGCTTGAGCAAGAGGTGATGGGCGACACCAACGAGCCAGAAGAAAAGCACTCGGGACGGTTGACAAGAACAGTTCAGCTTGGTGTGCGAGAGCTTCGGCGTGAGCAGTGGCGTACAGTGAGGATGGAAGTTGAGGAAGGGGACAAGCCGTATACATGTGTTATCTACGCGGAGAGCGCGGAGGTGAGGGACACGGTCTGGACAGCGAGGGCGCGTATGCGCTCAAGGTCTCCCGCATCAGCGGAACCTCCGGAGAAAGGCCGCTGATTCATAGAAGGCACATGGTACCAAGTACGATAATATTTTGCGGAATTTATTGATCTTGTCTAGGGAATCGCTCGACGCGGTGAGCATTACCTCATGGGTGCTTGCGAGAAAGCTGGAGGAGCCTGATGGACAGAGAATCAAAGCTTGTGCATTGCTAGAGAATGGAAAGGGACGACTCGACAATCCGGCGAACGAGTTTCTGTGGGCAGAGTCTGTTAGTGTAGAAGAGCGATCCGGTGAAGCTGCACGGGCGAAAGTGATGCTCACCCATGGCCTACAGGAATGCCTGTCGTCAGGCCTCCTATGGTCGATGTCTACATAGGCCAAACCATGGCCGACGAGAAAATACCGCTCGGTCGATGGCACTGAAGAAGAGGACAGATAACCCGCTGATCACATGCGGTTGTTCTTGGAGGGGAGGATTGAGAAGGCGAGGTAGTGGTTCTCGAGGAGTGTAGCTACAGAGCAGGATAAGGATATTGGAGACCATTTGGGATGGTGGCTCAACTTTGAGCGCCAACATGGCACGCCCGTGCATCGATTGTCATGCTGAGATGCTTACTGATCGAATTCTGCGGGAATATGTGGGTGATGATATTAAGCAGGGCGTTACCGCTGAGCTGTCACGGCCCGTGTAGCAGAAAATAGCGAAGGACGACAAGATTGTTGGGAAGAGCACAAGGAGCTGCTAGAAATAGTCAAGGACTTTTATCGAAATCAGGTCATGTTATATGTGCATTTTTATTTTCTATACACACACGACGTACCCTTCGACCGAATGATTAGCATTGATACCAAATTGTACGACTTTGGCGAGGAGGGCTCTTTGTTTTCAAGTAGTTAGCAAATTCAACGTGATAGACATTTTGAATGTATACCAGTAACTTGTAGTACGTAAACTCGTAGAGTGTGATACTGCATTTTAGATGAAACTGTCAGTATGGTAACTCCTCTACAAGCACTTGCGTCATATCTGTTGCTCCTTACCCTTCGGGCTAACTTACCACAAATGCCTCCGCGCGTGCACAATTGAACAAATTAAGTTGTTCCCCGAAGAAAACACATATAGGTCACCGCGTACTTCTTCCAGCATATCCTTGGCACTGTCAACAGGCTTGCCTGCTGAGCTCGCGGGCATGGGTTTTATTTTGTCTGCGGCAAAGATGTTCTCAGTCCAGCCTTTCGGAGGGCTCAATGTTGCCTGCATTCAGCAAGTCAGACAACCGCCTTATCGCGATTCATAACCGCAGCGAGGTCACACCTCACAAGCAGAATCTGTTGGCTAAAGTTAGGGAGGGAAGGAGGATCAATGACGGTTCAACTAGTATTGTCGTACAACAGGTCAAACATACTGCCATCAGGTAGATCTGCGTAGTTGTGATCGTGCAGACGGAGGGCTTTGATGTCATAAGCGTTATATAATAAGTTGGCACGGCGAGCTGAGATTGATTCCACGAGACTGAGAACTTCTAGAAGAGTCGAAGAGGGAGAATTTGAAGAGGGACGTCAGTTATGACCGGAATCTTCCGGCAGTCTTGCTATGTAGCATCACAAGAAGTTCCGCTATTACTTATGGCTGTTGACCGCGCTGAGCATGTCTCTGAGCACAGGATGCTCTCCGGAACATAAATGACATCTCAGAAGGTACGCAGCACGTGTCACTGAACCCGAATCTTGCTGCCTTGAAGTTGCCTTGAAGTGACAGTATTTGAGAAGGGAAGAAAGCAGCCGAGATGTCCGTCCAATACCTATTTTCACTCAGTACATAACTTTCGAATTTCCATATTCTTCGGTGGACTAGTACAGTTTGAATGCCGCTCCGGTTTGAATATGTTCATTCATTCCCGCAAGTCATCGAACCATGGACTGGACAAACGGTTTGGTCCCTCCCGAGTTCCTCCCATTGCCTGAAAGGCTTTAAACTGGACTTTCGGTCAGCTTCATAATAAAGTTCGATCGTCGTTCAGAATCGGACTTAACCATCCGCTACATTCTAGTCTTTCAGAAGTGTTACTGATGGATTGTACCACACCCTCAGCTTAAAGCATTTAATAATCAGGAAAAAATAGGGAAAAGAGAAGGTGAAGTCAGATGTGTGGGATGAAATGTCCCTCATTTTTTTGATTTCTTCATGCATAGTTACTAGACTTCTTCCAAGTTCAAGAGAATTCTGGGGACTATGATGTGGAAAATCTGCCCAAGAGAGTATCGCGGACCTAGTGCAAGTATAGTGCAAACCATTAGGCACCTTGTGTAAGTCCTGCCGATCATGATCGTTACTCGTAGCAGTCTTTCAAGTTCAGTCCACTTAAATAATGACTAACTTTCTAGCATCTGCCCTCCACGTTAAGCACCTCTATCTTGAGACAATTTATGATCTCATCAGCTGGATATTCTCTGTTACTGGAACTGCGTCAGCGAACGCAGCCGGTTCAACTACTTTTTTCCTCGTATATGTCTCTATTGCATTTTTTGGCGTCGAGTCACTGAGGATGCCGACGCTGCCAACCTCTTTCAGCATGACCCTCCGATGAGTCAGATCGCATGGTTCGAGCATGGCGGAGCGGGAGTGACGAGGGAATGGGTACTTATTGACTCCGGGTTGCTCCCGAAGGAGAAAGAAGGAGCCTCTCTGTTACGTTTTCGTTTCTACATCGCACGCGCGGTATTCTCGAGGACGTCAAGGTCGAATCTGTACACGGGTTTGGCCTCAGGCCAATGTCGATACTCCCCAAGGAGAGTTCTTTACCTCATGCTCACCCCGTGAAACACATAGAACTTGTCGTGAAGGGGGGTTGTGTAGGTCTCTTTTGTTTGAGAGTGTTCTGTGGAGCTCCACCTGAAACCCGTGGCGAGAAAGGGGGTCATTAGGACGCAGACAAGAAATGATTTGCCCGGGTTGATGTCGCTCGCCGTCATGCCATATGATGACCTGGCCTACATAGAATGTTGCGGATCACTCCAAGCGAAATGCAGCCCTGATCATACTGCTTCCACTCGTTCTGCTGATGCAAGTGAAAGCATGACGTCAACGCCACGGCCACTTTTTCGGCACATCAAGTCCGCCTCTACCATTCACTCGCAGTTTGTACGTGGCGTATTCGCACAAGGCGATCCCGGGAATCGTGACGGGGGCGGAGGTAGCGGCTCCCATCACATCTTTCTTCCAGTCCTGATGACCGCTGTGCACTGGAGTTTGTAGTGTAGCTCTGTGCGAAATTAATGTGACAGTGGTGGAGATGGAAAAGTTAGCTCGAAAACCCGCTGGTCTGACTGACCTGTAATACGCATACTCGTAGAGTGTAATGCTGCTGCATTGCAGATGAAGCTGTCAATCTGGGAGCTGCCCTACTTGCTCCTGCACGATATCTGTGTCCATCTGTTGTCAAAGTTGCTCCTTAGCCTTCGGGCTAGTTATTATAGCTGCATCCCCGCGTGCACAATTGAAAAAGTAGAAGTTGTTCCCAGAGGAAGGTCACGGTGTACTTCTTCCAGCTGTCCTTGATACTGTCAACAGGTTTGCCAACTGAGCTCACAAGCATGCGTTTAACTTTTTCTGGAGAAAAGACGCTCTCAGTCCAGCCTTTGGGAGGGGGGGGGCTCAATGTTGCTTGCATTCAGCAAGTCAGACAACTGTCTTCTCGTGATTCACAACCGCTGCGAGGTCACACCTCAGAGGCAGAATCTGTTGGCTATGAGACGAGGGAAATCAGTAACGTTCCAATTATTATCGTACACGAGGTCAAACATACTGCCATCAGGTAGATTTTCTGAGTCGTAACGGAGGGAAATTTCGAGGTGGCTGTTGGTTGGTGACCTCGAATGACGTCAATGGCCCAATGCGGTCTCATGGATTTGCTTACAAACACGACCAAATTCAATGAACGCGTCGGACTGAGACTCGCGGTCAGTCGTGACCACGTCCAGATTCGAACGCCTTTTAAACTAGTGTCCAGGATGGCAGCCCTTGATTCGATGTGGGTAACATTCTTGCATACCTATGGATGCATCAGAAATCTCATTTTTGTGTATAGACCAACTCCATCATGTCCGCTTCTTCGACTGACAAGCATCATCGTTCCTCCAACTGAGATGACACCGTCTTTCCTGATCGACGCAAAGAACAAGTCTTACAGACACCAATACGCAAACATCTACTTCACACGTCTGATAATGCTGAAAAATGCAGTGGAGAAACGGGCAAAAACCAGGTGGAACGCGCTACCAAGTATGTGACAACAGACCTTTCCCCCTTTTAAGCACTCACAACAGATACAATTAGACGAACCGCTCTATGTGGCGCGTGTCCTTGATATTGTGAAATCTCAGCTATGCTGGGTGATAGGTACGGTCTACATGGATATGCCACTCAAACCAAACGTTCTGGAAGACATTGGCCGAGATGTGAGTAATTTGACACAGTAGCCATTGTCAGAATTAATCTGTGTCAAGCATTCTATTCCACCTCCACCCCCGCGTGAGAAATTCTACTGCGACGAAGACAGCGTTATGTTGGAAGATGAGTCGGGTCGTATTAAATTGGTCGGTGACCGTGTTACACAAGAACGCCTAGTCACAGGCGTCATCGTCGCTGCTCTTGGCATGGAAACAGCCGCTGGAGATTTTGAGGTTGTGGATATGTGCACTGCGGGACTTGCATCATTTGCAGAGGAGGAACTTCTGGGGTCAGACGCCATGGATGTGGATGTAGAGTAAGTTTATTGCTTCTCAGGTATACAGCTGAACCCAAGACGCTTCGTGACCTAGCTCTTCACTTACGCAAGATGAATATGTGGCCGTCATATCGGGGCTATCCATTGGATCACCCTCGCCTGCGGATGCGCAAATCCAGATGCTTGTGGAGTACCTCACGGGAGAAGCAGGTGGCCCTGAGGACCAACAGTTGGCATCACAAATAACGCGGCTTATTATCGCTGGAAATTCGTTATCGCTTGCGGAATACAGTGAGGAGGGTGAAGACGAGAAGAAACCAGTGAGTCAGAATCTCCTCTTCGTAATGATACATGACCAAGTGTATACCAGAGAAAATTCGGTGCATCAGCACAGGCAATTTTTTCTCCTCATCCGAATCTTGCGCTTTCCGCTCATCTTCACGATCTGATCTCTGCACTTCCCGTGCATATATTGCCTGGAGCGGATGATCCTTCAGGAGTCATTCTTCCCCAGCAACCTTTCCCCCGTGCGATGTTCGGAAAGGCTGCGGCATTCGAGGCCTTCCACTGCGAATCGAATCCGGCCTGGCTTCGTGTAAGATGTGGTGATGAACCCGAGTCTTTGATACCGAAAGAAGGGGGAACTTCTTATTCTCCATCAAGTTGTCCGCCTGTCACTCGCAGCCTATTGGTGACCTCTGGACAGCCTATTCTTGACATGTACAAATACCTTCCAACCCCGCCGTCGAGCCTCGTGTCAATCGCTGCCTCAACCTTAAGATGGCGCCACGTTGCCCCAACTGCTCCAGATACACTATGGTGTCACCCTTATCGAGACCGCGACCCGTTTGTTTTGCGGGAAACTCCGGATATCTACCTTGTTGGTGGGATGCCCCAATTCGGCACAGAGCTGGTGGGTTCAGAAGATGGATCGGGCAGGAAAGGAAGGTGTTGTAGAATTGTTCTATTGCCTAGTTTCTCCCAGACGGGAATTCTAGTGCTTGTCAATCTGCGGACATTGGAAGTGCGGCGCGTAGATTTTGGGGTCGAGGGATTGAGTGCGGGTGGCGGAGAGCAGCAGCCCTCAGGAGAGGATGGAGATGACATGGCAGAAGGCTGACAAATTTTCATTGGTTTTATCCTGTCAACAACGAATCTCGATTAAGCCCGGGGATGGCATGATTCTCCCCTGAAATCAGCGCGACAAAGCGCGACAATCGCTTTGATTTTACGCCACATCTGCTTGAAGCTCTTCTGATTCTGGTCTGATTCGGCAGGTGTAGTGTTCATGGTCACGTGGATAGTCATCATCAGCTGTGATTGTGGAAGGCTGTCAAAGGTCGTCCTTTTCTTCATCCCCATTTGTTACTGAAAGCCGTTGTCACGTATAGCAGAACAGAACAAAACCAAAAGTCTTTGTTCCGCGGCCCACTTCAGCTTCCCTTCCCTTCTCAAAGTGTGTCGACAGAATCTTTGATCATTAATTCAACAGCCTCAGAGGAACGCCTGAAATTCTTATCGGACGGCGTACTTCCTTTTTATAATTTTTGTGGATAAATGCCACGTTCCCCTTCTGCGTTTGTTTGATGTGGTGGGCGCGGCAGCGTTGCCAAGGAGTGAAGGCCACTCGCTCGACATAATTAGGGATACCAGATGTTATCTGGATTCTCGCGTTGATCTGTTGATCTCCGATGTCAGGAATATGGCTCCAGCCCTCAACAAAATTCTTCCTTTCTGAACTGTGGGTGCTGTGGGCGTGTGCGCTTGAAGCTATTAGGGTGGCGTCGATGTCTTCCCACCTTGCTTTGACCTACCAACAACGCATACATAAAGTGTGTTGCTCCAGTGCAGATCGACTTCATTCCTCTCGCTTACCCTTCTCACCTGTCCTAGGACTCCTACTCACCTACATCTGTGCATTATAATCCGGACGTCCATCAAGATATTTGTCGAGGCTCTGGGTCGATATGCCCATCCTCGTAACGTTCATGCGCGCCGACACCGAAGTCCCGTCGCGGATGTCGAGCGCGCATGAGCCCGGTGGCGCTCCAAGAGCAGCAATCTTGGCGCTGCTGTGCGCACTAGGTGCCGAAGCCGTGCATCGCTGCAATACGGCGGAGGTTCGAGGAGCCTGGTACAATGCGCCACTCTCCTCTGGAACGCGTCGGACTTCGACTCTGGACCCCGCTCAGCTGGACCCACCCTGCGCGACATGCAGTCGGCGATTTTCACTCTGGTCTCCAGCGCGACAGCAATCTGAAATCTTGTCCCTCTCAGATACGACTCATTCATGGAGTTATCCCGGCTGCAGATACGCTCTTTCTTCATGCCACGTCTGCTTCGCGCTGTTCATGTTTCCTTTTCATGTTATGCCTGCATTTTGCTGCCATGTATTGTTCATACACGAGACTGCTGAGGGCGGTAGCTTTTCCCCACTGGGGTTTTTAATGCACCCGTTGCGATGATGCACTCTTTGTGTCAACTCGGGAAAAAAGACTCAAATAATATTTCTTGCGTGATTATAAGTGATTATAAGTGACGACGACGATAAGGACAGTAGCGAAAGGTATATTACTGGCTCAACAGATCCTAAGCAACACATCGCTCTACTTGGCTCCATTACCTGGCTGCGTTGTTAATTATCGAGGCGACACAACGGGAGTAATTTCTCCGAACAAATAGGTCTGTGAATGAGAGGACAAAATTTTATTTGTTCCTATCAATTGACTCATTTCTGCACAAACCACTGAAATAGGCCAGTGAACATGCTATAAAATCGCCAATAGAAGAACTTCGAATCAGAAAACAAGCACACCGCAAATGTAACAAGTCAATGGGGTGTGAAGCAGGTGAAGGTGCCAGAAGGATTAAGTGCAGGATAGAGAACCAAAATCGATTATATCACGTCTACACTGCCTAACAGGAGAACACACGTCTGATATGATGTCCTTGAGGTAAAACCTTCCATAGCACCATCATGATTCGCACACTTAAATACAGTATACCAACAAAGCACGCAAAACCACGAAGGATCACTGATTGGACGAACGCTCGGGTCTCTGTCTGGTGGGCGAGAAAAGACCTCCAACAACGCTCGACATCGTGTCCGTGATTTGCCGTTGTTGCGGTTGCGTGTGCTTCACAAAAAAGAGCCGCACGTTGGTAGAATTCCATATCCCGAGAGGCGACATTCCGTGCACATAAGCCCCTCCCCATATGAGCGATGTCAACCAGACAATTGATGCGTCCGACCACTATTTTCTGGATCAGTATCCAACGTAACTCATGCGAGACGAGCTTACCACAAATCGTCTCGGGTATAATGTTGGTGCAGGAGGCAGAACATCTGTCAAGGTCACGCTTTGCAAGAAATCAGTGATAACGCCCGCTGTGTTGGCCTTCTGCCTGCCAGCTTGCAGGTTCTGGATCTTTGGCAAAAGCTCCGATATGACGAGCATCACAGTATCCAAGGGTAGCCTGTCAATGTCAACCTTCAGGAAACACTCGAACATCAGCGAGCAAGCACTTACCCTTGTTGCCAAGATGTAACCTGGTTGTTTCATGGAAGTTAGCGACAAACGTAATATTAGATGCGAATTGAAACTCACCCATTCTTGCGTGGGCAAAAACCCATTCCTGCCAACGCCAGCCGCAGCCATGGGATCTCCATTGATTGTGTCCGAAGACAGCGACCGCCGAGCCTTCATCTTGCCTCTCGCCTTTTCTGACACAGATGTTATAGCTGTGGTACTTGTTGTTGGACTATTCTCCAAAGGTGGAGACGTGAGTGGGCGAGTCTCGGTTTGCTCTTGCCCACCCAGGCCGGCTTCAAGGTCCTGACCAGAAAAAGAAGTAGACTCAATATCCAAAGCAATGGCGAAGGCAGGGTCGCTTTCATTCCTGAGAAGGCGTGTTTTCTCCTGGTGCGCACTCTCCGCGGACGCGCGCTCTTGCTGTGGGCCATCCTTTCGGTCACGTTCCGACTGACGAGCTTGCTCTTCCTTGATCTGTTGTACACGTTGAATCTCTCGAAGTCCGCGGGCAAGAGTAAATGTCCCTAGTTCTTCGAAAGTTTTTTGTGCAGTGATAATTGCGTACAAAAGATTGGGGTTATCGGAAAGGTGATGGAATACTACTGAGTTGAAGACCTCAAGCCTTGTCAACTAGTAAGTGTCATGCTATTTCCATGTGATGATGACTCACATGAGAAAGAGAAGTCTCGGGTGGCTCTCGTCGGATAAGAGGAATAGAGGGTTCGAGAACGAAGTAAAGAGCTGAAGTAGACGATTAGATGCGACAACAGACAAGTTTTTGAAATATGGAGCCGCATTCGCGAGCGCGATAATAAGTGCCGGGTATATGGAATTGAGGGACCCTGAAGTAGTTGCAACGATAGAGTATATTGACTATGAAGGATTAATTTCCAGAATGAAAAAAGTCGGCTGATCGCTCACAGTGATCATGAAATCTGCAGCGGTCCCGTGAGATGTTCCCTGAGGCACCCATTTTGACGGTATCTGGATCTTTATTGGTGACGAGAGCTTGTTGCCGAATGCGGGCTCAGCCGATAGCGTCTGAATGATGTACGAGAGAGCTCTACAAAGGCCGTGTTGCTCTAGAAATCCTTTAGCATATATACTTGCCCGATGGACAACTAAGAAGACATACGTGGCTTGTCTTTGATCTCGAGAGAATAGCAAAGAAGATACGCAAGGACATCAACTGCTTTGTCCGAGTCTAGCAGGTAAGCACGGAATTTCTTAGAGAAGGGGTCCAAAGTTAGATAGGTACTATGGGACAGGCGGTCTACTGACCTTGTTGAGCTCAATAATCTTCCAGAACAAGATGACTGCACGGGGTCAGACGAGTAAGGAGGATGCAAAAGACATGCGTACCAGTCTCAGGTACATAAGGAACCGACTTTTTGGATCCAGGGAGTAGATTGTTCGATATAGCTAGCTGCTGCTCTAGTATGCCAATGATGCCGCTCAAGATAAAAGAAAAATCCTGCGTGCGATGCTGTACGCCATAAGCAATGATATTCTCAGACGAAGGAGACAGATTTACCAATTTCGCCAAAAAGTAGCGGAAGGCATTTGTTTGCGCCGTCGGGGATGATGAAGCGGCGTCTCCACTCTCTGAAATAGTGTCTCTGGCTGGACCACTCTGGAAATCCAACAAAACACACAAAACTTGGAGGCACATGCCTACAAGTGCCGTTCTGGAATCCTCGCCCTTGAAAACTAAGTGATTGTAAGGGACCTTTCCGGCTACACTGGCAATGGTGATGTTGTTGGTCGTGGCGGGGTTTATCACGGTGTTCAGCAAGGAGCAAAGCATTGTCAAGACGTCGCGTCGGGGCGTTTTTCGAACTACATGTAGAGTGTAAAACGATGGATGCGTGAAGAGAGCGGCAGGCGGGATGTATATCTGACGTGATAAAAGGACAAGGAGAAGCCGTAAGACCTCAGTTTTATTAGAGTCGTATGCATGATTTGGTCCAGGGTCAGTCGTCGAGCCTACACCCTTCTCCCTGGGTGACCGTAAGTCAGAAATATGTTTTAAATCAAAGATGCATACCATATAACATAGTTGATCTTGTAATGGTCCACTTGTATTTTCGTTGGAAGACTGAAACCGCAACAAAACAGGAGATCATTGAGGCAAGTAAATAATTTTTCTCCTAGGGAAGGTAGAGTTTTCGTCCGTTTCGCTTGAGGAGTCTGCGATGGCGTGCTAGAGCCATGACCACCCTCACTCCCGTCTTCATCATCCTCGATGACGAACTGTGGCGCCTCCTCTGGGGCTGTGGGTACGATTCCGTCGTCAACTTCAACCTTCTTCCACAGCACCTCGAGCTCGAATGAGTTGGACTCTCCCTCCACCTCAAATACAACAGGCAGCACCCTTTGAAGGACTCGCAGACTGTTAAGGACCTCCTTCGTTGCGTTGCGCTCTGTGCTCGAAGTCTTGATAAAGGAACTAGCATATGATGCCACAGATACTGGCGGTGCGGATGGGAAGGTGTGGTCAGACACGAGGTTGAATAGACGAGACGTCACAACTCTGATGAGGGTCGCTACGTTTTCAGGCGAGTCCAGGAGAGCTCTACGAACTTGGGGGTCTCATCAGCCGCACGCAATTAGAGTCAAATGCCGGGACGTACTGTCGTGAGTTGATATGAGGGAGAAGACATCAGAGGGGGTGTCAAAGAGGGTGAAGTACTACGATATACTTATTCAATTGAACGAATTGGATAGCAAACTATGTATTACTGACCTGGTCCCAATAGCTGTCAACCTCGGCTATGTGCTGCAGTTGTCAACTTGTCATTGTGGTCAAAGTCTAGAAGCGGGGGTCACGAACTCACTCTTGTTGTATACAGCTTAGATATTCCCTGAGGGCGACTGCGAAACGCCAGCTTCGCCTCGTCAGTCAATAATCCAAAAGGTGCCGTTAGCGTCTGCGGAAGTTTGGCGAACATTGCGATACCGAAACCGTCTGGACGATATACACGATGTGCAAAGTTTAGTAAAGCCTAGGACAGCCCTGGGTCACTTTATGCCTTGTGGTGACCCGTGTGTGACGTCGGATGCTTCCGAAGTCGCTGATAGCTAACGTGGTTTCACTCAGACATTAATATCATTTATCTTGCTTGCTAGTCTCCAGTAGTCTCCCCAGATGCGTCGCTCCTCCTTTATATTATGCTTTCTTGTAAGTTTTCTTATTCCCAATAACATGTCGACTAATTGAAACTACAGCTCACTCCCTATAGAGACCCAGATTTTCCCCGTGACACCTAGTCTCTCCAACTTAACGTGCATCCATTGCCCCTGCCGTCGGACAGCACGGCAGTTATCGTTTAACTGTCCGCGAATTCGTACACATGCACTCGAGCTCGAGATTCTCATTGAGAGCATAATCGGGACGACCGGCCCCTTCAGGTCCTAGACACGTGCGCTCCCAGGCCTCGACCGTACGAACATGTTTGCACATCGAGTGGATTCAATCACCATATACGTGCGAGCAGCCAAACAACTCTGTCACTGATAGAACAAAATGTACAGAGCATGTGACAAAAGTGAACAGGCGACAATTATAATCCTTCTCACCCAAACAAGGTCAGTACGTGGTACCTGTACACTGACTACAGCACCGTAGCACCCCGAAGCGAAGGCCGAAACTCGTCTCGCTGATCTTGTAGGGGAACCTTATCTACGGAGTTGGTAGCGTGACTTCGATCCCAAACTTGTCCCAAACTGCACTATTCTCCTACAACAGTCGAGTGTTGTGAAGGACACGCAAGTGTTGGTTATGAAAGACCTGAAAACCTATATGAGCCCTTGAAAAGAAGGAACTACTGTCTTCCTTCAAGATCTGACTACGGGAGACTAACATAGGCCGTTCATTAAGCTAACATGACCAAGGAGGCTTGATATACACATGATCATAGCTCTTGTTCAGGTACATATTTGACAATGTTGGCAGTTGACAACAGTTCCAAGCAATCACACACCTGGAGGCACCCAGAGGCCTCACTCAACATCACAACTCTAGATGCTGAGAGCTTGTCCTATCGTCAAGCACTTGTTTGGATTGATATCAGACGAGATTGTGAAAGGACTGATTAGCAATTGTCCTGAACGTGCAAATTCCTACACAACGCATGGTTTCCGGCAGTGAGGAAGGGATTTCATTTCAAGTGCAAGGCAAGAGCTGTTGGCTGCCGTTCCGAGTGTCCATATAGTTTCAGAGTGTCTCAAGGTACATCAGACAACAGAAGAATGGTTGGCACTTGCTCATTGTGCTCGAAGTGATAGATGCGGACGCCAATGACACCTTGTATCGGCCAGTGAACGTTTGAACCCTGACACGTTCGACGTTGAACTTCATGAGTAGTGGGGATGTGCATGGCACACATGCTTTATGCATGCTTCAGATGAGCGAGCCAACCTGTGTATTTCAAGTAGCATGTCATCCAACCACACATCCCTAACTCGACATGTCACTAACACACTCCCAAACGCCGCGCAGGTTCTCCTTCCACAATGTGACTTTCCCGTCGCCACAACTCACAGCGAGAATGTTTCCGGCGAGACTCCATGATACGCGCCACACAACGTCAGGGAACTTGCCTGCAGCTGCAGCACTAGGCGCCCCAGAGGCTGTTGATGGGTCAAGGGGAGTCTTCACCCATGGAGAAGTTGGCGAGTCTTTTGTCCAGATCAATACTGTCTTGTCCTTGAAACGAACATACTTCAGGTAAAAAATCCAAGATAGCTTCTCTTGTAAACGAACCTGGGATGCTGTTGCAATATAACTCCTTGGCAGACCGATGTTGGGCGCCCACGCAACATCGCGGACCCAATCTGTGTGCCCATCAAGCGTCTCTTCCTCCACCCACGACTGCGTGTCTTCACGGTAGCCCCAGATCTTGACAAGATTGTCACAACCCGCGCTGGCAAAACGTTTGAAAGGCGCGGCAGGCTGTGTACCAGGTTGTTGCGGATGAATGAGTGATCCAGGCTGTGTCGCGGGCGCCCACGAAACAGAGTTACAGCCGATGGCATGACCGTTGAAGATGTCAGCACCCCACTGACCGTCATCTGTCACCGGATGTTTGTCAGAGGTGTCAGCTGTGAATGAGGGGATGTATACCTTTGAAGGTGAGCACGGAAAGCTTGCCATCTGATGACGCGCAAGCTAGAATTGCACCAAGCTCATGAGGAGCCCACGACACGGAGTTCACTGAAGCGGTATGTAACGTGTGTTCCTTCACCCTTGTCCACCCACCGTCAGCCGCGCCTTGAGAACGTTCCCCCCATATCAATACCTTGCCATCGTATGAGCAAGAGGCAAGTATGTGTCCAAATTTCGGGTGTGCCCAGGCAACCTGCCATACTGGACCCGTATGCCTGTCAGAAAGGATGCAGAATTATGAGAATATTCAACATGTATATCGAAACACGGACCCCTTCAGAGTGTGCCCACTGGATTTCAATGGTTCCCCGCCGATAACGTCAAAGACCTTCACTGTTCTATCTGAAGAGCATGTCGCTAAACGTTTGCCATAGTAGTCAAGCTGTGCATCATGCTAGGGTTGAATTTTGAGTACGCGTTCAGGTAGTAATATCAACATTGTTGCGTACAATCATGTCTTCATGAGCGGTTTCAATTGGAACTGCTTCAGTCGTGGTCGCAGACGGCATGGTTGCTCGCTATGTCAATATGATGTTGGTGGACGTGTCGCAACAAGTGGCGGATCTGAGTTCGAAACCAAAATAATAAGCGGTAAGTACCATTATCATGACTTCAAAGACACAACTCTCACTCTCACTCAAATGTTGACAATGGTATGATCTGTGCACTTTTAGAGTAACCAGCAGAGCGATGCAATCCATTTCATTATCCTTGTTATCCAGCCTGACCACTCACCAGAAGTCTTCTCTTGAAAGGGGTGCGTCTCCTACATTTAACCTACATTGGATATGACGAATTCAAATCTCGTAGGAGGATACAAAAATTTATCAGACCTCTTACTGAGCACCCCGAGTGACATCTCGCGAACCGCCCGCATTCCTCCACAAGAGGTCACCGAAATTCTTAAGGCTGCATGTCGAGAATGTGCATTGCCCATCAACAAAATCACAGACCTACCGCTGGAAGGTGAAGAGAAGATCACGACCGGAGATGCTGATTTAGATGGTATGTTGGGTGGTGGAATCAGAACGGGAATGCTCTGGGAAGTTGTAGGTGAAAGGTGAATGCTTTTGAAATGCCCATCAACCCAGAACGCTGAGATGGTTTTAGTGCTGCGGGAAAGACACAATTTGCCCTCCAACTATCGCTTCTTGTTCAGCTCCCTCCGCGGTTGGGAGGGGTTCTAGGTTCTGCTTTTTATCTAACGGTTGCGTCGCAATTGCAAACCACACGAATGGAACAAATTCTTAATACTCATCCGCTCTTGTCGCCTTCACTGTGTTCTTTCGCAAATATACAACACACTACCGTTCCCACCATCGACAAACTCATTTTTGTCCTCTCTAAATCTTTACCGCAATATATAACTGCAAATGACCAAAACTCACCATCGAAACCTCTCAAACTGATTGTCATCGACGCCATCGCCGAACTCTTTCATACTTCCAAGAGAACCACCACGCAGTTCCTAGTTGAGCGGTCCCGCAGACTATCTGAAATAGGGACGCTCTTGCATTCGCTCGCCAGCAAGCATCAAATAGCGATTCTGGTCCTGAATGAGGTTAGCGATACCATCGACAGGGACACTGCTTCTTTGGACAGCGGGCAGATCGGCTACAAGGATCAGTTCCGATGGTTTGGTCGTGCAGACAGTGTCCTAGGGGAGGGCAGGAAAGAAGCCACGCTCGGTCTAGTCTGGTCGAATCAGCTGAACGCGAGAATATTTCTATCACGAACAGGTCGCCGACGATATCTTGAGGAGAGCGAGCGCCCGAGGAAAATTCAGAAGTCGACCTCAGCGACGTCGTCGATCAATTCAGTCGGCGATGAACAGCCCCTGCTTATCAGGCGGCTAACCGTAGTGTTCAGCTCGGTGTGCGATCCTGCTTCTTGCGACTACATTGTCACTACAGAAGGCATCTCAGTCATTCCTGGCTCTGTTGTTCTGCTTACTATTCGACCAGCGGTAGGTGCACCTGCACCTGCAGCGAGCACCCATGTTTCGATGTCACCTCATGGTGAGTTGACTCAGACGCAAAATGCTCAGGTAGCACCACTGGACATCGGCCATGTTGTGGATAGCACAGCTATTGAGAGTAGATCTTCCACTCCAGACAACGAGCCAGGGGATGACGAATGGGACGCTTTCTGGGAACGAAACGCATTACCGGACTATGTGTTTGAGGAAGCAGTGAATGTGACTGAGCCCTCGTGATACCTGATGTCATCTGTAACACACCATCTGTACATATGCTATCTTTTCACTATCCAGTCCTGCGTATATACATGTAACGTTCCACCGTAATCAAACAACACATGCTCTCTATAAAGGGACCTCGGTCCACCTCTCCTCGACGTGGGGCTTCTTTGTATGTTTCTGCTTTCTAGCTGGAGGCTGAGTGTACATATTGTCCATCTCTACATCTAGGGGATACTGCAAGGCAGCGAAACGCGAACTTGCCGCTTTCGTGATTGGATAGCGAGGCGAGACTGTGGCAATACCAGGGTGTTTATCGAAGCACGCGATTACGAAACCAATGATAGCTAGGTCAAAGTGAGCGGCTGGCACGGAATCACATGAATCGATGAACATACCAAAGATGACGGACATATAGGATAGAGCGAGGAGGGCATTAGCCATTGTGCAGTGACCAGATTGAGAGAAGTCATTGCAAAGACCTGTTGCATTATTCTGACGTGTACGGACTGTCAGGCCAATAGAAGATGCTGATGATACGTATCAGAATGGCAGGTACCAGCAGCACAATCAGGTTACGTACTGAAATCCGACAGCCATAAAGCGCCAAAGGTAATGAGATTTCTAGTGTTGCTAGTCTCTCCATGCCTCCTGCAATATAATAACAATAACCTTTTCGCGCCGTTAGCTTTGCGCATCTACAGCATACCATTATGAACTCACGTAACGGGGAAAACCAACAGAGCAGCACTGCTCGACGTAGCGGCGAGAACCTCAAAGGCTGAAACAAAATTGGTGTGCATGAAGGCCAAATCTAGTTGGAAAGTACTCACGTCCTGCGGTATGCGCAACAAATGCCAGCATTAAGATCACAATCGATGCGATGTTGCAGATGCCAATAGCGACTTGAAAGAAACAGATGAGTAAACGTCTCGTATAAGAAGAACGTAACATGATGAGCGTACGGAGTAAGAGTGCATGGGAAAGAGCGAATGGGAAGGGCATGGTGTCACAGACGACCAATGTAGATGGGGCGATGCAATGAAAGTGGTAATGAACTAGCAGATCGAGCCTGCAGAGGGAACGTGGTGTGATAGTGCATCTAAGCCATGTGCCGAGGTTTTATATTAGTTTCAGCCCACCACGAGTTGACTGTGGCCTTTTCTTGTGGAAAAAAATGAAAGTGGTTTGTGGAGAAAGGAAGCCAAAACCAACGGAAGGTTGTTACATCACCATTGTTCTCAGAGGTGTGGTCGAACGAGCACAAAGGTTGCTTCAAATCTGTGTAGATGGACCAAAGCAGCCTGTGGTGCGTGGACCACCTTGCCGGCCTGGTTGGTGACGCTCGGAGAAGACCGCACGAGTTTAATTACATGCGGTGAAGCACATACCCGTGTTGACGCGCTAAAGGATGCTCTGCCAGACCAGGTGCACTCAGAAAATGATCGCGAAGAGACCGATGTACCCCGGACATCAACATACCAAATGAACCTAATCCGGTGCTCCTCGCGTAGTACATGGTTATGAAGGAAGGACACCGAGTTTAGTTAAGTTGACAGCGGCCAATCGCACTTGTGCTGTCATTTGCCTAGATTGTTAGCCATACCAGTGATACCACGATCAACTATTCCGGCGTTACTTGCCATGAAAACTTGAAACGGCGAATATAACATCAGCAATCACTGTTAACTCCTGAACCTGGAGGTGGGTGTCTGATGAAGCTTTTAAATACCTGAATGTACTGGACACTACTAGTAGCACAAGCACTGCGATTCACCGTGTGTGCCAAGGTGAATCCCAAGTCTGTGATGAGTCCCCCAACTTGAAACTTGGAGGCTCTCCTGAGAGTCGACTTTTCCTGCCTCTTGACTCCTGCAGGGACCTGACCATAAGCGCAATGCATTTTGCATGTGGCAGCAGTGCACAGCTATGCACATTGCATATTTGAATGCACGATCGTCAGCAAATTGCTGGTTGTCTGGCAGATCAGTGACGCGGCTAGCGCTGACCGGCGACCGGCGACCTGCTATAAACGTCCGAGTACCGCAAAAATGGAACTTGTTGGGGGGTCGAAAATGATGATCGACCTCATGTTCGCCGCTTCAAAAGAAGACAGCCTACCTACAACACGATATTTAATGGCCTCGCTAAGGCCAGCCTGATCACGGCGAAGCTTTCTTCAAGAGCACCTTACACAGCTTATGTGACATACTAGAATGAATGAAAGATAATTATCCATATACATGTGCAATCAATTCGATTTGAGACACCGAAGACAACCGAACCAGAAGTAACAACTAGAGTACAGACGGGGAGCAAAGCTGGCGTAGGAAAAGGGTATGGAGATGATAAAGCTTGAAAGACGAGGTCAGACGCTTCCTGCCCTAGGACGATCTATGGCTTTCCAGAGGCACCATCGCGAATGAACATGTGCTGTCGAAAGCGCGCTTATAGTTCAATCCAACCCTCCTGTCCAAACGTGTTCTCGCCCGAATAACTGACATAAAGGAAGTTATCCTCGTCCCTAGAAAACGATGAGATCTGACTTGGTAGCATTATGAGGTGCGCTCACTTATGCTCCTCATAAATAGCGCTCATAAGAGCTGCCGTTGGTGGAAGAACCTCGTCGACGAAGATGAAGATGGCCTTTTCTGGTGCAAGCTTGATGCGCTTCCGGATGACGTAGACGAATTGCCCGACTGTCAGATCCTGTGTGGCGAGTAAAGGTATCAAATCGCTCATCAGCTATCCATCGACACTCGATAAGCAGTGTGATACGCACTGAAGGTACCAAATACTTCTTCTTGTCGATGGTAGGAATATCTGTCCGGTCGGCCTTCTCGCAAATTACCTAGAATCGATGCCACTCCTGTCAGGGACAAGGGACGTAGCAAGGGATAAGTGCGGAAAACTAACAGGAATACGGTCAGGATACTTCTGCCTGATGCGTTCAGCCTCCTGTTTGCGCTTCTCTGAGGACGTAGGGCGCGTTAGTATGTAATGACTACGGGTAACGATAGAACGCACCAAACGGGTGCTCATCCTTGAATTTAGACCTCATGACGAACGTTACAAGCGATGATCGAGTTCAGTAAGTGTAAAAGCTGGCTTGTGGAGAGAAAGAAGGAGATTGTCGTGGGTGATGGTCAGCGTTCAGGATGAAGTGAGGACAGTTGCCGTGCCTTCAAAGGCTCCTCGCAGCTGTGACGCGTGACATCCGCGTGACTCTGCTGTAGTGACGAGAGCAAACCCGCAACTTACACGACACACGAGTACCCACGATATGGCAGTACAGCTCATTATACGCAGTGCCCCAAGTTAGGATACAAATGTATTTTATGATAAATAAGTTAATCCGCGATTTTCCCAATCCCCGCTGGCAGAGTCTGTAGTAAGACAAAAAAAATCCCTTGCAAGGTGTGTCACATTTAAGGCCCTGAGTCATTTCCCATTCCGGCAGCCATACCCACTGCCATCGCATTGCCCATCTGCACCCCAGTCCCGTCTGTGGGTACGAAGACAGTCCTATTGCCAAACGCTTGGACACGTGTGACTTCCACTCTGCGCATCTCCATCCCGCGTGCGAATGAGTCCGTGACCTGGGCATCAGCAGCCGCCATGACACGGATCGCTCCTGCTTCAGCTTCAGCTGTGAGACGGATGGCTTCCGCCTGTGCAAGAGCCTCAATCTTCGTGCGCTCAGCTTGGGCCTTGGCGGCCGCAATGACACTGTATGCCTCGGAATCGGCTTGCGTCTATCGACAGCATGTTTGTTATGAATAGCTTGGAAGTTAAGTTGGTACTGACATTACGAGTTTGTGCCTTGATGTGAGCGACAGCCAGAGCACCTTCTTCCTGTTTAACTTTATTCGAGTTTTCTCGGTCGACATTCTACAGCATGTAAATGAAGGAATGTGTGTATCATAGAGGATGAAACTTACCGCAGCCTCGACCTGCGCCTGTAAGGCCCTTGTTGTAAGCTTATCCATAGTCGACGCAATTTCTCCCTTGAATTGTCGGTCGATCACGGCTGTAGAGCATGGTTAACTTTAGATTTCCGTTGTATCAAAGAGCACCACACTTACCAAGATCCTTCAAAATGATACCATACTCAAGTGCGGCCTCGTGCATCTCGTCCATAGCACGAGTGCGAAGGGCATCAAGGAACGCAGATGAAGGATCCGTGCCATCATCAAGGTTGTCAGGTCCAAGAGAGCGCTGCTTCACCATGGAGCTGTAGTCAACTACAGTGCTTGCGTCAAACTATCACACAAAAACCATCGATGGACATAACTTACGATGAGCGACAATTTGCGTGAGGATAGACTGGGTTTTGTCACGGAGCGCATCATAAGGTGTATGATAGCCATGGGTGGTGAGCTGCGTATGACGTGAGCAACTGCTAGTGAAAGTCAATTTATCGAGGCACCTTCAGAGGTTCCATCAACTGCCTAGCCGTTTTATGAATAACTGAATATCATATGCCTATTTCTCAACGCTCACCATTTCAAATATATCCTCAAGCCGACGGGCACTTGGTCTCTCGTGAAACTGAATACCAGCCACGTAAGATAGGGTATCAGTGGCTGAGCGAACAACTTACATATCCTTCGTGGGCATCTCGAGCTGATTCTCGCCGAGTGTAAACAAACCACGGAGTGTGACGTTGGGATTCGTTATATAGTGTTGCCCCGCAGGGAGCAACTCAAGGTCGTCTCCGCGCTGGAGAATGGCGCAGTTGTTTGCCGGAATGTTCAAGCTGTACATCATAAAGGATCGGAATAAGAAGATCGGGATGGGGAGTAAACGAACAATAATGCCACGACGTATTCCTGTGCTTTGCCTGAATCAACGCGACTCCGCATCTTAATCTCGGCCATCCTGATCAAGGTTTAAATGAGCATGAGTCACGAATAAGATGGGATACAGAGGTACGCACGAGCCGAGAGTGGCACCTGTTACTGTGTCCTTGATTACATTAGACAAGTGTGTCTGGTCGACGATGGCCAGAACGTCATATGTTCCACCAACCGCATACGCAACAAATCCTGAATTTTTAACCACGAAGATGCGATTTTGAGGATCGGAGACGACAGCCGCTTGGTTCTGGGAGACCTGAACTACTGTTAGACCCTGAAACTCGATCGCGGTGTCCGAGACTGATCGTATTTCAATATGACATAGTGTAGAATATCGGCGCACGTACGTCCTTGAGTACCACACCACTTGCGCGCCCACCAATTACGGAGGGGGAACCCAGGATATCGACCAGGCTTTGTCAATATCTTGGGAAGACCTCCGTGTTTGATCAAACCAAGGGAACCTGGAGCAACTTCCCTACCAATGAACGACACGGGGGTCTAATATTACGATGTAAGCCGCGTTTCTAAGCAGACATCACGCTGAGAGGTTCACCTTGTTTGACAAGAGACCAGTCCGTCCGGACTGAAAAGTTGATGTTGGTGAATACTGGAATGATGTACAGATTGCGGTACTCACGCTCCGAAGTTGCCTGTCGATTTTCTCTAGTGCAGCAACGACGCCGTCCGTACCAATAGGTACGAAGAACGGACGTTCTTCCAGCGCATAGTCTGCGGTTTTGGAGAATTCGTGCAAAAACACCCCCTTTTTGCGATACGTGGAAGAACTATCATGACCTTCGTCGATGCGGTCGCGTAGGAGGTCCTTGCGGTTTACAGCGGAGGACGGACCGCCAACGACGGTAGTGTTATCTGCAATGCTGATGCTGTCGAGCGCCATTTGTGTGTCGTAGGTTGTGTTAAGATATAAATATGGTCTTTTGCAATTACTAAGGGAGTTATATAGGGGAAACCTGGTACAAAGCGCTCGTGCGACCCGGAGGTCGTTAAATTGCCGCCATGTCCCGAATTCCAGGGGCTGCCGCTGTGGCAGTGGTATTAAAGGACATCACGTCGCATTCAGGTCCCTAGTTAGGAATATTCGGCTCAAGTGCAGTACCATATGCAGTACATAGCCATATGTATTCTAGCGAATATACTTGCAATTGGCTGCTGGCATATGGAGTGAAAGGACTCACCTTCACGAATCTGATAAATTTCAAGGTAATCGGCTGATCAATGACCAAATTCCTTAGGCTATGGAAAGTCTAAATTGAACATATCGAGAGAACAGCCGAGTGAGCGCTGCCGACGACCACGCAAATATACAGGACGGAGAGCGCAGGAAGGACCGGAAAAATTGGGCGGGGTAAGTGGCAGTACTTAGCAGCATGGATACCGTTGAACTAGTCCATCCTGTAAGTAGAGTTGGTTGCGCTATGTTGAAGCTCCACGTAGTTATTGCGCACGTGACATTCGCGTAAGAAGTTCATAACAGTAACTAAGTAGCACAATACTGTAACTCGAGTTACTCGACAGCTTGGCCGCGATGCGGATTCTGTGGCTGCTCTTACCACTGCTACCATCAGTATACCCAAGTTTTGTTAACAACACAGAAGACCTAATATGGGGAGCTTACAGACCCAACTTGTATTTTGGCCTTCGGCCAAGATTACCCCAGTCCCTTATGACTGGTCTGATGTGGTTCGGCACTCAGAACTATCAGTCTATAGCTAGTATGTGGCCTACACATGCAACTGCAGCAAATAAACTGAACGCCCATCAGAGGCCCGACATGCATGTGACCAGGGCGATGGCCTTGACAGTTATACCTGGACACACTTCGATCCACGGCAGGGCGGTGTACAAATACTACAGGACAGCCAGAACAATGTGGAGATTACCACCGAGCTTTTGAAGGTTCCTGGCGGCTTGCATGGTGGTAGTTGGGCTGCACGCATCAAAGGAGCACCTATTGACCCCAGTGCGTTTTCTATCGTGAACTTCCATGCTCGAGGCACAGCCTAATGCACCCGACCAGTGCGTCCGTCTAGAATTTCCACCATATTTTATCTCGGCCTAGAGGGACTTGGCGGGGTGGATATGGTCACCGATGAGAGCGAGAATGTGAGTCCTAACGAAGTGCACACATTGCCAATCGAGTTAATTGAACCACAAGGGAATCGACGGACCTGTAGATTTCTCCGGCACTACGCCTGACCTCGGTGATTTCACTATCCGCATAGTCGACGGTATGTTTGCTCTATTAATACTTGATACGAAGCGCGCCTGAACCTGTGCAGCACCTGACAACGAGGCTGTAACTACTGGCCCGCACTCTGAGGCTTTCGAGGAACGTTTGGGCAAAACTCACGTTGCAGGATTGCGCCTGTCACCGGGACAACTTTGGACCGCGAAAGGCACGTTTTCTCTTTCTCGGAGGTTGTGTCAACCCGTTGACAGGGCAGGGCATCAGATCACATCATACAGAGCATCGTCACCCGTGCAAGCCCGATTGCTGAGAAATACCGCTCTGCCGAACAGGCGCCTGATCCTTCATTTGTTCTGCAGCTTCCTGATGATATTCTCACTGCAAGCAATCTTTTTGCTGTTCAAAAGTCGTTCGAGGGAGAGTTTCAGTTTGATGTCTTCTTTGAGAGTGCTAGTGCAAACCAGAAATTCGATGGTCTGGTCCCAAGTACTTTATATTCAAATTGAAACTAAACCCATATCACAGCGAGCACCATCGATCAAGGTATCGCGGCTATCGTAGCGTCCTTCGATAGCCACTTTGAGGAGACATTCCCGATTCCGTCGTCATACGCTGCCGACGACGTTACAACTTTAGAATCTTTCAGCAAGGCCATCACGTCCAACCTCTTCGGTGGTATCGGATACTTCTACGGGACGTCCATCGTCGACAAAGGATTCGCGTATGAATGGGACCAAGATGATGAGATCGATGATGACAATGATGGAGATGATGGCGCTCGGTTGACTGAACCTCGTGCTCTGTTGACCGCTACGCCTAGCCGCAGCTTCTTCCCCAGAGGGTTTTACTGGTAATTTGACGGTAATTTAAAGGTTTAGTCCACTCATTGAATTTTACAGGGATGAAGGCTTCCACCTTCTACACATAGGCGCATGGGACACGGAGCTTAGGTACATTTGAAACCACCTCTCTGTCGCATATTTCAGATATCTAACTACTTGCAGTCTCGAAATCCTCAAAGACTGGATTAAGCTCATCGATGACAATGGCTGGGTCGCACGTGAACAGATCCTCGGCGAGGAGGCGCGCAGCCGAGTTCCTGCACAATTCCAGACACAAGTGCCTACCTTCGCAAACCCACCAACTCTAACAATGGCAGTGACAGCCATCATCAATCAATTTAACGCTGCACATGATGGACCTTCTGCCGCAGATCTTGGGATGGACTATGGCATGGGTGGGCAAATGCCTCTTACCGGCATTCCCAAATCTGGCGCAACCCTTAATCGTGCAGCTGCTCAGTCTGTCCTGCGTGAGATGTACCAGCCCTTGAAGCGGCACTATGAATGGTTCCGTCGGACACAGCGTGGGCAGATCAAGCAGTACGGCCGTCGGGCGCGGTCACGCACGGAAGGGTACCGCTGGCGAGGACGTTCTGAGGCACATGTCTTAACGAGCGGAATGGACGATTATCCGAGAGGTCCGCCGCATGCAGGGGAGCTTCATTTGGATTTGATCAGCTGGATGGGCTTCTTCAGCCGAACCATGAAGGATTTTGCACAGTTCATCGGCGAAGAAGACGATGCAGCGAGCTTTGCTGAGATTGAGTGGGCTATCATAAACAACATCGACGGTGACAAATTTCCGATTTTCTGTCCTGCAAGAGGTGCTGATTTTTTGTCAACTGATGCAGATCTGCATTGGGACGAGGAAAGTGAGATGTACTGTGACGTCGGGATCGACTCGGATGGTGAGCTCTCCCCCTTCTCTGTGTTGTGTAAATACCTATCGTGCTCTCTCCTAGATGAATCGACCCATATCTGTCATGCGGGTTATGTTTCTCTCTTCCCCTTCATGCTCTCGCTGCTCCCACCAGACTCTCCTCACCTTGGGCCAATCCTTGACATGCTACGTGATCCCGAACAACTCTGGTCGGAGTATGGTATCCGCAGCCTGAGCAAGAGCCACCCCGAGTTTGGGCAAGGGGAGAACTACTGGAAAGGTCCGATATGGGTGCAGATAAATTATATGGTACTTGGAGCGTTGCATAACACGTATGCGCGCGAGGAGGGACCGCTCCAGGAGAGGGCAAGAGAGATCTATGACGAACTGAGGAGGAATGTGGTGAATAATGTGTTCAAAGTAGGTTTCTCTCGAAAGCGGTCTCGGCCATTGTTCTATATGCTCATCTTGGCGTAGGAATATCAAAGAACAGGATATGTATGGGAACAATACGATGCTCTTACCGGAGGGGGACGGAGGAGGTTCGTGTTCTGTCTGTAATGATTTATCTCTAGTGCTGATCCTTCATATCACAGCCACCCTTTCACTGGTTGGACATCGCTCGTCACGCTCAGTAAGCATTTCCCCTCTACCTCGGTCAAGAAATCGTCTGATGTTTACCTCTTGTAACAGTTCTCGCGGAAAAATACTGAGTTGAACGCTATCTGACATTAGCCGAACTGTTGGGCGAAAAAATAAAGCTACGCGTCAGTAGGTATGTAGTTTGTATATACCATCGGCAGAATCAGCTGGGCCGTAAAAATTATGAAGGAATCGTCCAGACATAATCGTTTTTGCAGTGCAAAAACGCTGCTGGATAGTCCCTTGTATGGATTATTTTACTAGATCTCGGTATATATATCTGGATGGCGGCGTCTATCAGATCACATATCCTCTGGTTTGAACCAGCAAATCATTCATGTCAGATATCGTAGCTGCAAACCGCGATCGCCTCCAAGCTGCAGTTGAAGGTACCACTCTACTACCCTCAAAGTGGAACTTAAAACGAGGTCATGAATATTTCAATAGCAAAAGTGCTCGCATACGCACCTTACTCCAAATTCCGCGTTGGAGCTGCTCGAAGTTCTCACTGAGGACGGCGAAATTATCAAAGGTGCTAATATCGAGAACGCCTCACATGGTGCGCGTCTTTCAAGATTTCACTCGGCTCTTCTTGCTACCATACGTAGGTGGTGCGATCTGTGCAGAGCGCGCCGCGTTCGTAAAAGCAGTGGTGCGTCCTCCTTATCCTTATCTGACAGCACTCGTGCAACTCGATTTGCAACTGAAATATCTCGATATCAGAGTGAAGGCAAGCTTAAGTTTGCAGCGCTTGCTGTCACAACGTATGCCATTGATAGCCTACACCAAACAATGTACTAATATTCAAATGCTAGCGACGTTACCTCGCCAATCGCGCCCTGTGAGATGTGTCGCCAAGTGATTCGCGAATTTTGCTCCCTCGACATGCCCATCCTACTCGCTGCATCCTCCTACATGACAAGGAAAATGGAGTCCAAGACTCTACTCTTGGGGAGTTGCTTCCATATAGTTTTGGACCTGAAGACTAGGCTCGTGACCAGCCTGGCTTACCAATACCACGGACAAGTCGAGTGGCGAAGCCAGGCTGGTCGATCTCGGATAAATTTGGCAGGAGGAGCGAGGAATTTGAAATTTAGTAGGTGCCGGACGTGCCGACGGTACTCGATCGTATGTAGCACAACTTATGCGTCTACCGTACGCTCGTTCAGACTATGTTAAGTTTCAACCATGAGTTCCATACGACCTTTATCGCTCGCTGCTCGAGATGCGATTGAAGATCTCCCGACGGACTTTACGAGTGCCCTTTCAACGACACAACACCAGCAAGTTCTCGAGGCCTTCTCGCAACTCGATTTCATTTCCCAAGGATCACAACATCCGAAGTTGTTTCAACTCAGATGTCTCGTATCGTTACTTTCTGCAAGACACGTTGTACTTCGAGCTGCAACAGGCTCCGGCAAGACCCTCGCAATGATTCTGCCTTCCTCGTCCAGGCTGGAAGGATTGACCATCCAAGCCAAACGTTCAGGCTGCATCATGGGTGGGTATAATGCATGAAAAGGTATTATTTGATTGTCCTATTTAACATTTAGTACTGCTCCTAGATGCGCTATAATCAGTTAGAGGCATACGATGCTTTGTACGATGCGAATGAAGGAACTTTGTGTGGTCAGCGCTGTCCAAATACAATGACTACCAAAAGCGGCACGACCGGCATCTGCCAAATTTCAAACTCCTCGCTTCGCCTGCCAAATCACTCCGAGATCGACCAGTCTGACTACGTCAAACACTTAACAATATCAAAGACGTAGTCCAGACTGGTTACGAGTCTACCTGAAGACTCGGATAGAGACCGTGTTTAAGCTCATATGTATAAACAAATCGGTAGCCTAGCTATCTGGCGGACATTCAGAGCGAAATTCCTAGACAGGAGGTGTAGTGATAAATAAGTCAAGGATGTGTTTTCGGGTGTGTTTGCGCGGTGAATAGTTGAACGGATCCAGCGCTATATGACTTACAGTCCGTCTATGAAGACGATCGACGGCTTGCCTCATAGACGGACTGGTCATGAGTCTAGCATGTACGATGTCGAGTATTGTATGTCGGCAGCTCGGGTTGTGGTTTCTGAATCTAATTTTCTAATATTTAACAACGTATATTACAGAACTGGAGCTTGTAACCAGGCTAGAAATTGTAATGTCATACTGCGAGGGCTAGAGGGATGGACGAAATGGTGATTCGTTCCAATTGTTCGTTGATGCCACCCAGGCGTCGAGGCTGCTCATTCGGCCTCAGGATAATTTTGCATTATGCGCCTGAGCTCAGTGTCCGGGACCCTCGGCTTGAATTCAATAGGACACGGGACATTTGGCATCTCGATATTCATGAAACCCATGTCATCCAACGGTTTCGTAGGATCCAGAGTGAGCTGGAAGGCCCAAAGAACAAGGACCAAGTTTATGAACATCGATCTGACCAATCGAAATGAGCTCGGAAGATCATGTGCGTGAAAGGATACCTTTACCTGTTCGCAAGGTGTTGACCGGGGCATATACTGGAAGGAAGGGCAATCAAAGAGAGTATATCCTGAAAGATAGTGCTTACCGCCGACCAAATCCGTAGAAACAGAATGTGAGATCGTCTCTCAGGCGACCTTCGTCGTTAATCCAACGCTGAGGCTTGAACACGTAAGGCTCAGGGTAGACTTCTGCATCTCGCGAGATGGCCCTGAAGCAGTAATTGTCAGGACCTTCGCAATTTGAAGAACGATGCTTACCAATGGCTGCCGAGTACCGTAGTCCCGGCGGGAATGCAATAGTTTTCCTGCAAATGGATGTCAGATTATCTTTCGCATGACACATTGTTCAAAGAGCACTTGCCCAAACCACGTCCTTAGTCGTCCGGTGAGGAAATCCTAGAGCGTGAATGACGTAAACTTCAGTTACAGAACCGACAATGAAGATACTCACCATTGGGGCCCAGAGGTCTCCATCTCTGAGCTTCAGAGATGAAGGCGGCAAGCAGTGGAAGGGATTCTTGGTCAGAAAAGGTCGGTGCTGTAGTGGATAAATCATTGAATTGACAGAAATGCAATAGGAAACAGAGCTACCTCGATCCCTTCCGATGACCGTATCAAGCTCGGCCTGGACTTTAGCTTGTTCCTCGGGGAAACATGCAGCCGCCATTAGCACTGTGCATATTGCCGCAGAAGACTGACACTTGATCTCAGCGGCAGATCATTGAAAAATAAACTAAGACACCCCACCGAATCGGTTCCAGCTGCAAAGAAGGTGCCGGACAGATAATGCATCTCCATCTCTGTCAAGTTATAGAGATGTTGATTTTCTAGCAAATATTTCCCGAACGAAGGGCCAAGTTCCACATTGTTCTGCTGTGGAACGGTTGAGACATCATGCGAAGACTGGAATATCAGAGACGCGTACCAATCGTTGTTTCAGGCCGTTCATCTGACTAGCGAAGAGCTTCCCGTTGCTCTCAAACTCCCGTCTTAATTTTTGGCCGTACCAAGGAAGGTTTTCTGAGCCAGGGGATGGTGTCCACCAGGTAAGCACCAGGGCGCAGGACTGTACGAAATACCCTCATGAGCTGGCGAACCGCTCTGACATCGGGGTCAGTCGCAGACGTGGATGTGGTCTTCCCATATGCGACTGTCATAATCGTCGTCACAGCATAACTTGAAAAAATATCCGGAAGTAATATAAGATCACGGCCCGAACCTAGGAAAGCGCTTACCTTATTGCATGGTTCTGGAAGTTGTGTGGATCATTAAGAATGTTAAGGACCGTGTTCTTCGCGAATGACATCTGGGAAGGCTGATACGCCTCAGCTGCCTTGGGCTGGAGATGCGTATGAAGTGCTCTGCACCACGTTGCAAAGTCAGATAGGGGCTGCTCCTTCATAGTAAGTATCACAGACTACGAACCTACGCATCCGACGGAACCTGTCCCCAACGCGTACAAAAGCGATGGTCAGTCCGCCGGTAAGCATTTGTCCAGCACTCATGCGAGGACGATCAGCTAGCAATCCGCCATGCTTCTCCATAATGTCCATCGCGGCCTGCAACAGAACGTTGAGCCTGGAGATGAAAACTCAGCATGGAGGGACTGACTTTGTGACGGCCGATAATAACGACGTTCTCAGTTCCCGCGCGAATGGTAATCAGAGGGCCGTACTCGTCGATCCATTCCGCTACAGTGAGAAATGCGCTGACCAGTGATGGGACACGAATCAGTATTTTTTTAAAAACACGGTCAACGAGAAACTTTACTTCCGAGGGGGAAGGGAGTGTCCCAGAAGTCTCCAATTGGGAGGGGAAGGTGGGAGAGGAAGGCCACTGTTTGATGCAGGAAGATAAGCCCGAGTAATCACTCCTACCACCCCAAGACAAGCCGCAACACCGAGAAGGATCTGCGTATTGGGCAGGTCGGACAACTGTAGCATGACTGATTGGAAGAGCGCAAGACAGGGCAGACTTTATGAAAAGTGCATTTAAGCTAGTCATGAATGGCTTTTATTACCCTATGCCAATCATAGCTACTACACAGGAGACACGTAAACGCTCGTAAACTGTGCTGGCGTATGATGGTTCGCTGATAATCTGGAAGTTCGTTTAGCAGCTAACCAGAAAGAGAATCGGGGAGAGTACGACACAGGAACATTAGCGCTTTTGGGTCTTTACGCCACCTTTACGCTGTAAAGTCCTAAGAACAACCCCGAGCCATGTGCCATAGGCCCGTTGAGTATATGAAATACGCCTCAGGAGCGATCCACCGGGACCGCGCGCTGATTCGCAAACTTCATGCCAGCGATTTTGAGCGACTTTCGCGTATCCATTCTCCCCGACTCAAATTGAGGTCCGTTAATTAATATTAATTCCCTGTCTTAGCTGTGTTCGCTTATACGACTTCCTTCCTACTACGTTGCCAAGTACGTGTGGCTTAGGTTGTAGCTGAGTCTTTCCGATATGCATCGGAGTCCGAGATCCTATCCTCCGAACGTTGCGGAGGCATGACCTGGCATGACCAATCTGCGAGCGTGAGCCCGCACTAGTACTCCCGCTGCTGCACGCTCCTCACTGCGAGAGACAAAGCTGTACTTGATGGATGTGAACTACATATTAAGAGTCTCACGAATGACGGAGCCTCCTCATATGTAATCCCGCTACGTAAGTAGTAGGTACTAGGCGTAATGGCTCAAGTTTTACAACGCTTTCAGTTTTGGCATTTAGTGCTCTGTTCCCACACTTTTTCTCACGGTTTAAAGTTTATGTCTTGGTCAGTTTAATGTTCATGCCGATGCTGAGCTCTCTCAGCGTTTCAATTATCTACTAAAGACTATGGCGACATCTACTTATCTTCTGCAGACAGCTCGATTTTTCGCCGATGTATCGGCGATTGTGCGCGTTGACGGATTTTAATCGAAATCACAAGGTTCTTCCACTTTTCTGCATGACCACAATATTCCGCGTTCTGTTGCTGCTGTTCAACAAGGCGTTGTGGTGGAATCCTCCTTAGGACCTGTTCGCATGCCTACCGTCGATGGCTGGTATCTCTCGCGGCAACCATTCCAAGCGACTTATCTTCGTGGTTGCGACGTAATTCTTGGCTGTGATTAGTTGCAGTCCGTTCGCCCTGCTGTTTTTGACGGCCAACTTCTTTCTCCTTCCATCGATGCAGCAGCGATTCTCGCTGTTGGTCACGAGTGGTTTTCTGATCCTAATGGTATGTTTGTGAAGTTCTGAAGGCCTCATTCTAAGTTTTCGGTTATAGGTTCTTCCAATGCGCGTGCATCGCAAGTCCAAGACGATTCCTTTGCTACCCAAGTGGGTTCACGCTCTGATGACATCCAAATGAGTACATGTTATGTGCAAAGTTGTCAAGAACGAGGATCGTCGTCGGCATTTGATATTGACGGTTTTATATCTTGTCTGTTGCATTGAGGTTCCGGATCTGTACTTGTCCGTCGTTAAGTAATAATCTACTTGACGCGCACGCTATTGTAAATCATGGTCTATCATTTGAGAAGAGTGTTGATGCTCTTATGCTGCATGTGTTCACAGGCTTGTGTGTGGGTAGCAAAGACACGTATATCATGCGAAAGAAAAAACGTAGCGGGCTCTGCCGCATGCGGCCCTTCGCGTTATATATGTAAGCTTACCTCTATAAACATACAGACCGAGATAGACACGTGGGCAGTTATATGCAGAGTACGAGGTCGACGGGACAGATTCACAAGGTAAAATGAGGACTGCCTGCACGATCATAAGCTAGGAATCTCTCAAATTCCGGCCTACGACTTACCATACCCGGCAGGTGACTGCTGTATTCCCACTCGTTATATCACCCGTTTATTCAGTGTGGAGCTCGGTCGCTATCAAATGCCATTAGGTGGTGTGCAACACATATATCATCCAAACCACAGCGGTAACGGTAAAGATATCTAGAAGTAGTTTAGAAGTGAATGGCCTTCCCGTAAGCAGCCATTGCTGCTTCTTTGAATGCCTCGCTTAGAGTGGGCTATCGGAGGATGGATATTAGTGTCACAGATTTCAAGGAATAACAAAATACATACGTGAGCATGCGTTGTCCGTGCGATATCCTCGGAGCTTGCACCATATTCCATAGCCAGAACAGCTTCTGAGATCATCTCGCCGGCATTAGGGCCTAGAAAACAATGATCAGTAACGTACGCTGAAGTCCGTCCTACCAGGCTTACCGATGATATGGACACCAAGAATGCGGTCCGTCTCCTTCTCGCTAAGGAACTTTACGAAGCCCTCAGCGTCGAGGTTAGTCTTGGCACGCGAGTTTGCGGCAAAGGGGAATTTGCCGATATTGTATTTTACACCAGCGGCCTTAAGCTCCTGCTCAGTTTTGCCAACCCAGGATACCTCAGGGTGAGTGTAGACAACAGAAGGGATGCCGTTGTAGTTGACATGACCGTGCCCTGCCGTGATGTACTCAACAGCAGCAATGCCTTCCTTGCCGTCAGTTCTGAATCATCATACAACCCTGGTGTGCTCACCTTCTTCCTCAGCCTTGTGAGCAAGCATGGGTCCAAAAGTCACATCACCAATGCACTTGATGTTGTTCACCGAGGTATTAAACTGGTCGTCAATGACAATACGGCCCTTGCTGTCTTTCTCAACACCGATGGCCTCAAGGTTGAGGCCCTCAGTGTATGGACGACGGCCGACAGCAACAAGGACAACATCTGCTTCAAGCTGTAGTAAACCGTTTAGTAACAAATGGACTAGGTTACGAATTCCACCCACCGTTTCCTGCTTGTCGCCCTTGGCAGACTCAGTCTGAATGATAACATTCCCACCTTGCTTGTCGGCGGAAAGGACCTTAGTGTTGAGTTTGAACTTCATACCCTGCTTGGTGAGAATTTTCTGAAATTGTTTGCTTTGAGAACCGTTAGCTTGATAATTACATTCCAATTTGCGTAAACTCACGCAACCTCCTCATCAATGCCGGCACCTCCAATTGCACCCAAGAACTCGACGACCGTCACCTCCGCGCCCAAGCGACTCCATACGCTACCCATTTCGAGGCCAATTATACCACCACCGATGACAACCATCTTCTCAGGTACCTTCTGCAATTCCAGGGCACCAGTCGAGCTGACGATTTGCTGCTCGTCAATCTCAATAGCACCACCCGGGAAGGGTGCGACTTCGGAGCCGGTGGCAATGATGACGTTCTTCGCTTCCACCTCGGTTGATCCACCATCGTTAAGCTGGACCGCGATACGCGTTGCAGATACAAATGATGCACTACCCTTAATGTAGTCGACTTTGTTCTGCTTGAAGAGCATCTCGATACCCTTGGTAAGGCCAACGACGGATTGCTCCTTGGCCTGCAACATCTGTGGAAGGTTTAAGGAAACGCCAGTAACTAATGTCACCGTCAGTACCGAGTTAAGAAAAGTACGCGCAAAATTGTGCGCACCATCAATGCCACGCTTTTGGAGGTCATGTTTCGTTTGATGGTAGATATGGGAGTTGTTCAACATGGCTTTTGAAGGTATGCAACCGACATTGAGACAAGTGCCTCCAAGGCTGCCACGCTTCTCTATACATGCAGTCTGATAGTGCCAACCCGTCGTCAGTGATAATTCATGTTGCGTGATCCGAACAATACCTTCAATCCGAGCTGAGCAGCCTTGATTGCAGCAACATATCCACCAGGACCTTTGATGCTCGTCAATTTTCAGTTGTTTTTCATTTGCTGCAACTTACCTCCACCAATAATGACAGCGTCATATGGACCTGAGGGCGTAGCAAGCCCCCGGTGAGAGTTCCACGCGCCAAGCTGGACAGTTGCTTTATGCAACCTCCGTGCAACGTGCTACATTAGCAGTCAGTGGTATATAGAGTCAAAAGGTGAAGTTTCATTACTTTTTGGGTTGCTCTCTGAAGCTGGAGCATGGATGTGGTGGAAGCCGGACAAGTTCTTTGCGAACAAATTCTCTCGGTCGGACGGTGTCGTGTAAGTGTTAGTGTCACGCGGTCACGTCACAGTCACACCCTATGTATAAGCACTGGGAAAGCAAGTACGTATGGACGAGTAATGATGTAAGAACATTTTGAGGACATAAAGTCGTGGGTCCAAGCAGCGTGCAAATGGTATATGAGAATGTTTGAGGTCAGCATAGAGAGTTTGTTGAGTTCTTTTGTAGATGTGGATCGGTATCGTACAGGTCGTGAAATGAAGCACAGATAAATATGAAATGAACAATGGAACCCGCGAGGCCCAGCCTATGAATATGTACCCCGCCGGAAAACCCTCCACGATCGCAGAATTCACAGCATATGAAAGACACAGATCACCGCCGTGATATATCCAGCCCCCCAGTTCCCAAGTTCATGCTGACATCAAAGTCCTCGGGATTGAATGACAGCGAGTCAAAGTGCAAGCTGTCGAGCCGCATCTCAAAACTGATATCCCTTAGGCGCGAGGGAGGGGGCAACTCGCCGTCGTCATCATCAAGCAGCTCGAGATTGCGACCATACTTCCCCTCGACCTCCTTTCCGTAATCTTCATCAACAAAATGCACTGCAGCGTATGGTACATCGGGGTAAGAGTGTGTACTCGAAGTTGACGCGGATGTGGATGGTGAAGGGGACGTGGAAGAGGAGGGAGGCTCTGGAGAGAAAGAGAAAAGGCGGTGCAGCTCATTAACGGAAAAGCGTTTGCGCGATGTTTTGGTGGAGGGGCTAGGTGACACAGAGCGCTCGTCTTGCTGGAAATCTTCCGAAGACACTGGACGCAAGTCTTTCACTGGACGTTGAAGTTCCTGTGATGAGGCAGGTCGCCTGAAATCCTTGCTGGACTTGGATTCGGGTGAAGGAGAGCGCTGGAAGTCGGCCGAAGACACTGGACGACGAAGGCTATGGTCATACGTGGGTGCACAGGGAGTGAGCGGGCGCTCGATGAACTCATATGAGGGCCGAATGTCAGAGATGGAGGGTGTGGTATCAGAGCCCTTGAGATAAGGCAATGACGTGGTTGTCGAGCTTGAGAGGATTCCCTCGGACGGCTGTTTCTGGAAAAGGCCTGACAGTTTGCGAATAGGCACTGGTGGCACGTCCTCTTGGGAATGCAAAACGCCTCTGAATATGCCTGGCATGCTCTCAGTGGATGTCCAAAGGTCCTTGACATGTGGTTTGGTATTCAATTGCTTGCCACGGGTGAGGGAGACGTTCTTTATGGATTGAAATGCGCGGGATGCACGGGCGCGGAAAGTTTTTGAGCGCTTTAATTGTGGTTCTGGGTTTGACGGGGACGGCGGAACGTGATCTGTATGATTGGATCTATGGTCCTTTGAACGTTTGACCTTGACGATTTCAATCACATCTGAGTCCTCTCGCACATCATGCTGGACAATGCGGGCTTGATCATTAACGCGCATTTGAGATATATTGATATGCTGTGGGCGCTGACACTTCCCGGTCCTGCAGCTAGGGGTAGAACTCTTGGGCTGTGGGATATCCACCGGGCTTGCATCAGGCTGCTCCGGGTGGATGAGAGGGGTGGGTTCTGGCTGGTGCAACAAGAAGGGTACATCGAAAAAGATGTCAGGTTGGTTAGCAGAGGTCGTATCGATAGACGTGCTATTCTCTGGAGGCAGGTCTGCGTCAAAACAGCACCATGGGGGATTTTGCGAGTGCTCTTCTTCGGGGGGGATAACGAAGACGTGGGGCATACGGGTAGAAGGGTCTGTGAAGGAAGACATATAAAGACAGTGATTTGGATGAACGACAGCAAATAACAGAACGATTATCGATAATGAGCGCAATAGCTTTGCAATAACTGAACCACTAGTAAGACGGTTCGATTGCAAACAAGAGTCAGCCACAAGAATCTTTGTTCAACTTCAATTGCCTTTTACGTCAATGTAAGTAGGACTCGGAACGGATGCAGATCTTACTCACTTATTCTCAACTGTCATGGCACGAAACATGTATATATCTTTCCTGGGCACCTCCAGTGGTGGTGGCCCCTCAATTTCTCGCAACTGTTCCAGTCTTGGTACGTCACTCCATTTTCCGCTCTTTCATGTCGATCTTACACAGACCATTATGTACTTAGTCGCAGACGTCATCGGCGACGGCTCGCTATGGAGTGCGCTTTATCTCTTCTGCAGTTCAATTGACTGATTAACTAGATATAATCAGTGATCGACTGTGCAGAAGGGACAGTGCGGCAATTTCATATGCAGCCTCGCGGCCAAGGGGACTCAGTCCTTAAAGCGCTCAAAGTAACCAAGCTTTTTGTCACTCATATGCATGGTTTGTCTCCTCGAATTTTGGAATCTTTATCTTTATACTGGTGCCATTATAGCCGACCATGTAATGGGAATAATCACTTTCCTTAGACATGTCCTTCACCCACCACTGATAGCTCCCTCTGGCGACCTCCCACCCTCAGACGGTCCTGTGTGTTACAACTGTTTGCATAATATCTATGTCTAACCTCTCAAAAGCCCCAGATTGAGCTTTACGGTCCTGCTGGCCTCCGTACATTTGTTCGCTCAATATTTGCCATGACCCTCACCCACACAGGGGAGCGCTATGTAGTCCATGAACTATTGACATCCACCGACACACCCACTTCATGTGATCCTGCCGTACTTCATCAGAGCGAATGCCCTGGTCAAGATTTCCTCTGTGATGACGATGGGTTCTGGAGAGGCGTCACAAGTGGCACAGGTTATTGGGGTGATGTTGTAGTTGATGCAGGACCGATACTGCATCGAGGTGAGCAATCGCCTATAACGCTCCTTATATGCTAGTGCTAAAGGAATCCACATAGACCCCTGCATAGGTTATGTCTTCCACGAGCCTAACCCTCCGCATCGCAAGCTTGTCATTTTGGGTGATACATACGATGCATCACCAATTATTCCGCTTATACAGCCCTCGCCAACTACGCCCATATCACTCTTAATTCATGAAGCAACGGATACGTACATATCTCGACATATTGACCCTTCCGCACGACGAACCAAAGACGAAGTGGACAGCAAGGTCGCAGCAAGGGGTCACTCTACTCCAGTGATGGCAGGCACATTTGCGAAACAAATTGGAGCTCAGAGAGTCGTGCTGAATCATATTGGTAGCCGGTGAGTGCACTCCCTCCTCTGAGATTAATACCATTTGATTTTGTTCATGTATTATTGCATTATTATTTTTCATCCGTCGTCTTCACGCCTACTTTCCGCCTTGTGGCCCATTTCCTTACTGCCTACAGATTTCCCGCCCCTAAACAACTCAAAAATCCCCAAGACTCCCGTTTTGCCGTCATCGCCGAAATAGAGCGGCAAGCGAGCGAGGCGTGGGGAGATGGCAAAGCTACCGTCGCACACGACTTCATGCGTATCTCTATTCCTGCTGAGCTGAATGACGAAGAATCTGCGGATGTGGCCATGGAGCCGGAGGAGGTAGTACTACTAGACGAAGTGAGTGAGATGGCGAGAGGAAGAGGACGTGGGAGAGGAAGGGGGACGTTCAGGGGGACAAGCCGTGGGAGGTGGCGAGGTCAATGGAGAGGTCGGGGCCGAGGTGGCAATGGCGATGGAGATGGAGATAGAGGCGGAAATGGCAAAAAACGCAAGTTTAGAGAATAGGCTTCTGCTGCACGCCACCCATGCGGTTTTGGACTTCTAGACTAACTTTGAAGGGGCAAGTCATACCGTAGCCGTAAGTAATCTTGAGTTGGCTCCGTTAGTTTCCATGATAATTCATCCCCGCAGGCAGGGGCCTGGGCAGTGTTGCGAATTTCTCTATCGTAGTTGGAACTGAGTACGTTTGTCCTCGTACGCCACTGTTTTGCAAATCGTTCGGGTCATCGCAGCGGGTACCGTAGGTACCGCTCGGTGTCTTATCTTACTTCTGGTTTGTACATAGCTGTGGGTATCAGAAGATCGGATCAAAGGCATATTATCAGAAGACGTGAGGTCAGCTCCTTTATAGAAGGAACGGCCGTCTTCCTTCTATTAATTGGTCCGCCTAAGGGAGACTTATAAGTCAGCTCAGATACGGAGTACACGCTGCACGAGGCACGGTAGGGCACGATCCGTGGATGCAATCACGGTCTCATTGACCATCCAAGCTATAAAATTAAAGCGACTGCAGGTGCAAGCGACTCTGATCCTCTATGCACCCAACTCACCTCTCACATAACTCCTGTACGTGACATCGATATCGCCTGGCCGCTAGATCTAAGTTATAGGGCCCGTATCACTGCATCCTTCCGGTTGCATCCTGTGACCCAACGGAGTCCCTAGAGTTTAGATGCAACTCAGATAAGTAACCGAAATGTATCCATCATTCTAAATTCACATGTCATTGTTGAATGCTAGGGTCTGCGTGGCCTCCGGCGGAGGCGAAAGTAATTTCACGGTGCATCGTGAACACACAAACAATCGATTACATAGGGAAAGTAGCGAACAACGTAGAGTCTTTCGACTTATTACTACTGCCAGTAAGTACAAACCGTATCCGCGTACTTACATACACGAAAAACGCCGACAGATTAGAAGGACTCGAGCTATAAATATATCGAAACTGTCAATCGAGAGAATTTCCAGAATCTCCCCTTCATAAGAACACCTGGCTCTATGTTTCGGTTCCCCCCCAGTGCCGCCAGTCTCCTCTCTACATCTGTCGTGGACGAACCTCCAACCGCGGCTCCATAGAGATCCTGCCACTGCCATCGCCACACTGAATCGTGTGGTTTCGCGCAGTATAGTCTCGCGAGTACGTTGACGAGCAAGTTGAGCACTTCCAACGGAAGAGATGGCCAACGACGTGCCTCCTGAAGTTCAGCTTGCGCATGTGGCTGTCACACGTGCCGCCCCAGCGACAAGTCCAGAACTCCGAGGGATGACCGGATTGCGCGACCGTGCGAGGACGAACGTGCACTCTGGAGAAGTGCTCTAGGATATTTGGGATTCTACCTTCGATCAATGCCCCACAGGGTTGACCCTGCACGTGATGTTGGCACCTAACGACACGCGGGATACCGGATGGTGTGGGTTGAGGTGCTGGTTCAAGCTCCCCAATATCGCCGCCACCCACGACGACTAGATGGTGGAGCTCATCCCCCCAGCCGGCGATGACATCTGCGTAATAGCTGTCATTAAATTCAATTCTCTGCTCGGTATTGAAGCACCTGACCTTGCCCGTCATTCGCCAGCGAAAGTGAGCCATGCATGTGTTGACTACCCTCTACGTCATGAAGGGGAAAGTCCAGTCCTACATCGAACTTCCTCAGTTCAACGGACGTTCCGCTTCCAGAGGCAGGAAAGTCAGGGCCCAAGGTAGACGAAGCTACAAAAACGGCCCTCTCACGTCCCTGACTATGCGCAGACGCAAAGTGCACTGCGTCTGGTACCTGCTGCACCATATACTGGTCAGCTGTCGCGAGGCTGGGGGTTCCGGAGAGCTCGTGGTCAGGCCATTGGCCACCTGGAACGTGCTCGTGATGGGGCCACTGCCTGCCAAATAACAGCGGTGAGTAGGGCGTCTCCGCATTACCCATCAAGTTCTGACGAAAATCGCTGATCGCAGGGAGGCTCGTGATCTCTCGATCCGCGTATTCTTCATGGGGCGCAGCGTAAGTCGGCTGTGTCTGCTGCCCATACATCAAGTCATGGAGTTGGTATGCAAACGAGGTCCAGAACGTTTGGTCAGATCTGCTCAAGACCGTATGATGTAACGAATACAGACAAACATCGAACCAGGACGAACCTTTCAAAAGAAAATCCGTTGGCATCATCTAGAACAACGGGATGGAAGTCTACGGAGTGCGCTTCGGCCGCATCGTCGTTACGAGGCATGCGAGTGTCCTGAAGTAGTCAATGAGTTCAAGACCCAGCGATTTGGCGGGATGAGCTTACAGGTACGGTCATTGTCAGTTTTAAGAGGAGCGACTGATTCGTGTTTGAGTGTTCGCTGTCTCCGATTTCTCGCGTTTTTAAAGACAGAAAGGCGCCTATGAGCCAGGTGGTTCTAACAACGCGGCGGAGGCTCTGCTTGCCAGCTAGAGACTGAGCACTACAGAATTTGGAATATATCAACCTTTCACGTAAGTAAATTACCCGTGTTTAACGGCTTAGAATTCATAATGAGTCGGTCGGAGGATTTTAGCAACAAACCAAACTCATCTCGGTGTCGCGATCATCGTACCCTAAAGAAGCCAATGGACGCTTGCGATTGATGCATGACCTTAATTCCACATATCACCCAGCATCACCCACGAGGAGTGCACGCACGGACAGATCATGTTCGTCAGGTTTCGCAGTATCTTCAGGTTCGTATGGACGTAACACCCTCGGTCTCGTGGCCCGCAGCTATGATCTGATGATTTAATACAGGGGGATGCGTTTTCAATTCATCCAACCCACCTTGCTGTACTTAATATCAGTTTAGAGGACCGCCTTGTGGACTATTGTGGAGCGCTGCGTTCACCTTTGAATGGACGAGGTCAAAAATACTTGCCCGTGCTTTCTCACTTACCAGACTCACAACCAGTCGACGGATATGTCGAGCCTCGTCAGTACACCAAAAACAGCCGTTGAGTTGATTGTCCTGACTTTTACCGACTTCTTGTTGAGCCCCTCATGGCACATCCTACCCGCGTTGGAGCCCAATGGAAAGTTGATAAGTATAAGATCCGAGAATAATGTGGCTGTGTTCGGATTGTGACTACGCGGGAAACCTGCCAACTGGTCTGCCCATTTACATATTCACTGATAACAGATCATGCAGGCAGCAGGGACAAATATCGGTCGCGAGGTGTGACTGGCCAGCCCATATGTCATGTGCCGCTGGTTTATGATAAGACTGACTGTAACAGGAACAAGAACAAGAAAAAAATCGTTGACGATAAGTACTTACGACGACCCCTCGGAGCTTGAAGTGACAAAGCAAAAACAAGACGAGCTCGAATACCACCTGCGGCGGTGAGTGCGCATCAGGGTTATTCAATGAACATCGCCACGGAGGAACATACCTGACTTGGCATCACGGTGAAGCATTGGACATTGAACGTTCAGCCACAATGGCAACTTACCCGACTTGGAGTTCCGTCTTCCGATCTGATAAGGATGTTCAGCAAGCCACAACCTGTCCAACAAAATTAGTGAGAGATCGGGGAATTGTTCAACGTTGTACGTCATCAATCGAGGCTACACGTGAAACGCGTCCTTCTGCGATAAGTAGTAAAATATCGCGAGGATAGTGGAGTTTTTGAACTTCCGTGCTTGAATAAAGGAATTCATTTTCTGGATCGGAGACCCTGGTTTCACTATTACCTATGAGCAACAGTATTTCCTCGAACGTTGAAAGGAATCACTGTATTGATCAATATGCTCAATATGAACACCTTGAGCGTCCGCTGAGACAGTTTGTGTGTCGCACCATCCTGAGGCTGGTCAACAAGCGTCCCGTAATTGAGGCGAGGGACACGGAGCCCTGAAAAATCGAAGCAGATGAACACCCCTAATAATTGTTCAACTACTGGCATGATACCTGGATCAGTACCATGACAAGCACAACGATTTGAGTGGCGGCTACCCCTCGTTGTAGAGACACTCCACGTACCCATGAGTTACGTACGGCCTGCTTCAACAGGATAATAGACTATGAAGACAAATACTCAAAAGTCCAGACCAGCTTACGTGACAGGGAGGGCTCACTTATCGTTTTGTTTTAGCGATGTTGCAGGGAAGAAAGGCTTGGCTGGACTGAGTAGAACCCGTGAGCGGACTAGTACCTCCAAGAACATTCCGCGGTCATGCGTCAAGCTTGTCAAGCGCCACGACTGTGATAAAAGGTCTCAGACCAAGTGGGCGCACAGACCGGTCACGCATGGACAGCATGTTCGTGACCCCTAACTTTCCTAATTGGACACGCTTCTCAGCAGTTGACCGATGATGTCCAAACATAACGGAGAAGATACACGCAAAGTAAACTCTTAGGTTGATGCACCCTGAAAAGGGTGCATCAAATATGCATCAAACAAAATTAACGGTGCTGTGCGTTTCATCGAGCTGGAGGCGATGCATCACAAATTGCTGCCGAAGTTCAGAGATCTGCGCGCTGTTCTGAAATAAGTTAGCGCCTTGGAAAGGACGCGAAATATTGGGTTTCGGAAGTACTGTAAAAATTTCTATGCAGGGTCCTTTGAGCCGTTGTAACAACAACGCGAGGCAGTGACCGGGGGGAGTTGACAGGAATGTCAGAAATAATGATTGAAGTTGATGGGGATGAGCTACATGTGTACGTTGAGTATTGAATTGAAGAAGAATGCAGGATTAAAGAGAAGATGATGGAACAAGGATTTATGTTTGTTGATGTTAGGCGTTGAGGAAGATGGGGTCACATGGATTCGAAAGTCACCCTTTCTCCTGCTCGTTCACCTTCTCTCATCCCATCCATATCGTTTTCGCCTCTTAACAAGCCTTCATTTGTATTTCAAGCATCTCCTTCTGTTTCCTTCCTCTTTGGCTTTTTTTCACTGAAAGTTTACCTCGATTGCTTCCCCCGTTCTACCGCATCACCAACATCAATTAGGCGCTCGTTTCAAGTCGTGCCACTTGTTCCTTCCGATTTCCTCAAAAGAGTGCGATTTTCAGCGAGGACCAGCTCTTTTTCTCAAATGGCATCGAACCTTCCAATAAATGGTGTTAGAATATCTCGTGCGTACCTCTCTTTTCTCCCCTCACACTTTTCTACATCCAAATTTGGTCACCATGTGTTGTAATGGTCATCTCCCCCGTCATTTCCCGCCTTTAAATCCTACCTCCTTCTGTCCCCATCATGTCCATGTCATCTTCATCTGATGAACATTTCCCCCAAACAGCCATCGACGATCCCCACAAGGTCGTCAAGGTCGTCGCCACGGACGGTAAAACATCAGAACAGAGGGAGATTGCTTATACCAATTGTAAAGTCATTGGAAATGGCTCTTTTGGTGTCGTGTACCAGGCAAAACTTGTCGGAGAGTCAAAGGACAGAGAGGATATAGCCATCAAGAAAGTCCTCCAGGACAAGCGATTCAAGGTATGTACACCATGACTGCGCGCTTCTGCGCTTGTCGTGATGTGGACTGCCTGTCAAGATGATACTAATGGAAGGGTCCGTATTGGCGTGATATCATCGATATCGCGCGAATAGAATCGTGAATTGCAAATCATGAGACTGGTGTCACATCCAAACGTCGTCGACCTCAAGGCTTTCTTCTACTCCAACGGAGAAAAGGTTTTTTTGCAAATTCTAATACCGTCCTCATCTTGGCGCTGATTGTAGTTTATTCGACAGAAGGATGAAGTCTACCTCAATCTTGTTCTTGAATACGTCCCAGACACCGTTTACCGCGCAAGCCGTCATTACACAAAGCTGAAGCAACCTATGCCGATGCTTCAAATCAAGCTGTACATGTACCAGCTTCTCCGGTCACTTGCCTACATTCACTCTGTGGGCATCTGTCATCGCGATATTAAACCTCAGAATCTTCTGTTGAATCCTGCGACGGGCGTTCTAAATTTGTGCGATTTCGGCTCAGCAAAGATCCTCGTTGCGGGAGAGCCAAATGTTAGTTACATTTGCTCGAGGTATTACCGAGCACCAGAACTTATTTTTGGTGCTACCAACTACACAACTAACATTGGTGGGTAACAATCTCATTCCGTACTGTGTGGGAGAGAGTAACGCTGTTCCAGACATATGGTCGACGGGTTGTGTGATGGCAGAGCTAATGCTTGGCCAACCTCTGTTCCCTGGGGAAAGTGGCATCGACCAGTTGGTGGAGATCATCAAGGTTCTTGGGACGCCATCACGAGAGCAAATTAAGACGATGAATCCGAATTACATGGAGCACAAGTTCCCTCAAATCAAGCCTCATCCATTCTCAAAGGTATCTCCGCAGTCAGTGGCGTTGTTACCGCGTGTACTTACGTACGACAGGTGTTCCGACCACGCACTGCACCCGAGGCGATTGATTTGGTTGCAAAGTTGCTGGAATATACGCCCGGTGCACGCTTGAGCGCGGTTGAGGCCATGGTACATCCATTCTTTGATGAACTACGAGGGGAGGGCGCAAGGATGCCGAACGGGAAGGAATTTCCTCGGTTGTTCGACTTCACTCGGGAAGGTAATTGACAACATAGTATGGAATCTCGACGATGACTGACCAATTCATGACAGAGTTGTCGGTGCGACCGGACCTGAACCGACTCCTGGTTCCACCACACTGCGAACCTGAGCTACGCTCACGGTCGATCGACTTGGATACATTTGTACCGATACCTCTGGATCAGCTGAAGATCACGCTTGATTGATTGATTGAGAGGAAGGAGGCTAGTATCTGATTTCTGCGTATCGTATAATATCGATCGATGAGTGCGTGTATCCTGTCTGCATTGTATTGATTCTGTGTCGTTTTCACGTCATATTTCTGTTGAATTGATTTTTCACGGTCGTTCAGTACCACTGTACACATGATGTTACTACTATGCCTGCCTGTTCGTTGAGCTCGGCTAAAATGCGTGACATATGATGTGTTGTGACGAGTGACATGAAGTTGCGTGATGTTGCGCGAGATGTACGCCAAGGGGTCTGCTTCCGGGCGATCATGTTATAATTCCTCCGGTGCTTAAATAGAGATTGAGCCCTTTCGATCTTCCTCTAATTCACAAGCCATGGCGACATCCACGGCTGGCTCATATGAATGCGATACCCTTCCTGCCCCCCGTCTGGCTTCAGGTTCAACTCCTGATCGATCTCCTTCACCTTTCTCAAATTTTCGATCTTCTTCTGCCGGTTCATCTCCGCTCTCAACCATCTCAGATATTGAGATGCACTCCACTCCAACTCCAACATATCAGAGAAAACTATGTGTCCGCCATCAGAGAATGGCAGACGAGGGTACAAACTTAAAGCTTCAGCAGGTATCTATTCTTCCAGCCGGGGAGCCGTTCAAGCACTGATTATCTTCTACAGGCTCTAGACGCTCTCCCCGTACAAGAGCGTGAATCTGTTAATGCCATCTGGTCCGGTTTCTCTTCGTCATCACATCCCAGAAGAGAACTTATCCTCCAAGGCATTCTCACCATGTGCTGTTTTTCTCAGCTCTCCTTGCTGACGGAACAGCTCGGTCAGCTGATCCGCATCGACCCATTCGCTGCCCTTCCTCGTGAGGTATCGCTCAGAGTCCTTGCGTATCTCGATGCCACCTCTCTCTGTCGCGCTGCTCAGGTGAGCAAACGATGGAAAGGCCTAGCCGACGACGACGTCCTCTGGCGCGGAATATGTGAACAGCATATCGGGCAAAAATGCCTCAAATGCGGATGGGGGCTACCCATTCTCGAACGAAAGCGTGCCGTACGCATGAACTCAGCGTCTCCGTCGTCGTCTCCTCCTTCGTTCCAACATCGTCCTACTCCTGACCCGTTCGTTCTCGCTTCCGATATACCCGACGCCTTGCCTTTCACACGACCATGGAAGGACGTCTATTCGGAGCGTTTAACGGTAGAGCGTAATTGGCGCCGCGGTCGATGCTCCGTACGCACGCTGCGTGGACATACAGACGGTGTCATGTGTCTCCAGTTCAGCGAGACTTTGCAACATCCATCATTCCCGATCCTTATCACGGGCTCGTACGACCGCACTGTCCGTGTGTGGAACATTGAGACCGGCTTGGAGGTGCGCTGCCTTCGTGGACATACGCGTGCTGTGCGGGCATTACAATTCGACGAGGCGAAGTTGATTACGGGGAGTATGGACCACACAATTCGAGTGTGGAACTGGAGAAGTGGGGAGTGCATACGTACACTTGAGGGGCATACGGAGGGTGTTGTTTGTCTCAACTTCGACTCCAACGTGCTTGCTAGCGGGAGTGTGGACACCACCGTGAAGGTGTGGAACTTCCGCACGGGCGAAGCGTTCACGCTCCGTGGGCATCGTGACTGGGTCAATTCCGTGCGCCTATGGGAGCCTGAAGAACCTGCGAATGCTCAGTTAGCGTGCGCATCGAGTGGTGAGCCACGTATATGCCAAGGCAAACTATTGTTTTCGGCTTCAGATGACGGTTCCATTCGCCTGTGGGACCTTGCACGACGGACGTGCGTGCGCCAGTTCATGGGGCACGTTGGGCAAGTGCAGAGTCTGAAACTGCTAGAGGTGGATGTGGGCTGCGACGAGGACGTCGGCCGCCAGGAGCCGCGCATTACGGAAAATAACTTCGCCCAGGTCACCCAGGTTGGGAATCCAACGAATCCCTTTGAAGTCTGCACGGTCATTACGCACGATGGCGCGGAGACATTCCCCGTATCCGGAGCTGAGAGCGAGAACATGGAGGACATCCAGAGCCCTGGTAGTGTTACTAGGGAAGTGTTGGCTGGGAGTGGCCGGAAGCGCGCTAAGAGGCCGGTGCTCATTTCTGGAAGCCTTGATAACACCATCAAGGTTTGGGACATTGATAATGCGAAAGCCACGCAGACTCTATTCGGCCACATCGAAGGCGTCTGGGCAGTGGAAAGTGATAAGTTGCGGTTAATCAGCGGCAGCCACGATCGTACTATTAAGGTGCGTTTTCTTCATGAGCAATCATCTGCCCTCCAAACTTACAAGCTTTTAGGTGTGGAACCGCGAGGAAGGCCGGTGTACGGCTACGTTGGTTGGACACCGTGGGGCTGTAACATGTCTGGGTCTTGGTGAGGACAAGATCATCTCCGGCAGCGATGACGGAGACGTCAGAATATGGTCTTTTGCTGGAGATAACCGGCTGTGATTTTGAAAGTACATCCATATATACACCCTTCTTCTATTTCATTATCATCACAGTATTCCCTGGGCTCATTATTTTCGGGTTGCTTTTGTTTGATACCTTATTCCCGTGATTCATTCTGTAGGATTAGGACGTTCATATCGCAATGTAATTAGCTTCTAGTACAAGCATGTGTATAGGATTAGACGCCGAATGCAATCGTCGGAGCAGCATAAATAGCGCTGAGAACCTGAACGCCCCCCTCCTCACCTGCACCCGCTGCAATGTACAGCGGAACAAAATGTTCGATGGAGGGATGCGCCAGTACAAAGCCATCGTGCTTCATGAGGTCGAACAGCGACTGTTTCCGCTCGATAACCTGTCGAGGACAAATCATGAGCAATTCTGGAACGAGATGAGCATGTGGGATAAACCTGGGACTGGCATGCAGCCACTGTTATTGCCTGATTAAACATCTTCACGTTGGGTGATGCTAACTTCTCTGTGAAATGCTTGCGATCATAAAGATTGTGGATGGTCAGACCACCTGCTAAGATGAGGATTCCCTCTTCTCTATAAATACCAGCCGTCAGATATAACTAGAAACGTGCGAACGAAAAGATCAGAAACGAACCTGAGCTTCGACACAGCCTTTCTAACTGCCCAGTTCTTTTCTGGGTCATCAGAACTTTCGATGGATACTTGAACGATGGGCATGTCGTCGACCTTGTCCCCAAACATCAGCTTGAAAGGAACAAAGACGCCGTGGTCGAATCCCGGACCTGGACGAGGCGGAGAAGATCGCCCGTCCAGCCCGCGGCTCTCATGAACACTGGAGAGCTTGGCTTCTTGACTGGCCTGCTTCAAGATCGATATGAAGCGAGACAACGACTTTCAGTCAATGTACCTCTTTGTACAGCTGCACAACGCGCTCGGCTAAGGTGCGATCTCCTTTGGATTCAAATCTTTGTTGATAGAAATAGGGCTCAAATCCATAGTAGTCCATGAGGAGGGGATTTACATCTCCGTAATCCGTCACTGCCAGGCTCATAGTCAGCTAACTTAGCGCCCCCTGATTCCTGAAGTACTTATACTGGAATCCTTACCATGACGTACCCCTAGCGTTTCCCAGTGAGCGCTGAATACGACAATACCCTTCGGCTTGTACTTGGCCCTCAAAGTAGGGCCGAAATCACGCAAAAACTTCGCGAGGTCGCCCTCTGGGCCCATGGCTGAGTTCTTGGCTCGCTCGGCGACGAGCATAGGAGACCCGTGCCCGAAAAAGAAAGCGGGGATTTTCTCTGGAGTAGGGGGGAGCGAGTCTAGCGCAGCTCGCCATTCACTTTGTGTTTTCGGAAATGACATTCTGAAGCCGAGGAGAGGATGGGCGTCGACATGGCAAACTGCGGCACTAGTAGCCTTGTCCCGATTGGGATCACACAGCCTTACAGAAGGAGACTCAAAGAGTAACCTTGCAGCCTTGCCCGCCACCGATCAACAAGATTTGATGACTTCGTGGCAAATAATGCGGAATGGAATCTAATGGATTGGTGTTTGAAATCAATTTGAAATCATGGGCATAGTCATCATAGCCGTCATCTGAGCTGGAAACTCAAATGTATGTTATTCTTGGATTTGTGTTTCAGTAAAATAACGCATTGCGATGTGAACTTGCGGTCCGCTAGGACGCACATAGCCACGAGCATCAGTATTTGTGAGGTCGTTATCTGCGCGAATGGTTAGTAAGTGGGATGAGCGTATGATCTGTGATGTTGTCATCAGCCTCGTGCACAACAGAGCTTGGGTGCAACCCTGTGGCATTGGTTCGATGATGGCAGTCTGCGCTCGCAAAGTTGGCGGGAGTCAGAAGCAGTTACCCAGAGGGTGCGGTCATTGCTTGAGATTACGGATTCGGTGGCAAAAGCCTCCAGGACGCCGTAGTTTCATACTAGTCATAGCATGAGAGCAAGTATGTTTTGGAAATTGATGACATATCTGAGCGACTCCGCAATATGTAGAACCCACATAAGAGTTGCATACGCCATCAATCAACTGTGTGATAATTAATATTGAAAGGATTGATCGGGACGGGCACTTACCAACGATCTTGTACAAGAAAACAAAGCAACAGATCAACGTTAACAACGGACAGAAGTTTATGTCAGCAGATATCACAGGATCAGCCAGATGTAGCAGGCGACCAGGTTTGTTCGAGACTTCTTGCGATAATTCATTCTGTAGGGTTAGATTGTTGATCTTGTTCAAAGTGTAATTTAGCTTCTAGTCGGAAACGGGTGGGTACATTCTTTTGCACATCATCAAATGCCGAATGCAATAGTTGGAGCACCGTAAATGGCGCTGAGGACCTGAACGCCCCCCTCTTCGCCTGCGCCCGCTGCGACGTACAATGGAACAAAATGCTCGCTGGAGGGGTGCGCCTGCAGGAAACCATCATGCTTCATGAGATCCAACAGCGACTGCTTCCGTTCGTCAAGCTGTCAACGATAAAACATGAGTAATTTTGGAACGAGATGAGTATGCAGTATAAACCTGAGACTGGGATGCAGCCACTGTTATCGCCTGATCAAACATCTTCACGTCGGGTGACGCTAACTGCTCTGAAAATTGCCTTGGATTACGAAGGTTGTGAATGGTTAGACCGCCTGCTAAGATGAGGATCCCCTCTTCTCTATAAATACCAGACGTCAGATATGTTGGCTCTGCAAAGGATTAGACCCAGATACGAACCTGAGTTTCGACACGGCCTTTCCGACTGCCCAGTTCTGTTGTGGGTCATTGGAATTTTCGATGGATACTTGAACTATGGGCACATCGTCGATCTTGTCCCCAAACATCAACTTGAAAGGAACAAAGACCCCATGGTCTAATCCTGGGCCTGGATGAGGCGGAGAGGTCCTACCATCCCACCCACGGCTCTCATGAGGGCTGGAGAGCTTGGCTTCTTGTCCTGCCTTGCAGCAACTTCAGATCGGTGGGAAGCGAAAGAATTACTTTCTGTCAATACCTCTTTGTACAACTGCACAACGCGCTCGGCTAAAGCGCGGTCTCCTTTGGATTCGAATTTTTGTTGATAATAATAGGGTTCAAATCCAAAGTAGTCCATGAGTAGGGGATTCCTATCACCGTAATCCGTCACTGACAGACTCAATGTCAGCATAGTGCACCCTGAAGGTACACTGGAATCCTTACCATGACGTACCCCTATCGTTTCCCAGTGAGCACTGAATACGACAATGCCCTTCGGCTTGTACTTGGCCCTCAAAGCAGGGCCAAAATCACGCAAAAATTTCGCGAGATTGCCCTCCGGGCCCATGGCGTTTGGCATAACTGAGTTTGTGACCTGCCCGGCACTGATGAGCATCGGGGACCCGTGCCCAAAGAAGAAAGTGGGGATTTTCTCTGGTGTAGAAGGGAGTGAATCTAACGCAGTTCGCCATTCACTCTGCGTCTTCGGAAACGACATTCTGAAATTATTAGAGAGAAAGAGCGCCAACAGCTTGAAGTGACTGCGGTGCGGTTCCCTACAGAGCAATATGACAGGTTGACGACCGCCTTCCTAAAGCCGTAGGTGAAGAAACCAGTTGTGATCTGTGGATCACCAACGACAAACCCTGCTACAAGGCGATTGGTAGCGTGGCCGAGTTGGTCTAAGGCGTTGGATTTAAGAGCCAATCTGAATCCCAATGGGCGAAAGTCCGCGCGAGTTCGAACCTCGCCGCTACCATAAAGTTTTTTGCTTTCACCAATTTATATTTTCGCCAAAAAAAAAAAAACGCATGGTATTGATCTGCACTGATGCTACATGTTGTTGGACAACAAAGACATCCTTGGTACATCTTGATTTCGCTTCAGCATTGCCATACAAAGGATACTTCCTCAGAAAAGCTGTTGGGGGATCAATAGACAAGTCCAACAGAATTATACCGCATGCTTACCCCTTCAATATTGTCTTCTCCTCCTGGACGCTGTCGCACCCTGCAGCAGGTATAAGTGGAGTAGGGACAGCGAAGCAAGCACCACGTACTTGCGAGTCGGGACAAATTGAGCCTGGGGTGGTTCGTCACCGAAAAGATTGCCGATAGAATCATGACCGCCTGGCTGCGTTCTCACCCGTCTAGTCCATCGCATTAGTAATTGTATCACAAAGACTGATGGGGTTCTGATACCTGGTGGGCTTGAACTCGTCTACAGCATCGGGATTGCCTTGAGAACTGGTTTGGTTCAGCTGGGTGGTGCATGTTTTACATCAGATTGGAAAAGGAAGCAATAGAATGTTACTGCACCTGTGTCGTGGTTGGCGGCGGCGCAGTGGATAGTGCATCGTCTGTGAATTCTTCCGCAAGAAGCCTATTGCTTTCTGATGAGGAAACTGTGGGACTTGTGGCCATCTCTGTTTATTCCGACTTTGTCAAGACCAATAACCGGGTCACAAATGCCAGAATCACCAGGTGACTGCTCTTCGGTGCTCGTTAGTTTGCCAAACTTAGCATACCCTGTGGATCAGGTGAGCACTTCTCATCGAGAGAGATGTCTCGATTACTCACGAGGTAGCTTCTGGATATTGCCAAAGCCAGGGTCGACGGTGGTCCCTGTGTATCTAGATGGATGCTGAGCCTCGTAGGTATCAGGCAGACATTTGAAAGGTCATTTACTTGAGGAACTCGACCAGGCTGCGTTTTGTAAATACAATGCTCGTGGCATCCCAGTCAAGCATTCCTATGCTGGAACGTTGGCGCGTTTCACGACAAGCCATGACTGAACATACCGAGGTTCATCGGCCAGTCCTTCTCCTTAGACATATCAACAGATTGCGAAGGGGTAAACCTATATGAAGTCGTGCAGCGTGTTAAGGCATGGTCATCATGGTTGAAAAACACGTACGTCGAGGTCATCGTGACGCAGATACAACAAAATCAGGGTATCAAAGTTTGAACGGAACGGTAGTCAACTTGAAAGACGCGTTGTTGCTTGAGATACGATTGTTCCCTTTTCTGGTCATTCCCAACCCGTGGAACTTTCAGCACCGTCGGAAGTGCTGCTGCATCATTGATTCATCATTGCTTCCAGTGGTTGGCTGCATTTGTTTTCTTTTGTACGACTGACCTACAATGTTGGCGGGCCATTTACAGGCTGCGAAGGCTCTACGGCCATTGACAAGAGCCATCACATGCAGGGCGTCCACTTTCTACACGGACCTGTCCAAGAACCAGGAGCCTGGGGTGTCTACCTCCCCTGACATTTCTCCAGAACAACGGGAAATTCTGGATAACGCGCTGCGTGTGGATCAGGCTGGTGAAATTGCAGCGAATTGGATTTACCGAGGACAATTCGCTGTCCTCGGCCACGACCCGCGAGTTGGGCCGTTAATTCAGGTGAGCATCTTGAACAGCAATTAAACCACGCCCAATCAACTCAATCTGGGGTAGCAAATGTGGGACCAGGAAAAACTGCATCTGGAAGTGATGGACAAATTGCAGCTGCAACACCAGGTACGGCCAACGTTATTGTCCGACGTCGCCAAAGCCGCAGGCTTTGCGCTCGGGGCTGCAACGGCCTTCATGGGCAAAGAAGCGGCCATGGCTTGCACTGAGGCAGTAGAAACAGTTATAGGGGAGCATTATGACGAGTTTGTTCTTATTTTTTTTGCCGTCATGCCCGCAAGTCTTATGCTCCAGGGGAATTCAGCCAACTGAAAGACTTCGAGTCATTACCATCATCCCATCCAAGCATCCCACTTTTGAAGGATGTTATCAAGGAATTTCGCGATGACGAGTTGGAGCACTTAGACACTGCGGTCGAGCATCATTCTCAGCGAGCTCCTGCGCATGCACTACTCAGCGCAGTTGTGGGCGGTGGTTGCAAGGTAGCAATAGAGTTATGCAAGAGATTCTGAACCACGCTGGCCTTGATAGAAACCCAAATCAAAGACGTGATTTACGGTGGATATGATGTCTCCACGTCAAAATACGGGCTACGCAGAGAATGCGGTCGAAAATCACGACTGCGCCAATGCCTCCCCTTTTCGCTTTCCTGCCCAGCTCCATTTCAACTGCAATAACCGTAAGCAAATGATCACAAAACAAATGTAAAAAGCAACGTACATGTGTTTGGCTTGCCAGGTAATAGATCGCTCCGGGCACGATTACGAACCCACACATCGTAACCCACGTTGTTCGTGGGGTGAATCTGAAATGCTTATACGCATCTTCACGCTAGAAATAGAGAAAACTTCAGAAAAACAGAGGCATACGGTTGAACCCGACTTACCATACGGTTCCATCTTTCAATTGCGGGATCAACCTAAAGGGCGTATTAGAGCATATATTCTAAATCCAAGAATACGCGCAAACCTTCAAAAAGCCTTGAGTCGTTTAAAAGTTGTCAAGTCATCTCTCCAAGCATAGTTAAATTATTAACTACTCACTGGGTACGGCCATGGTCGTAGTTAAAGTAAGGAGTGTAGTGTTGTTGTGGCTTATTTGGCTGCGCTACTTGGGGCCGCGTTTCTGCAGCTGCGAGGTTCCTCGTGAATATCTTTTACTTCTTACCTTTCATCATCTTTTGAGCGCAGTTGTGTTATCTCTTTCTGTTCCATGGCTTACAACCGTGACTGGGATAAAGGAAAGGACAACTGGGGTGACAGTGGGGCGTGGACCTCCGACAGAGGAGGTAGAGGAAGGGACGATGATTCCTACGGGGATGGGAAGCGTAGGAAATTTAACAATGGCGTGCGTAGTCTTTCTGCCAAACTTATGTTTCCTCTCATCCATGTTCATTAGGGCTACGACACAAGCCATACGTACGAAGAACCCCACTACGAGATCCCTGGCTACAACCAACAGCCTCAGGGCAGGCCACAGGACTATGCACAAGATCATTCTCACGACGACCGTCACCAGAAAGGCTTTCAAACCAAAAAGCGTCTGGTCCCTAGCGAACCTAGCCCCCACGTCATCTTCCTGGGATTGGATCCTGACTTCTCTGAGGCGGATGTTTGTCGACGCGCTTTACATATTTTCGAGTACCGAGCTGAATCTATGCTATACTTTAGCTGCAGGCATACCTGTCGAACAATGGATGCAACATTGAAACAGTCACCATTATAAGAGACAGATCAACAGGCACTTGCCCATTCGTATTCATATTCATGCCGTGCATTGACGTTTGTGGTCGTTGAATTTTTGAAGGTATCTCAAAAGGCTTCGGCTTTGCCCAGTTCGCGAGTGTTGAACATGCCCGTGCATTTGTGGATCCGCTTTTCCCGTTTATTCAGGTGCCTCCACCTGCATCGCACGGCGCTTCAGCGACAGCTACATTCTATAAGGCGCTTGAGACCGGCATTCCCCACAATGGTCGACGGGTCAAAATCGACTACTCGCAAAGTGCTTTGCCCGACAAAGCCCGTGGTCGCCAGAACATGAACGATGGCACGCGTGACATTGGCAATACCCAAGGGCCAGTGCTATTGTTCCGTGGTCTAGATCCGCTGTCAGGGCCGCAAGCGATTGCTCAGGCCATGATGAATTCAGCAGGACCAGGCAAAAATGGAGCTAAAGGCATGAAACGGATTGTCCTCATTAAAGATAGGGTCACGTTGGCCAGCTTCGGGTTTGCATTTGTTGAGTTTATCGACAATCAGGTAACGCAACGAGGAGTAATACAGCAATGGTTTCTGATCCTATTTTTTTCCCCCTACAGTCTGCATCTTCAGTGCTTGCTACCAGCATGTCTCCTCAGATCCACCCTTCGGGCTTTCGAATCTCCGATAAGCCTGTGGCCGCTTCGTTCGCTCATCAATATTCATTCCAACCAGTTGATCATATGCTGCGCGACGAAACTGCAATTCCATCGTCCATTAATCTGGGTGGAGTTGAGGGTGCATTTGTGAAGTATTGGGACGACTCTGCCATGGTCGCTGTTTTGGAGTTCAAAGTGGAAGAACCTGCACAACCCCAGGTTCAACCCTCAACTGGTCCCGTTAAGGAGAAGAAGGAAAAGAAGAAGAAAGGTGCGCTAGTGAACTCTTCTCTCGCACTAATTAACTGGGAAAATAGATGATGCCTTGAACAAACCTCCTGCACCCTCAGTATTACCCATCTCGGATAAACCCGTCACACTCAATTTTAACAGAGGTGCCCTTGGAAGCAAGCCCAATGCGTCCTTATCGACGGCAAAGGCTCCGGGGCAACTAACCCTTGGTTTCTCCGCCGAAGACTTCGCCGCTGAAGAAGAAGATACCGAGCCAGCAACTTCCGCAGAAGATAGCAAAGGTTCTTCCATATGTCGTTGACATTACTTGAGGATGAGGATTGACATTTGTCTTGTGCAGTGACCGCATCGAAGATGGTTGCTCCGCTCATCACAAGCAAGAAGGTTCGTTTGTTCCCACGTCATTTGCCAGAAAATTGTGATTATCTGTCCACGTATCAGACCGTCAGTAATATCCAGAAATGGAACCAGGTTCAAGAAGAACTCAAGGATGACCCGAATGCCCGTGCACCGGTTTGCAGATGTGTTGTAACACATGGAACAGGCAGCTGATCATTTAGGTTCCACAGGCCAATCCCCCAGCTGTCGTGACACCACTCGTGGTCTCAGCGGTGCCATCCAGAGCACCTTCCCCGGAACCGGCTGAGACCGACTTTGAGTTCTCTGATACCACTGCATTGACATGCTTACTTTGCGCCCGGCAATTCAAAAGCCTTGATCAATTGAAGCGTCACAATAAGGAGTCCGGTCTTCACAAGGTGCGCCTCTTGTTAATGAAGGATTGTTAGAATGAACTGACACTTTCGTGTTAAATTTCTTCCTATTATACAGAAGAATTTCAAGGACGCTAATCTTAGAGATATCGCACGACAAAAAGCTGCAGCTGCTCGTCAAACTGTCGATAAGGCCCCCGAACAGCCTAAATATCGTGATCGAGCATCAGAACGGCGTATTATGCATAACCAGCCTGATGTACCTTTGCCCGACAATGTTGGCAGTGCAATCGGTAAGAAGAGACGACATGTTGAAGGACCGCCCCCGCCCCCTTCGCCCCCGCCAGTAGTCAATCCTGGACAGGATGAAGCAAACGTCGGGAATAAACTACTAAAAATGATGGGGTGGACGGAGGGTTCCGGGCTGGGAACTGATGGTGAAGGCAGGGTGGACCCGATGTATGTATTGCTTATTTTATGGTTTGTCGCTGCTAAATCCCGCGACTCCAGTCAAACAAACATATATGCACAAGGGGTAGGCTTGGGTGCCAGCAAAGGCAGGGAGCTAGGGAAGTATACCGATGGTTATACTGGTTATGTGCACATGGCACAAGATGCGGTGAGTGTAGTCACTTGCGGTCGAAATCAATGGAAGACATGGCGCATTGGTACTCATCTGCATCCCCTACAGGCGAGAGAAAGATTTGGAAGCTAGTGGCCACGTTGCGTTAAGACGCATCTCAGCTTGGATATCCTGTCGTACTGACGATAATTTATGATTCATATGATTTGTACACATCGAGTGATTAAGTGAGGGTCAAAGAAACTACAATGCTACAAGCCACAAAAACGGTCCGAACAAGATGGTCAAGTAATTGCTTGATGACGAGATTGCGCCATTGTGTTGAAGATCTGCGCTGGCAGATGTTGACGGACTACTGGACCCCAAAGCCAGAAGAGCAGATGTCACAACAGGAGATGTAGGGGAGGGTGTGAAAGAAGCTATCCCCTCCTGGACTGTGAAGTAAGTTCCCTTGATCAAATGGTTAGCGGTGCTGGGATATGTGCTATTCGCAGAGCATACTGCAATAAGTGGTCCAATTTTTGAGGTCTTGTTAGTGTTCTGTTAATAACATAGATCTACACGTAAGGAAAAGCGACCATACCTTAACATAATCCGCGAGGTGGAACAATCCCGGATGATTGCTTTGGATAGGGAACACCGGCAGAGGGACGGTTGATAACTGCTGAGCGTAGAGCAAGATAACATAACTGCAGGGATATATATCAGAATCGGGTCTCCTTTATAGAAGAAGAAAATGAGTAACCGGTGCGGCCCACTCCCGGAAGGTGGAGCTGGACCCCTGTATCGTACGACTTCCAGGCTTCCGCGCGTTGATACAGAATGGTCTACACAAACACTGCGTGAAACCCAAAAGATCAGATGCAGTTAGAGCTTGTTCGTACCTTGGATAGTCACGCCATTGACAAGCCAGTGACAAATCTGACCACGCGTTTCATTATTACCTGGGGCCCAGGCATCCACCATCACAGCGGTGTATTTCTCATTTAACAAGGTTGTGATATTGGCGGGCGTGATAGTGAGCTGTGGGGCAGTTTGCGTCTCTGGCGGTCGTAAAACTTGGCAAGGCAAATACTACGGTGTATAGGATTCACTTACGAGACTTTAGGAGGAGCTGACCCGGAGTTACGGTCCCAACACCAGCGTAACCTGCAGTCAGAAGTGCAGTAGGGATGAAGTTCGCCAACAGAGATGGCACCAGACCAGCCCCCTGAAAGTGCGCGCGGATAGCTTCTATCTCTAATGCTGTGTTGTTGGACTGAGCTGCATGCACGAAAGACGAAACGAGAAGCGTAGAGAAAAAGATGCGTCCAGCGGAAGGTATCATGTTCGAAGGGTATCTTTTATATGGAGTATATGGAGTTTGTTTGTATGAAGTCGTTATGAGAATGCTCAGAACTTGGAATTCTGAAAGTCCAACTTGATCGGATCCAATAGTGACAAACAATCCTTCAGTTAGAGTGAGTGCGTGGTGAGCGAGACTAATGCAAGCAGATACAATACAGATAGAGAAACATCTAACGAGGGCAAATGGAGGGGTTACGGCACGTCCGAAAAATTCGAGTCCGCTGTAACATCTGGGCTGCTGGGTAGGTCTGGTAAGCTTACTGTAGGGGACAGAAGGGCAGATTGCGAATCAGCGCCACCAAGGTCAGTCCTTCTCCGCGTCCGCCGTCGTGGCGCAGAAGAAAGAGGCGACGAGGGTATCAACGTCCCGAAGCCATCGGCTTGGAGACGAGCCAGCATATCTCGCGCGACGTCAACGGTAGTGTCAAGTGGAAGCACGAGAGGTTTAGTGTCTGGTTTCGGACGAGCCCTTCTTGCACGACGTGTAACCGTGTCTCCGTTGCGCAGCTTCTCCAATAGATCATCCAGGACCGAGTCATCTTCCTCTCGTGCGCTAGCATCCTTGGCATTCTGGCGCAATTGCCTCGTCTCTGCCATAGCTTGCTTCCGCTTCTCAACCGCAGCCTTCTCCTCAGCAGCGGTTTGATTCTCCATCTTACATTTCTGTAAAATGCTAGGTTACCTCATTATGCCAACGTGTCAGTGTCGGGGCCACTGACCTTATAAGAGGTGAGAAAAGTTTTGAAAACCGCAAAGAACTCCGGTGATGTTATGTTCTTCTCATCTTCCCCATAATACTTCACCACTTCCGTGAAAGTTGTGTCCGCGTGGTTTACATCATCGACGAGATATTCTAGTCTGGACGTCGCCTTTCCGACAAAGGTCCACATTTGGTTGCTGAACCCGTCATTTTGTGCTAGGTCGGTGTGATACTCATTCAACTCCTGGCGAATACGTTTCAAACCATCGCGAAGTTCGCTAAGATCCTTTCGAATATCCTGAGTATTCACTGGAATGCATTATGTCAGTGAATCTAAGCTTCTGATACAGCGGACGCAAACCTCTGTAGGCCTCTGCGGGTTTGGCGAGCTCTTCTAAAAACTCTTCCATGGCTGGGAAATGTTTATGAATTGTTCTTTCGAGGAAGTGGAGAAGTGTGGTATTGTTGACGGATTTAGTGTCAACAAGCTGTAGTGAGATTTAGCCAAGTCAAGCGGACATAAGAGAAAGGTCTACCTTGTTGATACTGCTCACTCTGAAACCAAAGGCGCCTCCCTTAATCCCTGTGCCATTCATGTAGTTGCCAATCATGAGGATGAGCTGCAAATGTATCTTAGGCACAAATAACACTCTTGGCTCAGGACCTACGTTCAGAACTTCCTTGAAGTGCTTGGCATGCAGCAAGGCATCTCCTGCTTCGCCCACCTTCCTTGAGCCCTATGTGATCGCGGTGAATAGCTTAAAATGCCCAATGAATAACGACATACGTCATCTAGGAGCAGCCACTGCTCCTCGAACTTGCACTTGTAAAGCATGCCCTCTATGCGAGGGCCAAGCCGGTCAATCTGGATGAGTTTAACCATGAGGCGGTCGGAAGGGTGTAATCCAGCCAGTTCCTCAGGCTCAGCGTTGCGGTATACGTTAAGTTTGCCAATCTAAACACGACTTAGCCAGAGTCAAAACAATTGGTAAGTGTCTCACCTGTTCCGGAGTGGGAAGGACACCTTTGAGCTCGCTCAAGAAGGTTTCAGAGCACATCTCCTGGTCGAACTGTTGTATGCGGCGTGCAATTTCCTCAGGTTCCATCTTCTTCACCCGCTGGATAAGAATCTCTGAAAGGGAATATTTTAAGTCGCATGCCCAAGAATTCTGGCGCTGCAAGAACTCACCAACTCGCTTCTTCGTCTGTGGGTCAAGAACGCTCTTCAATTCGGCTTGCCTCTGTCGAGCTTTCGGGGATGTTAACTAAAATGACGGAAGGATATAGAGAACACACCCATGAGATTGATCATCAACTGCTTGGCCTTGAAGTCCTCCTCCATTTCCATCCATACTCCATCAGATTGTAGTTTGGCGAGCATTTCCTTCTCTTTCTCAGGTTCTTCGTCTTTCCAAAGTGTCTTGCCAACTTGCTGTTGTGGAAGCTTGTCCCACTGCAGCTGCTTCATCTTGGCACTAGGCGTAAATGGCATATCCTTGCGAGCAGAAAGAAGGACATTAAGGTTTGCACTAAGGAACATGGATGCTCGAGCTGAAGTAGATGCAGAACTTAGGGTAGAAGGACCACTCTTCAGGAAAGAAGGTGGTGGGGGCGGCGGCGGCGGGGGTGGCGGGGCACTGGAAAAGGTCGGAAGAGGAGGGAGATATCCAGGGGGTGGGGGCGGAGGCGGGGGTGGGGGCGGGGGCGGGGGCGGTGGTGCTGATTCGTCATCGTCTTTCGGCGGTACTGGTGGTGGTGGTGGTGGCGGGGGCGGAGGTGGTGGAGGTGCTGCAACGTCGGATTCCTCAGCGAGGGAGGCAAGCGGAGACGGTGTTGGACTATCCTCAGAGACGGATGGGATTCGACCCCGGGATTGCAGTTTCCTGGCAAGTTGTTCGGTGAAGGACACAGAAGTGGGTCCACGGGATGCATCTGATGAGCCATCCGAGCTAACAGAAGTGGGTTGGGTATCATCGGTCAAGGCGGTGAATCCGCTGCGTGTGGATTGACCAAATTCGCTCTCCGCATCATGCTCTTCGCGTAGCGATGACTCGTAATCGCTGTAATCAAGTGCATTGTCATGTCGAGGTGCAAGAAGATTATTGGCGCGATGTGAACGACGTAGTGATGGTATGTCATCCCCTGGTATCGGACGGTTGAGACGCCTGGGCGACCGATTAATACTCCGAGGACTAGCGACGGCACCATCTTCAGGCGATAACTGTATAACACCAATGAGCATTACGATCATTGCTAATGAAAAGATCGTACAATGTTGGCATTCGCTACAAGCTGATGGTTAATTTGTTCCCGTTCGTCCGCCTCATCAGCATCCATGAATTGCGACTCGTGGCCGTTGGGAAACCCAGATATCCGGGCAGCCTTAGAAGGTTGGGATCGACCTTTTGAACCATTAGCGCCCCGTTGGGCATCGGACTTCCGAGGAGTGGCGTCATCATCCGATTGGTCGTCTTGGTCGTCTTCGCCGTCTCCCTGCTTGTTATCCTTCTTTTTCTTGCCGCGCCCCTCAAGGATGCTGATAGTTTTGGTTCGCTCGAGATGCTTATTCAGGGTCTCTATTAGGGTCTTCCGGTCCATCGTCCCAGAATTAGAGTCAAGGATCTTCTCGTAGCCCTTACCAACCTCCCTTAACATTCTGAACAGTTCCAAGATTTGAGCTTCCAGTTGAGCAATCTGCTCTTCATACCCGACTTTCTGAGTTTCGAGCTGTCCTTGGAGACGCTTCGTGGTTTCCCGGTTAGAGTTAAGCTTCTGTTCGAGGAGAGCGACCTGTGCCTTGAGATTACCGACAAGACCGTCTAAACCTTGTGACATCTCCTCTTCGAGAGCTTCCTTCTCGAGCTTTAGATGCAGAGCCTGAGAACGAGCTTCGGCAGCCTCGTGAACAGCATCCTGATGTCGCTGAGCATCGTTTAACTGGCCAATAAGCCGTTGAACGGTGTGTCCAAGCCTCTTCTCTGCGGTGGCAAGTTTCCCATCCATGACCACGTCCGTGACCAGCGAGTCCAACAACTGATAGATGCGCATCATATCAGGACCTTCCTCCCGGATGAGTAGCAGGTGTCGCATCATCGAGAGGAAGTACTCCTTGGCACCTGTGCTCTCCGTTTTGTGGCGAAGGGCATTCCAGATGTCTTCGGCGCTATTGAGATCGCGAAGTATTTGTTGGTCGTACCGTTCCCGCAGTCGCTGCTCGTCCTCTTCCAGTATTTTCTGCAGTTGCTGGAGCTGTATTTCAATGGGCTCAGTCCCGATCTCGTGACATAGAGCAACGATACGCTGGAGACCAGCAGAGTCCATTAACGAGCGGTGGTGCAACCGTACGTCCAGGTCTTCTATGGCGTCTATGATATAAACAATCACGAAAAGGTTGGTTGACTAGATACACGTTAATAATCCGGCTAGAATACAAGTAAAGTAAACTTACCGCATAATCTGCGAGGGAATTGTCATGTCCACCGGCTTTGCGGACTTCCTCGCTAGCTCCAACCAGACTCCCCATCTTCCCCCTGCCTAGGAGCGCGCTCTCGAGAGATCTGAACCAATAATCGTAATATCCGGTTGTCTCGCCATTGGCGCCGCTAAGGGCTTCTAGAGCTGGTAATACCACTGAAAGAGGATCTGTACTGAAGTAGATGATGGAGAGGAGAACTTCGCAAATCACTTTGCGAGTTTGTAGATGAGGTGAATTGAGAGATGACGCGATTTGAGTGACGACACCATTCAATTTTATAGCGTCGCGCACTCTAGACTAAAATACCCGCGAGGATCTGAGCCTAACGAATGATGACGAACAAGCGGAAAAGAAACATACGGCGCTGTTGAAGATGATCTTCAAACACTTGGCAATCTCATTCTCGAGGGGGGTGTCAGATTGGAGCCTATGCGAAGCTTTAGTGAAAGCACAGTGGGTTTAAACAACGGCGCTACCTCCTGGCACCCTTACGACTTATGTGCATTAGCGCCTGCGCCAATACAGATGCGCCCTGGAGCTCGATGAAGCGTTCAAGCCAACTAAACAGGCCAAGGTTATCAACAAGTACAGCACATAGACTAACCACCCACCTCGTTTCATGACTCTTCAAAGATACCCAGACACTTGAGGCCTGTTTCGGTGTGATGGTGTTGTCGAGGAACTTCCTAATATACCAGTCTGGTGTCCCCTCTCCAAGGGAGCCTGCTGCACTTGGATCACCCTGCTTCCGAGCCTGTTCCTCTCGAGTCTTTTCCTCCTGCCATCGCAACTGTTCTGCACCATATACCAACTGCCACTTCTGGTCAATGGTGAAATTTTTCACCGGAGGAAGGTCGCGAGTTGCTGATACGTGTTCGAAGAGAGCTTCGATATCTTCGTCTTTTTCTGGTCGGGGTAAAACGAACTCATCCTGATTCGAATGAGGTTTGTGGAAAAAATGCGATAGATGGCTGGAGTGAGTATCGGAACTCGAGAAGCGAGAGGTGCGCTCCGCTTCCGACGAAAGAGGCATAGCGGAGCTAGGTCGAAGAGTAGAGTGAGATACGACCGGTGAAGATGGGAGAGGTATTGAGCCAAAATCAGTACCATTCGGACTGCGTCTGCCAGATGAGCCAGATGCTTCACTCCTGCGAAGTTTATGGGTGGGAGTCTTGGGTCGCTTTCCGGTGGTGAATGAAGCCACAGAATCGTTGTAAAGGGTGGAGGAGTCTGCTGCACTAAAAGTGGAGTCAGGTCGGGAACTGTTGGTCCGATCTCGGTCGAGTCTACTGCGCTGGTAAGCGTTGTAATTCATTTCAGTTCCATTATGAGTGAGGGTAGGGTTCGTGAGGGGAGCTGAGATGACTGGATTCGAAGGTGTGCCCCGCAAACCTTGAGACACGGTTCCGACAGGCATTGGAGCCCGAGAGGTAGGAGCAATCTTGTCATAGGGAACAGAATGCTCGGACAGATCACGACCTGAAACCGAGGACTGGCGAGGACGTGATTTCTTCCTGCCAAATAACGTGTCCATTGTTAGAAACGCTTCTGCTGAGTTGAGCCCGTCGATGCAGAGACCAGTGAAGGGGTATCTAGAAATAAAAAATAATTAAGTAGATGATCGCGTCCGTTACTGTAGTAAGTATACGTAGTACTAGGTAGTACTGTTGTTAGCCACTTGCAGCAAAGCAGTCCATTACCAGCCACTTCCAAATAAAGGTCAACAAAAACATCCATCTCAATTCAGACCAAGCCCCTAAGTTAAATATTACTTATTCGATCGACGGTCATTGACCTACAAGACAATAAACAATTCACTTTTGTAGCGTTACTCGTCGTACATTCTTTAATCTTTATCTCTCTTCGCTCTCATCATAATAACTCCTGCTGAGAACGGTCTCACTGTTCATCCATGTCTGTCACATTCAACCTCAGTAAGCTGCACACCGAACCCCCATCTCCCGTAACTCATTTAAATACTTCAAGGCACCATTGTCATGGTCATCTTCGTCTTCATGGTCATTGTCACCGTTCTCGGCATACTCTTGCTCGTCACCGTGCGCGTCCATCGTCACAACGATCGCCATGCCTGCCACTCGTGGTTCTCGAGATTTCACCAGAGCAAGGAGAGCAAGGAGGATGACTTGACCGTCTCTGTCTCCCCTTCTCGTCCAACGGTTGTTGGTCGTACCTCCACCAAGGGCTTCCCTGTGATGCACATGACCGTCACACCACCTACCCCAGCGCAAATTCCCTCACGTCCACCCAAGACCGATCCGTGCGAGAAGGTTCAGGTTCACAAGTTGTCCCGCAACAGCTGCAGCGAAGGCGTAGTGTATGGGTATGCTATATGATGATCTCCATTGTTGTAAAACAATTCTACATATCGTCAGTTTGACTGTTTGAAATGAATGGGTGTCTGTATTCATAGGCAAACCGCAGTACAATGTGCCTAGCTATAAGAGATTCTACATCAATTCAAAGTCACAGTTGTGCCGCAGACTTGGATGCAAAACTGAAAGAAAAAGAAAACCATCACGAAGACGGAGATGTGCAAAAAATTGTTGGACTCCATGGGTCATAAGGTTTTCAGCCTTCGCCACTTGCCCTCACTGCCGCTAACCCACAGGGGTCCCGTAAAGGACCAGGCTCACCCACTTTCGAAGCAAAAGGCTTTCCCCGCTACGGACCAATCCAATCTGCGCACCGCGCGAAAAGGATGACGCACGTACATTCACCTAGCCACCACTCAGTTGAACTATCCTCATCGTTCACACGACTCGGACCGCCCATCCACACTCGCCCACTGCCTATCACCCGTCTCCACGATGTGCACCACAGAAGTCGCATCCAGTCCAGAAGAAGTTGTTGACCACTCAGCCGTCGCTCGCAGTCTGGAATGCACCACTAGCAACTTTCCAACCGCCTTCTTGTTCGTACACCAGTCGCAGTAAACCAAGATAACCACAGCTTCCATGAGCCCTTCACCCGTCATCAACAGGACCCATCTAGATCTACCTGTCTTGTGCGTAATCCTGTCACCTGGGAAAGGAACATCCACACCACAAAGCCGTCCCATCACCGCTGAACTCGAGAACAAATCTCTGTCACCCCTCCCGTAGGAAGGGTGATGCAGCAGAATGACAGTAAACTCGGGTTGTGAGGACCAAACCCATGGTTAAAGACAAAATAAGACAGGATCAACCAGCGGAGTCTGCGAATAGGGATCCCGAGTAGCCCTTGGTACGGGCTGAACATGGATACGAGGAACAGACAAGTGGGTTGAAGGACGGACGAAAAAGCAGAAGCGCGTTCAACAGATAAGGTCTTAGCGATGTCCCCGCCGACATAAGTCAGCTTTGAGCGAATGGCCTCGAACTTAGCCTGAGCCTTCAAAATGACAGCGGTCAGTAGCATCACAGATAGGGTTCCAGAAAGCATTGAAGTGTGGGACCAGGTTATAGTACGCCGTAACTCCACAGCATGCCTCTGACATGTGGGGTAGGGGAGCCGAAGCTGCAGGGACAACAGCAAAGTTACACCCATAACACTCTAGCCAAAGCAGTCTTTAGTATCACATTCCTGTACGTACCAAATTCGCAACCAAGTGCATTCCAGGCCAGGTTCCACGTCGCAGATCACCACGAAGCCAGGCAGTTTGCTGCGCACGCCGGCGCTTTTGAGTCCCATGCACATTTTCTCGTTCCAAAGGATGACGGAGAAAACAGCACTGCTCACGGCGCGCAAGACATGCCAAAAGACACCGGGGGTGAGGAGTGAGCAATCCCAGTGAGACCACCCACAACTCGAGGAAAGAGTCAAAGACTCTGACCGCGGGAATCATGTGCGTTGACTTGCTCAAGGGTACGAACCACAAGAGGTGAGAGCAAAGGCGCAAGACGAGATAACTGGTATTCCAAGAGCGACACTGGGTAAATTGATCTCTACAGAGATCTGTGCGTGACCCAGGCTGCACGCCGGCGGCAATGTGCCACAGAATGCGAACCGGTGCGTGATCTACTCCTTCCCTTGTCATTGCCAAATAAAATACCGCGACGCCTCTCTGGCGCTCGTTCCGCGGTTCAACCTCTGCCCAAAACATGAACCGACACATTTCCGGCACCACCTTCCCTTTAATCATGGTAGCATCAGACATACGAAAGGTGTTAACTTTCTGTGCGTGATATCCAGACACTTCCACAAAGGGTTCCCGAGGCAGCACATGCGAAGGTCTGTGCGTATGCATGAGTAGAGGTGCTTCCGTGGTCGGCTACAAGCACGTTCCGAAGAGGCGATGAAGGCAGTTTCAAAGGAGTTCATTGCAGATGAAATGAGCAGCAAGCTGGCAGATGCCTAAGGCGCACATAGAAAACCACCGTCGAAACGCGGCCCGGCCTAAAAACAACGTCGCGGTTGTCTATGGTCCGTGCAAGTAGATGTGTATTCTCCCCGCGGTCAACAATCATTAGGGTTAGAATTCATCCCGTTAGGAATGGATATTTTGGCTGGAAGCAGCGATGAGCTCAATGGTGGCCTGGATAGCATAATAGTGCGAATCGACACCCGAAGTGGCCAGGGTGGTTGGAAAGTGGACAGCAGACGCGGGGCATCGTCGAGCTTGGTGCAGAGAAAGAGAAAGAGACGTGTCACTTATTATAAATTCGTGTTGTTTGGCATAATAACAACGCGTAAACCGCGTGACGTCACAATAATTTGTCTTCTTCGTACATAAAATGTGACGTATGACGACACACACAAACCCAGCTAGCATTACCCATCAAAGTACATGGTAAGAAATCTAAATGATGGATGAAATACCCTTCGTTACGCACGTCCCACTGTACCAAACCATCCGTCACCGGGTGTTCCAGGCCCTTCTTCAGCGTTGTGGACACCCATTTCTGGCCAGGTATGGGTCAGCCATGCCGATGTACCAAAAAGCTGGCGGCACAGCTCCAATAACTCCTCTATGGTATCAACCATGTCCCTCATCACCTCACGTTCCGCAACTGAGTACGCCAGTGAGATGCCCCTGACCGACTCATCCTCGTCAATGGCCCGTCGCATAGAGGCTTCTATTTGTGATTCGAGCGTCTCAAGTGCTTGTCTCGCAGATGGAAGGAACTGCGGTAGAGGTTGTCGAGCTCGAAAGACGTGTTCACTCGCAAACAACGAGAGGCATATACAAGATATCTAACAACGGCGTTTGACGTAAGTAGGCAGGTGAAGTCTATCGGTACTTACAAATTCTTTCCGTTCTTTTAAGACTGACGCGACAGTCTCCTTGCGGGGTATATTTTCCCGGATCTTTCTAAGACCAGTCATCAAGTCAAGAATCTTCTGTATTTTGAGAATAACTTCGCGGTAGTGGCGCATTGGTTTCTGTGAACAAGTTAGTTGTAAAAAATAGTTCAGTATTTCAAGCCCACCGGCACTAGGCTGAGTTCGTCATTCATAGTAGTAAGCAACGATGAAGATCGGTGAAGCGCGTTACGAATTTGAAGTTCCAACTTTAGTGTTTCTCGTTTGTCGTGCGGCGTGAACGCATATATATTCCGAAACATCCCCCTAGAATTGATTTATGAGCAGCGTTGACCCATGGGCTGGGGAGTAACATACTGTCCGAGGAGAAGATACAGCTGGCTTAGTAAACACAATATCCTGCTGGTCTGGTTCAGAAACAATACCTTCTGGATATGAGCACTGAGATTAAACATGTATCAAATTGTCATACCCGGCTATGTCGCGGAAAGACGAGACTATTCGTTGCCAACGCGGCGACAATGCCCAAAGCGATCATTGAAGCCCTCATCCAAGCCAAGTCTGCGCAATAGTGAGATATATTCACACCATGGGTGAAGATTGACACCTTGTGTGGATATGTTCGAATCTGGAATCAGGTATTGGTACAATACGACAGGAGGGAGCGTAACAGACCTAGAGGATGATCAGCATTGTGCATAGCGGGTCGAAAGAACACATTACGCGACGACACCCAAGGAAGGAATACTGCTTTTCGTGACAAGCCAAGTTATGGGTATATCAAAGAACTAACATCAATGGTCAAGAGATGCAGGATGGTGTTAATTTGTCGGAACTAGTTACTGTCACCATTGCCACTATGCCAACAGAATTCCTTCTGCAGATAACCCATGTCTAAGCAAGTACGGTCAGCACGTGAAGATGATAATATTGCAAGACATACGATATAAGCATAGATAGCTCCTAGAATGGTCCCCGACTATCGAATACATGAACACGTGTTGCGAAATTTATGAAACGGGCGCGACTCACGAGACGCAAATAACCGACGCGCCAGGTCGCTCCAGTGTTGGTTTCAAGGACCCATACGTAGCTGATAATCATCCATTGGCCATGAGTCCACCTAAACCACTGAAAACCTAACATTGAATTCATGACTGATCGCACTTGACTAGGGAGGCGAACAAACAAACCTACTGAGTTAGAAGGAAGAAAAGCCGGAAAACTTAACATGGCTACCCCAATGGCATTCTTCATCGCGTGCTGCAAATGACTGGAATGTTGCATGTTTCGGATGATTTTCGACGCGCTCAGACGAAGTCGAAGAACGACCGAATGATTCCAAAGGCGCTGCGGTGTCGACGTCAAGCATCGTGGGAGGGACTTTAACGATAACTGCAGGCCAGTGGGAACTCCCATGAGGGCAGGGGAATAGGAAACATCTTGACTCATCGTCTCACTCAGGCTGTCCTGTTGATCAACAAAAGCCATGCCTTGTCGTACTTCCTCGACTGATAGAGTAGTCTCTGCTTCGATAACATCCTGAGCTATGTGTGTCCCATGCTCATCCATTATGAAAGTTCGGGGTGCAACACCCAGCCACTGCCATGTCAGTCTCGGGAGCCAGAAGCGAAGTGGGGAAGCTTCATGGTGTGCAGCAATGTTCTGAGCTACTTGCAGGATGTGGCTCGTGTCATATGCCATCTGACTCGATTATTGGCTCATTCAGCTTATAATAATCCCCGGATATGATCACTTGCCTGTAACAACGACGTCGTGAACAGGCACTGTTGATGGAGGTGCGAAGGAATGATGGAGTCAGATGAGGAACCGGATTCTTCGCTCGATGATCGAATAGCGTTACGCAACTCGCTTTTGGCAGTGTGCCATGCGAGATTGAGATTAATGGCAGCCGCGGTAACTGCATCTCTTTCTGCACGCAATGACTTCCGCCGTAGGGAGGCATGCGTATACACGCCGATCACCAGATCTTCGACTGCTTTGAATGAGGACATAATAATTTTTCCAAGCTCTATTGCTGAAGCCTCGAAGGAACGAAATGAAGCAGAGTGCGATTTTTCGGACCAGTTGGTTTGAACTGGCCGAGGAATCATCCCCCAGGACAACTCACGGCGCAAGTGTTCAACGATGCCCAGCAGAGGCTTAAGGGACTTAACTATTGCGTATCAACATGTGGAAATGCGCTGGTGCACAGGAAGCTCACCGCCAACACGCCCAATACGGAGCTCAAAGGCTGCCTGATAGTGCATCTCATTCAGTATCACAGACCGATGAACTAGCTCTATATGCAAATCCTTCAAGTCAGCAATTTGCTGGGAGGAAGGACATGCGAATGGATTATCTATGCACACAGATAAGCACCGGTGGAGAATTCTCAATGTCGACGCGACTTCTTCAATAAGGTGAGTTGAAGACCAATGCAAGATCAACACGCTAGAAACCAAGCAAACAGACGCGGCTGTCACTGTTATCCATAAAAAACCGCCCGAGTCTGAGAGGACAGCCTAAGGTGATCATCAAACTTTATGCAAGGGGAGGGACACATCAACGTACAGAGCGTATGCCAATATTGTCGGTCAACAGCCATATGGATACAAAGCACGATATCCGCGCGGATAAATGGAGACGAGGAAGACGGCTTTTCGCCCAACCAGCTTGAGAATGGTTTAGCTCAGTTTGTATGATATGCGGTGGGAGACGGACCGAAAAAACTGATTGCTACAAGGAATACAGCTGGTATGAGACGCGATGTCATTGATCCCTCGTGTGGAAGGGTTGCAAGATATTTGGCGAAGGTCGATACACCAATACCTGTCAGGGCACCTGTGGTATTTAGAACCGTGATTTCAAGCTGCTGTGCTAGATCCTCCTGGACGGAGAATACGAGCTCTTTCAAGCTCAATACGAGGAAAGCCGATGACCCCCCCAACTGGGAAAATGGATGAATGATCACAAAAAGTATGCAGAGAAAGGTAGAGAGGACACGGGCCAGCGCACGACGAGAGACACATGATTTTATAAACTCATACAGCATCGACCGTGAATGAAGACAAGAGAGACGAAAAGATCTGATCGCCTTAACAAAAATCTTATAAAAGGCTTCATGTACATGCCATTATGGAGCTTGTTTGGTGTGTAAACCAAGTGTAAACGGAGACTAAGGGCAAGTAGTCCAAGAGTTTGCCAAGAGTAGTATCCAGGCTTGAGCTGACAGGACCCTAGATTGACCCTAGGCCTAGACTCCTGACCTAACATACAATCGTTAGAAGATAACAGAGCTGCGGAGTTTAAGTTAATTTCGAGTCAAAGGCCCTGTGGTGGCGCAATCGAAAGTGCACATCACATCTTTGTGTACTGCCTGACCTTCGCGGTTGTCTGTCTTGCTCATATGACGCAGCTTTGACGAGACCTTCTAAGCCGAGGGCGAAACTATATTATGGTGTCCTTTCGAACAATGACATTGCAGTAAATGCGGATGGTCACTCACTCGACACTGACATGTGTGGGTGTTTTATCACCACGTTTCCGATCAGCCCTAGAGAACCTAGGCTGTTTTCGCAGGTAAGTATGGCATTAAGATGGCACTGGCCCCTTGTTTTGATACCTGAACTGTAAATACCGTAGATGTGGTAAGTAAATATATGTCACAATCTTATTCTCACTCTGTATTCAAGTTTCACTTCACCTTCGTTGTGGGCGGGAAATTTGTATACTTGCGCACGCCGCGGGTACCTGCTAGTTTACTTGTCACAGTCGATGGACAATATTGGGTGAGTAGAACAACAGATATAAAAGTTTCACACTAACCATCATGGACCGTGGGAAAATTTATTCAAATGAAGGTCCCTAGGTAATACACTCAGTGATTACAATTGGACGGTGTTGCAGCTCTGGCGCATGGTCAACGCAGCTCAAGACCATTACCTACGACGGCTTGGCAATGGCCGAAAACATCTATAGCAAGGGAACGAGAGTCTGGTTTGAAGACAAGGATCAGGCATGGGTATCTGCAGAAATCACGGCTGTTACCAAGGGCGCTGACGATTCGATAAAACTGGCGTTTGTTGATGAACGAGGCAAGGTACGCGTCATATCTCTTACAGTTCAATTTACAGAATTTTCCGACATGCCTTGCAATGTGAATAACAGGAAATTGTCATCAATACCACTGGCAAGGATATCAAGGCCGGAAAGGAAGGCTTACCTCCACTTCGGAATCCACCCTTACTAGAAACGGCAGATGATTTGGCTACCCTGTCCCATCTTAATGAGCCTTCAGGTATCCATTTTCCACGATGACCGTCAGGATCAGTGCTGAGTACTATTACAGTCCTACATACCATTCGTAATCGCTATGCTCAACATAGCATCTACACGTACAGCGGAATCGTGCTTATTGCCGTCAATCCTTTTCAGCGAGTTACTCTTTATGGCCCCGAAATTATCCAAGCCTACAGTGGACGGAAAAGAGGAGATCTGGAGCCACATTTGTTTGCCATTGCTGAGGATGCATATACCGCAATGTCGAAGGAGGGCATGGGCCAGACGATCATTGTGTCAGGTGAAAGGTAATCTCTATGCATCTGTGGTTTGCTTGTATTACTGACATACTTGTATCGCTGTTTAGTGGTGCTGGTAAAACTGAATCGGTGTGTGCAATGCTTGTTCATGCTATTGGAACTCTAAACTATCTTCAGGCTAAATTCATTATGCGATACCTGGCATCGGTAAATCCTCCCGGATCCCAAGTCAAAGCGAAGACGAAATTTTCTCTCGACGAATCCAGTGAAATAGAACGCCAGATCCTCGCCACAAACCCTATTCTAGAATCGTTCGGAAATGCCAAAACAACTCGCAACGACAATTCTTCACGATTTGGTAAATACATTCAGGCGAGTATTTTGAGTTTTCGGCTGCTGAATGTCTAACATACTCTGCAGATTCTCTTTGATGGCAAACAAGAAATTGTCGGCGCCCGAATCCGGACTTACCTGCTGGAGCGGTCACGTATTGTGTTTCAACCAACAACCGAACGGAATTACCATATTTTTTATCAACTGTGTGCTGGCGCACCGTCGAAAGAACGAAAGGACCTTGGCCTTGACACTGACGTGACTAAATTCCACTATCTGAAACAAGGAGGGCCGACTTCGACGCCGATAAGTGGAGTGGATGATGCGGAGGAGTTCCGGGCAACGCAACAGGCGTTGTCGACAGTTGGAATCAGTGTAGAGAAACAGTGGGCGGTCTTCCGACTTCTCTCGGCATTGCTGCATCTGGGCAACGTGAAAATCGCCCAGACAAGAACCGATTCGGTCATAGACGACGCGGATCCTGCCCTTCTTCTTGCTACTCGCTTCTTGGGAGTGAACTTGGCCGATTTCAAGAAGTGGACTATCAAGAAGCAGATCAGCACACGCTCGGAAAAAATTGTCACCGCTCTCAACGCCGCGCAGGCAACAGTGGTTAGGGACAGTGTGGCGAAGTTCGTGTATGCATGCTTATTTGAGTGGTTGGTCGCCATCGTCAATGAAAGTTTGGCTGGAGAAAACGGCGATGCCGCAGAGCGAGCTGAGATGTTCATTGGTGTGTTGGACATCTACGGATTTGAACATTTTCAGAAGGTTGCATCCTATCCTTCAGTGAATTCATGATGCTCAACTGCCGACATTTACAGAACTCCTTCGAGCAGTTTAGCATCAACTATGCCAACGAGAAATTGCAGCAAGAGGTGAGCGTAAAGTAACTGCAACGTGGTCATAGCTCAATATCACCGCCGTAGTTCAACTCACATGTCTTCAAACTCGAGCAAGAGGAGTACGTAAAAGAGGAGATCAACTGGACTTTCATCGACTTTTCCGACAACCAACCTTGCATTGATGTGATCGAAGGAAAACTGGGAGTCCTCGCGCTTCTTGACGAAGAGTCGCGTTTACCGTCGGGCAGTGATGCATCTTTCCTTCAAAAGCTGAGCACCCAGCTTCTGAAGCCTGCCAACAAGAATGTCTTCAAGAAACCTCGGTTCGGAAATTCTGCGTTCACCATTGCTCACTATGCCCATGACGTCACATACGAAGTCGAAGGATTCCTCGAGAAGAACCGTGACACGGTTCCTGACGAGCAGATGCTTTTGCTGGCATCCACGAAGAATCCCTTCTTGAAGGAAGTTCTTGACGCTGCCCTCGGATCTGTGAAAGCAGCCGAACCTCCACACCCCGGATCACCTTCTCCGTCTGATTCCGCCAGCGGAGGTTCCCGTCGTTCATCCATCATTCCTGATCCCGGTCGTTCATCATTGGTCGCAGCGAGCGCTGGCCCCAAGAAACCAGGAGCTGCCATCCGGAAGCCTACACAAGGCTCTATCTTCAAAGCCTCCTTGATTACCCTGATGGATACCCTCAGCATTACAAATGTCCACTATATCCGGTGTATCAAGCCGAACGAAGCTAAAAGACCTTGGGAGTTCACACCGTCTCAAGTCTTGGGTCAGTTGCGTGCTTGCGGTGTTCTCGAAACTATACGTATTTCTTGTGCTGGATACCCATCGCGTTGGACTTATGAAGAGTTTGCGGAGCGGTACGATGATCACTGCGGCTTCGCGCGTTATCACTTGCTGATCATTATGCAGGTATTACATGCTGGTACCCTCGACAGATTGGAAGCCGATGATACAACGCCTGGAACTCAAGCCTCTCTGCTCACTTATCCTTGAGAAAACTATCAACGACCCTGACAAATATCAGAGTGGTCTCACAAAGATCTTCTTCAGGGCTGGTATGCTCGCGGCATTGGAGTCCCTCCGCTCGGAAAAGCTCAATGCTCTTGTCACGATCGTGCAGAAGAACATGCGCAGGCGCATGGCTGTAAAGAAGTACCAGGAGCTACGTCGAGTTACGATCAACATTCAAACTTGGTGGCGTGGTATCTTGGCCCGTAGGCTCGTGGAGAACATTCGGAGAGATTTTGCTGCGAGACGCCTTCAAACTGGTATCCGCCGTTTCATTCAGAGGTTCAACTTCCTGCGAACCAGACACTCCATCATATCATTCCAGAGCCGTAGGTATTTGATGAATTCAGACAGCAACATACTCAACCTCTTGACACAGGCATCCGCGGTGCCCAAGCCCGACGACTGTATAGAGAGAGAAAGACTTCGCATGCTGCTATTCTCTTGCAATCTCTTTTCCGTGGAGTGTATGTCCGTGATTGTCGAGTAGTGATCTTTTACCAACTTTGTCCCCTTAGGCTTTATCGTCGCAGTCACAAGTCGGACGTCAAGCGTGTCGTTTATTTACAATCTTGTGTCCGCCGACGGCTCGCTCGGAAACAACTTAAGGCTCTCAGAGCTGAGGCTCGTTCAGTCTCGAAGTTCAAGGAGATATCATACCGGTTAGAAAACAAGGTGGTAGAACTCACTCAAACGCTTCAGACACGCACGGAGGAGAAGAAGGTACTGCAGGCGCAGCTTTGCGAATTGGAGAAACAGATTCAGCAGTGGACATCGAAACACGAAGAGGCAGATGCGAAAGCGAAGTCCCTCCACACTGCACTATCAACAGCCGAAGCTGAACTATCACGCCGTGAGGAGCTTCTCCAGGCAAAGGCTGATGTGGAGAAACGATTGGAGGAAGCCATTGCCAAGGCTGCGGAGAAGGAAACGATGATCCAAAAGCTTTCAGACGAGCTCGTTGCGCAGGCAGAGAAGCTGCAATTCCAGGAGAAGGCCTTTGCCAATACCCCCTCACGCTCCGTTGAGGATGGGTCCGTTATACTGACTCTCAAGAATGAAGTCAGTAGCCTACGGGAGCAGCTAAACCGCGCTAATGCCTACAACTCCCTCACGAGAAATTCTCGGACTGAAGCTCCTGTATCACCGACTTTTTCTCCGGCGTTGCGTATGCCTGATTCTGGTGGTCTCTCCAACGGCACAGCCCTTGTCCCACCCTCAAGCAATCGGCATCAACGAAGGCACAGTTCTGCAGGCGTTGTTCAGCTCAGCCCAGCCGAAATCCGCACGTCTGTTGATGAACTCATGCTCGACGTCAAGAAGAATCAAGCTCTCAACCATCGCGCAGTATCCGTCGCATACAACGGCGAAGACAATGTCCTTCGCATGCGCACCAACGGCCTATCGGATGTTCGCTCATATGACGACCTTGCTGAGGAGAAGATCAAGCTTATGCAGGACACCAAGCGATTGGACGAGGATGTTCTTGTTGGTCTCATTAGAGGCCTAAAGATTCCAGCACCAAGTCTCACTAACCCGTCTGCTGTGAAGGAGATCCTTTTCCCGGCGAATCTCATTAGTCTTGTCACCAATGAGATGTGGAAATACGGATTGATACCGGAGAGCGAGCGGTTTTTGGCAAATATTATGGAGTCCATTCAAGCTCATGTGATGGTAAGATCGTTGTCTTGTCAGCTATTTCCATTTGCTAACATATTGTATCCTAAAGTCATTCAACGGCGAAGATTCCATCATTCCCGGAATTTACTGGCTTTCGAATGTCCACGAGATGCTGTCGTTCATCTATGTAGCTGAGAGCGACATGCTACAAGGTATCGGCCCTGGAGAAGAGAATGCTGTCCGAGAATTTGACTGGAATGATTACGAACGGCTTGTCACGGTCGTCAAGCACGACCTCGGCAGCTTGGAGTATAACATATACCACACGTGGATGCTAGAGACGAAGAAGCGCCTTGCCAAGATGGTTATACCTGCTTTGATAGAAAGTCAGTCTCTGCCCGGGTTCACGACAAGCGATGGCGGTGGTCGGTTATTCAATCGCCTCCTCAATACAAACAGCCAGCCAGCATATAGCATGGACGACATCCTAAACCTTCTGAACAAGGTCTGGAAGAGTCTGAAGAGCTATTACATGGAAGAATCAGTAGTGCAACAAGTCATGGCCGAACTTCTCAAGCTGATTGGTGTCACGAGCTTTAACGACCTTTTAATGAGAAGGAACTTCTCCTCCTGGAAACGAGGTGAGTCCTTCTCCAATGCACGTATTCGTTCCATTAACATTAATCTATTCAAGCCATGCAAATTCAGTATAATATCACACGTATAGAAGAGTGGTGCAAGTCTCATGATATGCCCGAGGGGACACTCCAGTTGGAACACTTGATGCAGGCCATAAAGCTCCTGCAACTGAAAAAGGCGCGTTCTAGGCTTACTTTAGTCCAACCGCTGATTGACACCCGTGGAACAGGCAACGCCCGCAGATATCGAGATCATCTACGATGTCTGCTGGATGCTTAGTCCGATGCAAATACAGCGAATGTGTACGAACTACTACGTGGCAGAATATGAGGTATGACGCACTCATTCTGCAATCATTTTCTTCGCTGACTCGTCCAGAACCCCATTTCGCCTGAGATTCTACGTGTAGTGGCTTCGCGCGTTCAAGCAAATGATCGGAACGATCATTTACTATTGTCTCCTGAGTCTGAAGAGGTTGGTCCATTTGAGCCTCCCTGGCCTCGTGAGGTGTCTGGCTTGGAGACATACGTTCCAGCGTACCTCAATGTGTCTCATCTCCGCAGATTAGCTGCATTAGTAGCTTGATATTTCGTTTGTACTCGACCCTGACGTTTCTATAATACTATACTCTAAATCGACGTGATCTTGCATGGTTTGCTGGGGTTGATTTTCCGAACACGTGACTCACGCGTCGCGATCGGGTTTGAATCGCTTAGAATCGCTCGCCGTCAAGCTCTCCTTATAGTTGCCGACGAAGCCGCCCAAAGGTTCCTCAACAACTCATGTACCCTTCACCGGTGACAACGCTACCGTAGATACCCCCACTACTTCACCGAGCTGTCGCCCGCCCGCAGATTTATGACATTAACCAATGATCATGAACCCTCGAAAGAGCCAACTGTCGATGATCCATGCATAATAGAATTACCAGATTCAGCTTCGCCATCCTTGCAGACTCCAAAGTCATTTGTACCATTCCAGCCAATGGTCCTGGTCACCTATACTATTCGACTCATCCACTGAGACAGTGCCTTGCATCACTCTACTAGATTTGCCGAATTGTAACAGCTTATCAATCACTTCCGACACTACCCTCATAGCCCACAATGATGGCTTAGTAGTCAACTTGAAGGACATCTTCTCCGAGTCTGACGAAGCCTCGGATGCCAAAGAAATCGAGATGTCTGATGATGAAAGGACTTTTCACGAGTTATGGAGCGTCATAGCCTAGAATTGTGTAGCCCCCACGAACGACAGCCCTCTCGTCCGCCGACCCTTCGGCCACTCGTTCTAGTCGACAAATCGCAGACGACATTTATGGATATTAACCTTTCTTTTCTCACATTGCCGCCGCCGTCGACCAACGCGTACGTTCATACCTCGACAGTCAGTTGGGCCACTAATACCACCCACAGATCCTCCCATACACTCTCCCTCTTCAGGAGCTGCAAATGCCCATGATCCGTGACCTCGAGGTCCTCATAATCGATGCAATACATCCCAACATCCTCCGCGAGAAGTTCGACGAGAACGTGCAATAGCTCGAGATTGAGTACACGATGGGACGAGACATCGAGTCTGGAAAGTCCTTGCGGCGCTGAAGATTTGGTGTCTTCTTCCAGCTCCTCTTGTCTTTGGCCAATCATGGTATAGGGCTTCGATAACCGCTTCGGTCCTTTCTGCATTAGAAAGGAAAACTTGCGCGGATCGTTTCCTACAGTGCAGTCGTTGCTGCAGATTGAAGAGCACGATATGGGCCATAATAATATTCTCAAGGACATATCTGAGCCCCAGAAGGACAGGAAAAGCTAGGGTTGTTGACCACTGGTGGGAATATCATGCAAGGTAGCGGTAGCAGCGAATTGGCGGGCGTGGATGTAAACGAAGAGCAGGGGACTAGAGTCGGGTTCATTTCGTTTTCGTCCTTAACTGTTACGAATTTTGCCGTATCCTCAAGTCATTCAACCTATTATGTGTTTATAATGAGGACTGATACTAATAGAACACTCTCAAGAGCATGTCGGTGGAGGCAATGATGACGCAGCACAACCAGTTGTCTGTGCAGTGTATATTCCACCCTCATCCAATTCACACCGTCGTACATGCCGCACATTACAATATTAATCATCTGACTGACGCGGGCGATGAAACCAAGGGCATTGAGTGTGGTCGTGCGTGAGGGCAAATCAAATATGGATATTAGAGTACTACCAACCAAAGAAGTAGTATAAGTAAGTAAGTCTTTTCGCTCTCATCGACACACCTCTTCCTATCTCTTCCCCCAGCTATTAGTCTTCATCTCGCACATAGTGGTCGACCGGGCCCCGCTCCTGCTTTCGTCATTTCTCCGAGCAACTGAGCTCCAGGCACCCCAGAGTCCCGTATAATCGCACTATGAATGTCCGACGCCATCTTGTCCTGGGGCGTGCGATTGGAACAAGGTGCGCCAGCGAGTTCACAAGGCGCCGCGAGAACTTAAGGCAAGCTCTTCTGCCAAGCTTTATAAGGGAAACCCCACTGCTCGTATGGGTTGCTCGAAGAGTCGACGTCGTGATCCGTGTCGTATAGCTGCATGATGTATGGCTTGACGCGTGATTTCCAGTAAAATAAGGAAATGTGCCGTTTTCTTTCCTTCTCGCTGAGCTGGAAGATGTTGGTAGGTTGCCTTCTGTGGCGAAGACGAACCGCCAAGGGTCCTTTGGGGACGGCTCATAAGGGCTGCCCACGTACAACATCCAGCAGGAAGAGGAGACCATGTGGAGAGACTGGGCGATGGGATATGTGCGTCACCTGCACGAGTCACACTGTCGATGTGCTGGCGTCGAACATCATCGCGTCAATGCCTGAATGTACAAGCCCATACTTTGGGGAGAGGAGGATGTATGGGCAGTTCTCCAATAACATCGCGAGTTTGCGTTGGGTGCAGTATGAATAACTTGAGGGCATGGCCCGCTGATCATTGGGTGCCACATGAATCTTTGTCCGCAGCAGTCTTCGTTTGCCGGATGGCAATGCCCCTGTAAATCAGGGTGTCCGAGCTTGAAGGTCCCTCCGAACCTGGACACGAGGGCCACCACAGCCTGACGATAGAATATCTCGCCAGCCTCTTTCGTGTCCTCCTATATAAAGAGGTTGTCCTTCGCGACGGAGAAATCCATAGAGGTGATCACGTCGGCGAGAAGCCTTCTAGCAACCTGCGACACGGGGTATGGAAGCGGTTGTGCGCAGGTTTCGCCAGGTTCGACGGTGAGGAGGCTGCGGCTATATCGAGCCTCTCGTTCGCGGTGAGGGTTGCATGCTCCATAAATTATCGTAGGCACGCTCAAGCTCTTGGAGATAACGATCAGCATCGCTAGCATCGTGAGATGCTTGTAGACAGGCGCGTGCGTTTGACCTGAAATGGATGTACGAACATCGTGGAGACTCCACAGCATCCTGGCCTGACGTGAGAGCACTAACGACGAGGGTTAGCGATCACATTGAGAGCTAATATGACACAGATTCATTCACCTCATCACAAATATCTCGTCAAAAGTGCACGGTTTTATCTGCTGCCGAGACGGATCGATGGCATCGAAAGTATATGGGTACACCCTATTTCTGATCCCTTAGTATCATTTCGAGTCTCGTAGAAAGGACACAGGCTCACTTTTATTGGTCCTCCAGATCCGCAACATTACATTACAATCCTCACTTCACGACAGAGTGGTCACGCTGTTGCCAAAGGGTATGATAGAGTGCTAAGAGGTTGCAGTGGGATACCGAGGAATTTGTGGTTGCAGTGGATGGCATGGTAGTCTGCATGGTGAATTGGGATTAAATGGAGGATGTGGAAGTGGCCGCTGTTATGTAGTCGTTGCAGCATTTTCGGGTGTGACGGATGGATGTCCTGGTCACATCACTCGGTACTTTGGGAGTTGTTTACTTCTGTTGAATTATGAAGCTGCTGACTAAGTAAGCCAATGATCATAATAATATTCGTCGTAAGAGGTAGTAGACGAAAGTAAGTATCGCGACGTTCATGGATCAAATCAATTACTTCGACTAAGGGGAAGAGCCGACAAGATCAAAGTGCAGGTGTCCTCTACTTGCTCGCACAATAACAGATCATTCTGAAGGGGCGAGCAACTTGAAGGATCTGAGACTGGCTTTTCCACGAGACATAGCGGCTAGCAGGGCGATGAGGTCACAGAGATCGTGTTCTTGGGCAAATTTCACTAACTGTTTGATACGAAGAGGGAACTCCAAGATTCGCCGAAATCAGGTCCAATGCCCTGCCCGTGACCACAGACTACAAGACAAAAAGTGAGATCACCCCAAGACTATCAACAATATGGATGTTTGCCTTTCTGAACCAAAGTACGCGTTCTTGCACAGGCATGCCAGTTACCTCCAATCGGGCTTTGATGTGCAAGCGTTCATTGATAGGTACGGTGGATGACTTGTCCCTAAGGCCCCCCGCAATGGCACTATGACGCATCTTCATGAGTGTAACTTTCTGTATTTGAGCTAGTTTTTTGGGGTCTGTAGGAGGCTTGATTGTGCTTCGAACGGCCACAGGGGTATGTGAAGATGGTTTGGAGAAATGACGCGCGAGAATATCTTGAGCATCCTTCTTCTTATCGGACTCTTGCTCCCGCAGACCTGTACATGAATGCAAATCTGGGTGACGATGACTGGGCAGTTGAGTTCCTTGTATAAAAAGATCCAGGAAGACATACTCGACACAAAATGACAAAAGGCATTTTGGGCATGCAGCAGATGAAGGTGGGTTCGTTTCAACACCAACCTCTTTACTGATAGCACTTTCAAGGCTCAGTTTCTGACAATCTCCAAGAGCACATGTCTGGCGTTTTACCAAGGGTGCATGTCCCTCAGAAGGCCCATCTAGTAACGCACAGGTGTGCTTATCAGGGGAGATGTGGTACCTACAGAACACCTTGTTACAGTGACACTTGATCGGGAGGAAATCAAACTCATGGCAGGACGTTAGACCGCAACGCAGTCCGACTGCGTCAGGTTCCATAGTAAATACACGTTCAACTCCGTCGGAGTCTAGTCTGGTGCTAACGAAAGTATTACGTAATTCAATTGAAGTAGCTATTGCGACAGCAGGCGCGCAGTATCTCTACAACTTCACCACCACTCCCGACATGAACATTATAGTGCGGTCTCCGTCCGAAATTTCGCTTAGAATCTACTAACGTTTTCAAAGGAAACTCTGTTTGGAAAGACGGTCACGCCTGCCGAGCGATTGCGGCAGCACCAGCGTGCATTGAACAAAGCGCAACGAGAGCTGGACCGTGAACGGTCAAAGCTTGAGCAGAGCGAGAAGAAGCTTGTGACAGACATCAAGAAGAGTGCTAAAGCTGGCCAAATGGTACCTTTCTTTGTCCTCGTCGTGCTTCAATTTCAAAGTTCTCAGTAGAATGCGTGTAAAGTGATGGCGAAGGACCTCGTTCGGACCCGGCGTTATGTCCAGAAGTTTTACCAAATGAGGACACAACTACAAGCTGTTGGACTGAGAATACAGACTCTAAGAAGCAATCAGCAAATGGCAGATGCCATGCGCGGAGCAACGAGGGTGCGTTTGGCGATTCTTCGCGCGTTCAATCCAGTGTCCTGATTGACGCCTGTACCAGGCCATGGCGTCTATGAACAGGGGATTGAACCTCCCAGCTATCCAGAAGATCATGAATGAGTTCGAAAAGGAAAGCTCGATGATGGATATGAAGGAAGAAATGATGTCGGACGCTGTCGACGATGTCATGGAGGATGAAGGTGAGGATGAAGAGGAAGAAGGTGACAAGATATTACGAGAGGTTCTTGACGAAATAGGTGTCAGCCTTTCTCAGCAGGTAAGTTTGGTGCTTGCCCTATCCCATATATGTTCACCCACTTTCATCTGCAGCTCACGGATGCCCCTACTGGTATCGGTTCAATATCATCACCACTAACGGAACGCAGACCGGTGGCACTGGGGGAGTCACTTGGCGGGGGTGGCTCCCCCAAAGGTGATGACGCCGCAGGGGCTAATCCATCAGATGAGGATAGCCTCCAAGCAAGACTGGACGCTTTAAGACGAGGGTAGACTTCGACTCATACACCCTGCTCTTCGGTTTCACACTTTTCTGATCGCCGGCCTAGCTATCTCATCACGGAATATATATCTGTTTTCCCCGCGTGATTTTTACACCTTCAAAGCCACGACACTTTTTGCATCATGTAAACTCAAAGTCCAGGATATGCCCGATCCACTGTAAAATCCATCCACGTCTTCCTCCTGAATAACGAGTTAGTGAGTGGGATAACATTCGATTCAGATGTTTACCCACATTGTCCAAGTTCAGTAACGAACTGATTTGCTGCAAGCGTACGAACTTCTCCCGGATGTCTCCAAAAGTCGTTTGAGACGAGAGATATGCCGTTATCGATCGAAGGTCACGGTCGAAACGGACAGCACCCAGCTGTATTGATGTGACCTTCAAGATGATCATGGAGAAACATAGCGCCTACCTCAGAGAAATGAAGCGTCAAAATATACTTCTCCCAGGGTCGCGCAACGACATCGAGTGCAAGCCCAAACAACATGCGATAATTATTGTCCGTGAACGCGTCCTGTGCAGTATGTCAATATATACCCTGGACGTTGTGGCCGAAAACTAACCTTGTACCCATCTACCAATCCCTCCCATGTTTTAACAAACCTCTTCCGAACGATGTCCTGTTGTTCTGCGGTAGCATAGGAGTCTTCATCGAGCACGTACGACACCTCTTTAAACACGTCTGGAATCAGAGTGCGCAATTTCGGTCTCATCAGCTGGTTGAAAAGCTGCTCTACGCCTGCCTGAAATATAGTTCAGCGGATTGACCCTGGGTTAGAATAATCAAGCACGTACTTTCAGTGCTGAACGGAACTTGGCCACAGATCCTGTTAAACTAGAAATTATCCTTTTTATCTGTGGTTGTTCTGCTTCCAGGAAAAGTTGTGTTATTGTTTGGTGACCAAGGAGGTCTTTCGTCAATCGCTCCATGTGTGAAGACGATACATCGAGGTCATTCAGGAGGGTCTTGTGGAGAATCTGTCAGCGTAGAATCCTCGTCAACATGGAGGGGTACCTACGATGAACGATGTACGGCATTCGCGCTCAGATTTCTCCCCACGTCCGACACCGGCAGTGTTCCCTGCTGTCCGATATACATCATCAAGCTTCTTCTTGATTCCGCCAGCATAATCATAGTCCATGATATCCTTCAAGAGATCAGTCATTCGCTCAATGTGCTTGAACGAGCCCGTGGACAAAACCCGCGAATATACTGTCTTGAGAATGTAAAATACGTCGTCCGGTGTTGTAGTAGTGACGGGTGATTGCGAAAGATCAAGTGTGGACATTCGGTGAGCCTCCAGAACATTTCAGTCTGAGGTGTTGATATGTGCGGGGAACAAATACCTTGTCGATGATAGTACGTGTATACCATGTCTCCATCGGAACATAACAGGTCATGAGTAGTTCGTCGAATTCTTGATGAGAGCGACTGGACTCCACAAGTTGTAGTAGATCTGGATGAATGGCAGAGCCCCAAGCACTCAGACCATCATTGATTTGTGACTGAAGTTCTTCACGATTGGGACCTCGTGAAACAGGAGTGACGCGACCGCTTTGAACATCTTCCTCAACATCTTCATCCTTGACATTCTTAGCCTCGCACGAGTCTCGTGTGAATGATAACACACCTGCAGTTGCTCCACAAGAAATTTGCGGAAAAGGTACCATCGACCGCTCATACCCGCCACCTCAGATAAGAGCTTGTCGATCTCCCGAGGGTCCAAGTCATCATCATCTTGAGGTAAAACCTGTGATGGTTGCTTGCGAGATGTAGCAGATGCGATGGAGAAGGAAGAGCTGGACACGTCTAGAAGCTACCGGTCACTCGTCTCGAAATCATCATCCTAACATACGGAATAGAATACATCACCTTTCTCTTGACTGACCTATCTTCTCTCCAGCTGCTCAACGTGTGCCCTACGACGCGGTCGCATTCATCGAGTAAGCGCTTGATGACGGTCGTCATTTTACCCGCCCCATAATATTTTTCAACGACCGGTTGGTGGTGATCAACTATCATGGCGACGCTTTCGAGCAGCGCTGTCAGTGCAGTCACAAAGTATAGTGGTGAGGAAGCTATGCGCGATGTGAGAATATGGTTATTGTCCAAACCTGAGATGGCATACTTTTGGCTGACGTCGGAGCTCTCACTCGCACAAGGTCAACAACGAAGGATGCATACGCCTCAAGACCTTCTGCCTCCCAACCAATAGCAGGAAAGAGTTTGAAGTAGCGGGTTGTAGCTGCAGCATTTCGCTCACGAGATGCTTGTTCAAAATGACTCCTGAAAATGGATAAAAGTTGTTCTCGGGCAGCCTGTAGGGTTTGCGCTGGAGGTAAGTGACTCTCAGCCGTAGGCTGCTCGAGTTTATGAGAAGGGAGTGGTGTGTGTCGAGCAGTTACTCACAACAACAGACTCTGCAAAGGGTCCTGAAATGACTTCAAAGGGCAAAGACATGGCACGCGCACAACATCTGGCGGCCGATTCCCAGTCTTTGTTTTCAATACAAGACTGCAATTGAGCAAGAGAGGACTACATAACAGCATCAACTGAATATGAAGATGGGCTGACGGCATCTGGGGACGTACTTTCAGTTCCATGACTTGGCCCACCCGCTCAGCAGCCTCTCCAACACGCCTCATTTCCTCGTCAAGCGAACGTACGCGTCCACCCACGCGTTCTGCCGTCTGGGCAGTGGCCGAGACTTTGGTCGAGAAGTTGGTTGCTTCAATATGAAGTTCATCGAGACGTGGAACGAGAACGTCTAACTGGTGTAGCGACTTATCAATGGATTGGCGATTGGAGAGAAGCTCTGTCAGGGAGTTCGAGAGTTCTGCTTCGACAGATTGATACCATGACAAGCACGAGAGTATCTCATTTAGAGAGGTTAGAGTCCGTGGATCTTTGTGGAGTTGGAGGTCGTCTGGTGCTGTTATATTCTCATTGAGGATATTGACTGCACTCATGGACATTGGAGTAAGAATAAAGTGAACTGCTCGGGTAAAGGTGGCTCTAGTGTATATTATGACCTTGGCGTAGTCGGATGAGTCCTTAGTAGACTAACCCCGATGCGGTACTTACATGATATCATTAATTGGCCAACACCGTGAACCTAATTGCTTCCTCTCCTGAGACCTCCGGTACTAGTGCTTGCAAGATGTCTGATGGAATTTCTGATGTGCTCACAAACGTTGCTCTCCCAAAAACTGAGGCGACCATTACTCTTCGAGTAATCAAATCATTCGAATACCGCACGGAACGAAGTCTTGTCTTACACAAGTTGAACCTTGAGATCACAACAGTTGGCGAGCTCAAGGATATGGCTCGGCGAGGTATACTACCCTTCTTCACCTCTCAGCATCTTCCGACTTGTTTCGTCCTTCGCTGTAGCTATTCAGACTAGTTCTGGATGGAAGCCGTATCGGAACGTGCATCTAGGTTAGCGTCGTCGCCTCTGCCTGATAGTATCGAAGAACGTTCAAATTTTGCGGCATAGATACGCTCAAGCTCTACACCAAAGCTCACGGTGCTAAGGTATAGTCCTCAAGCCGTACAATTTTGATGCTAGCCTAAACCCCTGTCAGACGACTAATCTGATCATAAATATGGACCACGACGACTGGATTTTCGACGATGACACCCGTAGGCTTGTTGAACTTGGTATTGGTAAGTCCGTTCAGTGGATATAGACGATTTCTTGACTGTCTCGCGCGCTAGAAAATGAGACGGAGATCAGCTTCTTTAACCATGTGGCCTACAAGGCGTTCAAGGAAAATCCCGAAGTACGGTTCTTTCTCATGTTGATGAAGTTCTTCCATCTCATCGTCGTTTTAAACTCAGATTCGGTGGGACGTTCCTCAGTACAAGAAGTGAAGAAGTGTCAATGAAAATGCGTATTAAATGTAACGAGTGTAACAACAGATGCCAGGATCTCTAGTGCAACAGATATCATGCTAATCCAACATGCTCGAATCACTGATTTGCGCATTGGACACGCGGCTCTCCTTCATGATCCTCATCCATCGACTCATCTGACATAGCGGTCGCTTTAGACCGTGCGTCAGGCTCCTCCAGATCCACCTCCTCGAGATGAATAGCCTTAGGAAGTTTCTCGATCTCCGTCCGTGGTGGCAGTGCCCGCTCAAGCAAGGGGATAACGGCTGGATCGATATGGTCGGGGAAATTCACAGTGAACTTCACAAAGAGATCTCCTGGCTCATGATGTCGCTGCGAGGGCATTCCCTGGCCACGTATGACCTTGACGGCATCTGCAGCAATACCAACGTCAAGTTTCATCGCCGCTTTTTCCATGAAGACTTACCATTCTTGACAATCTCGCCAGGAACAAAGTTCACAATGAGGGCGTGATCGTCCAGATGACGAATTGCAACTCGTCCACCACCAAGGGCTGTCAATAGATCAATCTCCAGTTCCGTTATGAGATTGTTGTCTTGACGTTTGAAGCGATCATGCGGTTTCTCTTCTATGACAATAACGACATCCCCTGACTCGGCGTTTGGCGACTGGTCGCTTTCTCCGGCGAAAACAATCGTCTGGCCGCCCTTCATACCCTTGTCTATGTGGACTTCCAAAATCTTCTTCTCTGGCATGACTTTCTTGCCTTTGCATTGCTGGCAGCGATCCTTTAGGTTGATCATCTCTCCCGTACCCGAACATTCGTCGCAGCCAGACTGGATCTGTTGGATCATGGGGCCCATTTGGCGCAAGGTGACCTTGATGCCACGTCCATTACATGAAGTGCATGTTCGCACAGCACCCTCTTTCCCGCCGCGACCGTGGCACTTGGAGCAAAGCGCATTGCGAGTAAGGGCAAGCTTGGTGGTTTTCCCTTTGTAAAGGTCCTCAAGTGTAACGTTCACACGATGTACGAGGTCCTTAGTCTTGCGAGCACTTTGCGGACGACCGCCACCGCCGCCACCGAAGAATCCGCCGCCACCGCCGCCGCCGAACAATTGACTGAAAAGGTCCTAGAGTTTCAAGTTAGTCTAATGCTACCATCGATGTTGACTAAGACCTTACCTGGGGATCCATTCCACCGATTCCACCTTGCTCGGAGAGACCAGCTTCACCTCGAGCATCATATATACTGCGCTTTTGTGGGTCGGAAAGAACCTCGTATCTACAAAATGAGATAACCGAAGTCTGTCCATGTAATGTAGGACGTACGCATGTGTAACTTCCTTGAAGAGTTCTGGGTCACCACCCTTGTCGGGGTGTAATCTCAAGGCTCTGCGGGACAAGTCAGTGGAAAATCGCACTCGCCACGAGTCTTGTCTCACTTCTTCCTGTATGCCTTCTTCAAATCAGGCTCTGAAGCATCTACCGGGACTTCCAGGAGATCGTAAAACTTCCTGTACTGAATGTCAGCCCATAAATTCAGTCAGATATCGCTAGTGGCACCTTTCTTTGACCATGGCGGAGAAGAGGGTAGCTAGAAGACAAGGATGTGGTTGGCACAGAAGTGGACGTTGCTCAGGCGCTGTTTTGACACTTTTTCTATGGATTTCCAATTATATGCTCAAGAATCCTGTAGAACCTACCAGAATTTTCCGTACCTGTGCAGCCAGCTGGCTTCTCTCAAAATGGAAACGGTACTTTTTTCTCGATCATTTTTTCACCGCCAAAACTGTCAATGATCACAGCTTCAAGTGCAAGCAGCCAGGTCTAGTCTCGTAGAAGTTCCTTCTAACCAAGTTCATCCAAAGTAGTGACCCTCAAAAGGCAATACATTACTACGGCTGTAGTACTTTGGGAGTCTTCTGACACATCCTTCAACCCTTTCTCAGAAGACATGCAGTTTTGTCAATTATCGAAAGACAGCATAGCTATACTCTTCATGCCTTGCCATCCCTCAAGCGCTCACGTCGGGATAGACGTCAAAGCGACGCTGTTTTGTGACTGGTATTCCAGCTCTTACCTCCTGGAACGGTTCGGGAACTAGATCCAGTGTCAAATCATGAGCTTGTAAATAACGGGAACGATGTCAAATTCACCGATATCGACACGCAGGATTGTCTCGTTTTCATCAGCCTCCGCGAGAACACGGCCACTGAAAGTTCCTTTAGAGAGCGAACGAAATACATTAAAGGAGACGTCTTACTATGGGTCAACGACCATCGAGTGCCCCCACTATCAAGATATATCAGATGGCATAATCATACAGTTAACGTGGCGGTTCGCTCACTGCATGGTACCCAGCAGTCATGTCCCGCGCTGGGCTGCATATGGAAAAGAAAATCTGGTTATCAACGGCGCTGAAGGCTACGTCAGGAACTATTGAGCGCAATCGGATAACCACGCTACCGAGCTCGTTGAAGAAGTTCCCAATGCAAGGGTCCAGTGGTGAGGTTAAATGCCCCAGGATAAACCACGGCATGACATCCTTGAGGGGTTGTGCGTTTTTCGTTCTTCATATAAAACATTTAACCACGGACCTCGCCGTGCCGCAATCATCGCTAGTTCTGGGAATCTGACGTCGTAGCATATACCGAGGCCAATACGTGCAAATTCTGAGGAAAGTTTCATCAAATGTAGCGCAGGCAGTTTGTATGGGGTTCGTACCAGTGTCAAAATAGTTCGTCGTCGTTCCTCCTGTTAACGTCTCACTCTCCTGCAATTAAGATGAGGTCCAGGAAGGGTGCTAAAGCGAGAACAAAAGGGCGCACCTTGAAAGTTATCTTCCCAGGGATATCGATGTCAAATAGGTGAACCTTGCGGTGTGATGCGACAAGTGCACCTCCATCCACGGTACGTCAGCGTTGAGTACAGTAAGACATAGGGAACTCGACACCTGTCGGAGAATAAACAGTGCAAGTGTTGTAGACGTGATTCGTCTCCACATCTCTCTCGGGTATTGAACCTGTTAAATAAGACGTAAACCTTTTACTCCCTTGCCACATGTTTGAGCGAGGTATGACCTCCAATGAGCCAAATTCCCGCCTCCTTCGCGGCAGAAGACAGCATTTTAACACTTTCGCTTACACTCGCTTGAACATCGTACTCCTTGCCAGCAGTGTAGCCAATATTCTCGGCGTACGCGGGGAAGTGAACATAGCCATAAGGCGAGTTAAAACATTCCTGAAACAAGATAAAATGGGATGTCGGGTGACAAGAATTGACTGCATACCGGCAGTACGACGACCTGAGGCTTAGTGTCTGAACTGCCCTTTGCTGCCTTCATGATCATCTCGCGAGCATGTTGAAGATTGGCTGCCTTGTCGGAGCCAATAGAACCGAGCTGGATAAGCGTGAGGGTGAACGGCTTGAAGACTGGAGGAGCGACAGAAGCCATGATGGTGCGGCAAGCGAAACGTTTGAGGTTGTGCGATAACAGAGGCGCTCCTGATAGACGGAGATGCGGAAACATACGCAGCTAGCCTAGGCTGTACGCTGTATCTTGTCAGATCAGCAGGTCTTGAACGGGCTTTATATATTACTACCCGGACCGGGGTACCGTATGATTCTACATATCTTATTTGAAGAGAACAGTGGGGACTCTCCTAGCGTCAGCGCATTTTCTGCAACCTTTTGTCAGATACTGATCTAGTTGCGCAGTGGCTTCCCGGGAGCGTGCTGAGAGTACAGCCTCATTGACGATGAACTTAGCTCACCCGCTTTTCACAGCTATCATGCAATTGGCGACTTGCAATCGCTGGATGGATTCAAAAGTTCACAGGAAATGATAAGCAGCTAGAGCACGTCTTGTCATCTGCGGGGTAGCATGAAATTACCCAAGATTGACCCAAGACAGCACTCTTGCAACTGATTTGAGGGACGAAGAGCGAGAGAAGAATTCTCCAATATTGCATTTTGTTTGGATTGTTCAAAGCTTTGCTGCCGCGCAACTCGCAGACACAGTTATCGTCCCGCAGATGTGCGTGTCTATGTTGCAAAGCAATTGACTATGTAGTAGCCAAACCAACTTCTAGAGAGATAACAGTACGGAGCAAAACAATCGATACAGAAAACACGAATTAAATTGTTTAACAACAACGAGATCCAGCCTTGTGAACATGGTCAAGATCTTGTGCTATGGTTTCGGGGACTGGCTGAGCATGGCGCCGTAATGGGGAGTCTGATAATTGAGCCCGGAGCGCTGAGTGGGAGGTATTTCGCGCAATAGGGGTGTCTGCTCGCGCTCCCGCTCTACAATCCTTCAAAGATATATTAGTGACAGGTATGAAAGAATGACAGTTGAGTGCCAACCCCCGCATTACAGCAGCAGTAGTCATTCGCTTCGCACGTCTTTTGCTCTGGTTGTCCTCGTATCGATCTGTTTCGTCCACGATTTCTTCTGATATGATCTCCTGTAGAAAATTGTTATCCTTGGATATATCCTGGCATCCAGGACACAGACGCACCTCAATGATGTCTGGAATATGTATATCAGTAATGGGATAGAGTTGCTTGAGAAGAAACACACCTTCGAGCGTAATCACTCCAATTGCACCACCTGCGATGCCAGGTGTCTGACTGATCAGCAGTAGGTGAGCACGTCCTGTTTGACTGCAATGCATTTATTAGAGGCGCTGGGGGAGTCCAAGTGAAAATGCTCACAAGTAATCTAGCGCCTGGAAACAATTTATACTGGGATGTGCTTCCGGAAGTACCGAGAGCTTGAAATCGGAGACTGGGAGAGCTCGCGCCGGATCATATACCAACAGCTAAGAAACAAGTTCAGCATTTAGGCGCGCTGGTATGTAACACCGAAATTGCCTTCTTGATTAGTAGAATCCCCCGGAATGCCAGAGGATTCCCGGGTTCATGTACAGGAAAGCGCGAATAGCCGCTTGTGAGACTAAAGGGGCTATTAGTCAAAATGACAACAGAAGACTGGAACCATGATATGTACATTGCGTCTACCTTCGCGTGATCAAGAATGGCGTCTGAGCTCAGCGTTACCACGTCCTACAATTCCGAAACGCGTGAGCAACACTGTCCTGTCTCGCTTGAGGAAGCGCTTGCCTTGATTGGTGTCATGATTGCCTCCACATGCTTCGTATTTAGCTCCAGCACACCATTCAATATGCTAATTTCGTCATCTCGCAGCGGCTCCTCTCCCGTACGATGGAACTGTAGAAATGATTTGAGCTCAGCCTTTTTGTAAGTGTGAGCTTCATTCTGGCCCAGAACGTAATCAAGGAGCTTCGCGGTGGGGTATGCAACAGGAGCTATTGGCCATCCGGAGTTATTATGTCATTAGAATAGCTTAGCATGTACCTACCAAACAAATACATAAGGCCGAGCACAAAAGGCGCGCACCGTGCGCCAATTGCGAGGCCGTATCTGACGCTAACCGCCTGCGGGATAATTCTGTAAGAAAGTGGAACGATGGATCAATGAGATAATTCTTGTCGCTGAGCACGGAACACCGTACGTACTCTCTGTGGAAAAGAAGAACATGGTATGTGTTCAACAAGTCCAACTCGGAGAGAGGCCAGGACGCACCCAAAAATAACTGGGAGCGACTATCAGCAAATAGCAAAATCGATAGCTAGGAAAAGAACATGCCTATCGCTGTGGTCGAGATTACAACGGCCGAAACGCCTCCGCCAATCTAGTGCAATAGTATTTGTTAATCGGGGCGAAGCCGAGCACTGATTGATGTTTATTGATTTTACGTACAGCACCATTGAGAAAGATAGGGAGACTTTCATTGATGACCTGCGGGCATGGAGCTATTGTAGAGATAGGCATCTGAGACAGCCACTTACAACATTACCCAGAAGGAGAACCTACAACATAAGTGAGCAAAAAGTTATATGTGCGTAAGTGCGTGTCTCAACATACTACTAATACCCAATGTCGACCTTTCTGCATCAGTTTTAATACTGGATGTGTGATCGATAATTATCAACTCGGGAATGGGGCAAGGCTGTTTCAAAACCGACCTTTCTGCGCATTGCGCTTTTCCTTCAAATCCTCTGATGACGTAGCCAGGACACGCAGGTGCAATTCATCTAGCCCCATCAGTCCGAGAGTTAATCTATGAAAGATCAACATGGCACATATGTAGACTGAACTGAACTGCCTCACCCTGCAAATACACCTCCGGCAAGCACAAGGACGCCACTGATAGCGATTTTACACCAGAAGGTGGCTGAACCCACCGGCTCTTCAGTTGACTCGGAGGGCTCCATGAACAGGGAGCGGGCAAGAGCAATGCTCATGGTGCAAAGGATAGAGAGGGAACAACAAACAAAAGCTGTCGTGTTTCCTAGCGATCCTGAAAGCAATCAATGCAGTTGAGAAGCCTTGGCAAAATCCAATGACGCGAAGATTCTGTTGGCACGGCCGCAACCAATACGTATACAGTTATAACTTACGCCCCGTAGTACTTACTGTATGCATATGTAAAACAGCACAGACCAGTTCTGGGAACTAAGTAGCGGCTGTTCAATGCTATTTATAGACAAAACCAAGGCCCACTAACATTGTTGTAACGGCCCGACCCGCGTTAGGTTAGGCTGAGTGGTTTGACCGCCACTCAATCCGCAGGTCTATCTTATCAAGAGAACAGTAGTACTTGCGGGGCCTGCCCAACAACATCTTCAGCTTTGTGAGTTAATTCTCAGCTAATGCAGTACAGGAAATTGTCACTTAGACTGACTACGTACCAGACCGCCATGACAAGTTGTCCACTGCTCGTAATATACAATCCCGTCTGTGGAAACGGCACTGCCGAGGCGTTTTTCAATGAACACGTCTTTCCTCGTCTCGAGGAAGCGCATCTCCAAGTTACTCAAAAAATGACAACTGGAGCCGCTGGACATGCTGGTACCATAGTAATCGAGTTCCTAGAGCGATACGAGGGCGATGTAACAGTTATCCTGGGTTCCGGCGATGGAACTCTACACGAAATCATCAACGCACTCTCCCTCGTGGCACTCAAAGGTGTACGCGAGAGTGTGGTATCATCCTCGGTTCGTGTAGTTCTTGTCCCATGTGGGACGGCAAACGCTCTCTATTGCTCGCTATTCAAGCCAACCTCTATGCACGAGAGCCCAGCATACAAGCTGGAGTCTCTTGAAGCATTCATCAGGGGTTCGAAGGTCGTTCCTCTCACACTTGCTGTCACGACCCTCTCTTCTCCACCGAGCCCAAAGCAATCTTGTCCCAAGGTCGCTGTTTCAGCAGTAGTTACCTCCACTGCTTTGCACGCGTCTATCCTCCATGACTCCGAGAGTCTGAGGAAAGAAATGCCAGGCATCGAAAGATTCAAAGTCGCTGCGAGGAACAATATTACGCAATGGTACAGCAGCCATGTCAAGCTCTTGCCTACGCCATCCGCCCGGCTCGTGGAGATATATGATCCAGATCAAAAGACTTTCGTAACCCATGAGGATTCAGATGACCACGGAATTGTGGATGTGTATGGCCCATTCGCATACTTTTTGTCTACCGTCAATGTCGATCGTCTGGAACCCGCTTTTAGAATCACCCCTCTTGCGTCCGAATTTGTTTCGTCGGAGGTCTCGCTAGACATTATCATGATTCGACCTTGCCGCGATCCTACCTTCGTCATGGATACCATAGAAGCTCGACATGTCTTCGCGGAAAAATCAACGGCTGTGCTGACTGCAGCATACCAAGATGGTGACCACATTAACTTGAGATACACCGATGATGGAAAGATAACCAGCGAAGGGGCTGGTCCCACTGTGGTAGAGTATATCCGGTGCGGAGGATGGGAATGGATACCTGTGAGTTCTCCCCCCCTTGAATCTTCATACGCACGCTTATAGCGACTCGCAGGATGACATCGATGAAAAGGCTCACCTCCTATGCTCAGACGGGGCTATATTCTCAATTGAGAAAGGCGGAAGGGCGGCATGCAGGGCAGCAGTACCAGCGGATGGTGCAGGATTTTTGGTATATGTCTAATGTCAAGCAAGTTGTTCCGATTTCCATATCTAAGGAGGTACTCTGGTCACAAAGAACTTACTGATCGTAGCGAATGTCACACGTACCTAGACAACTTAAGCCGATGCCGGACAATCGATCTACACGTTCAAGACTGCGCACCAAAGGGGGGGAGAGATAGGTTTCTTTGTTCACCTCCACGACCTTGCTTAGTGTCCCATGATGTTCCATCACCGGCTCATATTATATGTATCTGAACTCATCGTCGGTTGGGACAAGAAAGTGAGTTGACAATCGTCGCGCATGGGTTCAACGGAGACGCTTTCCAATAATTTCATCGTCACGCCCGCTGGTTTTTGGGCGTTCCAGCAGACGTTGAAGTCTCGGATATTGCAAATGTCCAATGAAGCAAGCCATACCTATCAAAAGTGGCGTGGTGAAAGGTGCGGGTTTCTCCTGCACTGTTTGATCGAACTTCCGAGGGAAGCTGTCGATCAAAAATCGACCCGTGTGCATCTGTCTGCCCATATGCCGTCCTTTGTCTTCACCTCTGAGTCAGTCACGGCATTCCTCAAGAAGCTTGATGGTGACATGAGAATGAAACGATGGTACGCTCTCGAAATTCGAATGCAGACTTGGATTAGTTCACAATAATATTGCCAGGGCCTGCCCCGGTCTTGCCCTTCAAGTAAAAGACCTCCAACTGGATCCTATTCGCGTCAGCCCTGACGTAACCAGATAGATGGTAGCGGCCAAACGTGTCAACAAGCTTGCTACGACCCGCGGATAAGCGACTTTTGGAACTTCGGATTTAGTGGGAACTTACCAAGTTCGGAGTCCAGACTACCCAGCCTGCAGGACATGAGTACATGACTGTGAGCTTTTCAGCATAGAAAACGAGAAACGATTCTGCCATGATGGCAGATCATGGCCCATCAAATTCTTCGGAATTTGTGGATGGACTAGCTGGGATCCTCGTGACTTTCTCGTAGGCCATTTATGAAGTAATTACGGCAAGCAGCTTACACAAAACTCTGCGTTCTGTTACATACGCTTCGCTTCTAGTACCGTAAACCCTGGCAGATAGCGAAATCCACTTGAACCCATTAACCTCGCGTCTGAACATGGATAGCGGAGTAGTGAGGATTAATCACGGATCAGACGTCTTTGTTGTCCGCGCATGTTCTAATGACGATGGGGCAGACTTGTTAGCTGTCGCAGGGGAGCATTCAGTGGAGGTCTTCCGTGTAGTATGTGCACTCCCAGTTGTATGAACGAAGCCGTTGATCTTTTTTTCCCCTCAAGAGCCCACCTATCAGTGAAAGGGTAGCGTCTTTCCATGTTGGAAGACGCATAACAGCTCTAGCGTGGTCGCCTCGATCAATTTCTCCTAGTTCAAGTGATGACTGGGTTATCGAGTAAGGCGGTCTTCACTGTCCGCAAACATGAAGTTGACGCTGTCCCAGAATTGCTGCTGCTGCCTCAGACTTCAGTCTTCACATGCTAACAAAGTCTTCAACATCTTCCGAGAACATGTTCGCGTTTGGTGGTGGTCTCAGCGGACATCACGGCAAAGTCAATGGCATGTGCTTTTGTGGAGGACATGATCAAGACAATGCGAGATATGTCGCAACCGTTGCAGGTGCATCACTTGTTCAAATATCATGATGAATATACTCTGAACACAAAATCTTGTGCCCAGATGACAAAATGCTGCTGGTTTGGGATCTACATCCAGCGCTGGATATTTCTTCGGGAATCCCTTCTCCAGAGGTGTCAATGGGTACCGACGCGTCGTCGTCACCCCGTCCCCGTCCTCAGCCAACTGCTTATGTGATTTCGTTTCCTCACCCCCTTGTTACTGTGAACTGCCACCAATTCAGCAGCAAAGAATTTCTCGTTTCAGACTGTCGAGGTTCTGTCTTCTTGACGGACTGGAGGTCTGATCCGGAGCAAAGTGAGCAGGGGAGCTGGAGGCATTCCAGCATTATCGAGCTCGTTGAACCGCACGCCTTATCCAAGTCATTGATGGGCATTTCACCACAGTGGACGGGGTTTGCAGCTTGGCGTCAAGATAACATCGATATGTCGGTGCACAACTAATCTTGAGTTCGGCTTACGGCTGACTTTGTTTATTATTTAGCGTAGGTGCAACTTACGGCTCCCGCTTTTCCATTTGGGACTTGTCTAAGCCTCAGGGTGGAAAGCCTTTGCACACGGGTATCAGTTTTCCTGAAGGCGGTCATCAATTCCGGTACGCTTATTTTTGTCCATTGTTTTTAACTACTGAGCCCTTACTTTGATCTCCAAGATGGTGCCCGACAAGTCCGGATTATTTCGCTGTTGCATCCCATTGCCCAACCAAAGGAGCTGTAATTCACATTCACGACATGAATTACGTTCATGCACAACCTCACGTTATTAATATCGCTCCCCGCCCTCATCGCGTCCAAGATTTTGATTTTATGGCTAGGAGGGGCAATCCAGTGCTTGCGGTTGCGTACGGTGTAGAAGTCGTCGTTTTCCCCATCGGTGTCGAGTGACCTTTCAATGGAGCCTTAACCACAATAAAGTCATTCGTGAACCGATACCAGTGAGTTATTGAAGTGCTGCCAGAAAATTCCGTGTATGAAGATAAGTAAGTGCAAGAGAACCAACACTCCCATCAACTAGTTCCAAATCCACTTTGGCTAATAGGTGGTATGTGTACGTATGGGTTCTGGGGATAAGCTCCAGCTGTGTCTCCGTAGGCGATGTTACGGAAACCGTCATTCGAGGGAACGGTGGTACCGTTCTCTCCAAAACCGAGCTCGACTAACATACTACGGTAGTAATGAAAGTCGGTTTCTGAGACATGCCCCATGTTATAACCTGACAGTTGACCTGAAGGGCCATACGACCCAGAAGTGCGGCCTAGTGCATCTGGATAGCTCGATCCTCCGCAAGAGGCGTTATGGCTACTTATATCAGGGGAAGTTTGCGGCGGGTACCCAGAATACGCAAGTAAGGAAGAGGATGATGGGCATGCAAAATGCTGGGCTGCGCATGGAGTAGTCGGGGAATATGAACCTGACAAATGAACTGTCAACAAACACATTGCAATGACGTGGAGACGACTTACTTTGGATGTTTGGATCAATCGGGATGTCTTTCTGAGCGCTTTGTCGTGCCCGGTCTATGTCATTGCGAACAAGACTCCACAGAAACCGAGCGTGGTAGGCAGCCGATGTTGAGGTGGGCGAAAGGTGGGAAGCTTCCTGATACGCATCGGCTGTTTTCGTGATCGCAGTATGGATCTGATGAGCTGCACCCTCCGGTAATTCTGATTGCAGGTCTGTGTGAGTGTTGGAGCTACGGAGCAACTAAGGTGGACGCATCAACTTTACTCAGATTTAAAGGCAGCAATTTTTTTTATACCTTCAATAGAAATATGGCAGAGTAGGCTGTCATAACGGAGGTGGTCTCTTGTCCATAGCGCTGCACAACGTGTTAGTCAGTGGGAAGTAGGTTAAAGCGAGACTTACCAAAACACCAAATTCTCTAAAGTCTTTAGATGCGATTCCCAACACACTCAATGCATTTTCGAAGCACGCAGATAAGGCGCGAACATGACTATTCGTGCGGTTGGCCTAGGGGCGAGACAATATAGCAACGACATAATTGAGAGAAACGTGTGACTTACGGGCGGAACACCCGATTGAACACCAAAACTATTCAAGAATAGGCTCGAATAGAGGCAAAAGAAATTTATGAATGAAAAGTGGAATGACTCTCCGTTGGCTATCAGGAAGATATGAGGTGGTGCATCGGAAGATGAGATGTTGTGCTCCTTACCTTTTCTCATCTCTTGGTCCCAGGTAGTGTTCCACAGGGCAAGCTTTGCATTACAGTTTTTCAACACCATATCGATGTTGACTTGACTGTTTCCACCGTCCGCGAGACTCCGGTTCGTGTGAAACATGTCTGTAGCTTCGGTCTAATACCATTCGATTCAATCAAGCAAGTGTAGAAAAAGAAATGGTCTCACTGCTATACGACGAAGTTGTATGAAAGAAGAAACGATGACATCTTCGCATCGAGTGGGGGACCCGCCCTGCTCATGCCAGGTAGCAGAGTGCCTTATAAAGTCATCCTGCAGCGAGTGTGAGCCGTCACATCCCAGGAAAAGAAAGTGATTTACTTCAGGAAGCATCCAATGCCGACCCGTCTGCATGCTGAGACTCCGGTCATGCACAAAGAGGACAAGGTATGTCCTCTCTCGGTTCCGCCTTTCACGAAGCTGGAACTCGTTTTCGTGAGCGGGAGGTTTGGCATGATATCGGTTGAGACCAAGTTCTACGGCCATGCGACATGCCTGAACAGAAACGGGAAATTAATTATCAAGATCAATAAACTCTGGAATACATACATAGCCAATATACATCCATGTCCGCTTCGATGAGGTTCAGTTTGAGCGAGTCGAGCCAGAGGGTCCAAGGCACACTCACATTGTCCTCTTGTTCTCTCCAATAAGTAAGGCACGAAAATGCTTGGATCACTTCTACTCGTTTCCAACCTTCTGCGAATGCCCGAACTGCAAGTTCATTAGCAAGCCTCAGGCACTCCTTGTATAGGCTTGGTTCAAAGAATTTGCAGCCAGCCATTATCAAAGTAGTAAATAACAAAGGGCATTTGGACCGCACATAGGCAACAGAATGTAGAGCTGGATCGAAAAGATTGATAAATGGATTCAGTCGAAGGAAAATTGCATCAAAGAGGATCTTTGCTTTGTTTTCGTTTATTAGGCCTGCTGTGATCGGATCGTGGAAGCCAGCGGGAAGGGGCGCTGGGCGTAATGACTGGGCAAGATAAGGATCCCGAGGCACGTGGGGCATTGGCGACTTGTGTTCTGGGTTGAGGATCGTCCTGAAAAAGGAGTTTTCCTTCCTGATCAATTTGGCAGGGAATTTTTCGTCACTCCGTTCCCCGTCGTCTTCATCTTCTGGATCAACGGTGCGTGAACTGACGCTCGAAGCCGCATATCCGTCTATGATAGTATGTTTTGAGTCACAGCTTGTAGTCTCGTAGCGCAAAGGAACTTACCGACGGAACCATAAGCGTCTGACGACTGGAGTCCGCCAAACTGAGAACTTTCCGTCTGAGGAGTGCGGGGGTCTGCGGGGAACACGGTCGACAATGATGAATCACTTTGCTTGAGTTTCGCTGTGTTCAATCCTTTCTCTAAGCGTCGGAGCATCTTAGATGCCTCAGATAACCTTGGGATATAATGAGAGGGAGTAGTCAAAGCAAGGAGCAATATTCTAACTTTGACCCGGGTTTGCGCCCTCTGCGATGTTTTTCAAAGACACACCTTGCAGAAAAGGGATCAGCCTCTTGCTGTACTATCGGAGGACTTATTGCTTACTCTACACCTGTTCGTTTGCACCTTTGACAAGACTTGAGACCATCTTCTGCCCCGACGCATTTCATCTATCAAGAAGTCAGTTGATTTCTCTCAGCATGAGTGGAGCATCCACCTTCGCTGCCCGACACACGGTGCATGCTCTTGGATTCCGCACGATAGGCGGTTTTGAGCTGGAGTGAAGCTTGGTAAACATGCTTGATTGACGAGATTGCGGTCATAGAATGTCTTACGCTGCCCTGGACTGCTCATCCACAAATTCTGAAGTGCCTTGCATTCCCACTTGAAGTCGATACGGTTATCAACGTCAACGGTGACTCGGCGTCTCTTTATCGACCGGGGAAGGGCCGGTTAATTTAGACTGAAATTAAGGTGTAGAGAGGTTAAAATAGGATAGAGGACGACGATATGCTTCCACAGACGATAGAGGGGAAGACAAGTAGGGAGGTAGGAGGATGAACAATTGGAACTAGTAATACGCTGTGATATCGATGAAGCGGAGAGAGATGGGGAAGGGCACAGTCGCAGTGGGATCTGTCGCAAATAAAGCCGGGCGGCAGAAAGAAGTCGAATTGCCGAACGCGGCAATCATGAAAATGTCCGAATACAAACAACAAAATACAGAACAAATTCGTTCATCCATAATTAAAGTATACTTTAAGATGTTTTATGGCATATCCCTATTCTCCTGCTCGTAGGCTATTGCAAGTATGTTATATATGCGCCCAGTACTTGCTTTATATTGATATCTATAACCACTAATTGTTGAGTTTGCGTCACAAATGCGTATCTAGGCGTATCCTCTCGCATCGCCTTATCCCAACTTCCGAGAAGGAGGGAAAAGCAGTTCAATGAACGCGAATTGCCGAGCTTAGGTACAGGTACGCTCCCTCCGGACCATCGGTTATTTTTGGTTGACCGGAATTAGCCGTTATAATCGTGACTCACTTGTAGTATACCGTCGTGATTCTTGGGTTTAAGCTTAGGCCTTAGGGATACCAGGCCGGGACAACGTGCATGCATATGCTAGGTTTGCTTTTTTAATGGGACGGTCACGCAAATGAAGGTCTAGTACTAGCATCAAACTAGCACTCTCAAAATAACGACCAACGCGACTTCAACACGACTATGCTTGGAGCCAATCAAACTCCGATCCACATAAAGTTATTTTCATCACAGCACTCAGTTTCTCTTTCTTCCCGTTGGGTCAGATATTGCAATTGTGGGGTCGGGGGGAGCTGCGCCTTTTCCGTGGGTCCCTCAGATCACTATAGCTAGGCTCCTCTGAAATAAATATTAATTTCACTTCAGATCACGTAAATCACCTGTGAGCTCGGAAACTGCAGTCGCTGAGCGCTAAGCGCTAAGCCATGACCATGTACAAATGTGCATGAATTTGGCATGAGTGCAGTGTTCCGAAAGGTTCCGACCACAATTTTTGAGCGAGCACTAATAATATCATCAGATCATCCCAAGTGCTATCTCACGAGGAACAGTGACTACTACTCTATTCTTTGATGTGCGTGCAAAACACGACTTCTCTTCCAACCACATGCCTTCCAATATCGAACCACGCTGACTGAGGTCTGGACAAGTTTCAAGTCATAAACAGTTTCGTTGCAAGGTGCTGTGAGCGCATTCATCCACCTGTGAGGCAGGATCGCGCTACACGTTCTCACGTAGGTCAGATATGTCCATCTACTCCAAAATGCCATGTCAAATCGCGAGCTGGTTTTGGAGTATTTACGTCAGGGACACCTCGTGGCTAACACGTTCATCCATCCATTCTTCGTGAACGGTGACTCTCTACATCCTTACATCGCATGGCCCTTTGTAACACCTTGTCAACGACATATACAAAGAGCCGGTATGTTCAGTTGCTAGCAGTCCTCGGTTCCCTTCGCCATGCCCTCACTCCCTGGCAATGTTAACGTGGCTATTCAGCTAACACCCAGCATTAATGGTGGGGTAACCATTACAACGAACTCCAGCACAGTACCACCCACGACAAGTGCCGAACACGCTGCAGTAGTCTCCATCCCAGCAGTCGTCGGTGGTACTGCCGCGGGGATCGCGCTTGCGGTGGTAGCAGTGGTGGGATGGAAATGGTTCGTCAGACGGCCCAACAAAGAATGTCACTCGCGCAAGGTATACTCCATGTAATCTTTGATTTTGACGTCTTTGTCATTCATGGTGCTCAACAGCAAAGTACAACCCCTGAAAAACTAAACGAGGAGGGCTGTGGCCCCTCAAGTAGTTGGGACGGTACTGGGTGCTCAGACGGGAAAACGAGTCCTGCAAATTCAGCACCAAATATAATATGTACTCCATCGCACACGACTCCCGTTCAGCATTCCTTGATCATGGCTGCTCCATTACCGGGACCACCAATAAAACCTCCAAGGAATCCAGCTCGCGCTCTGCGACGTCCTTCTGACCAATTGAAGGAGAGCGCCGCGCGTGGAAGCAGGACGTCATTTATGCGGGTTTCGAACAGGTTGTCTTATAAATCAACCATCAGCACTGCTTCGATCTATTCCACCCAGAGTGAGGAAGAACAACAAGTACGCGTGCCTGCGGCTATCATAACAGCAGCCTTAGGTCACACTATCGGCACTAGACATCTCTCAAGACTTGGTCATAGCTCCGAGCAGTACACAATTGGTGAAGAACAGGCGGAGTTGGCAGTTCCTAGCTCAAGACTGCGACATTCTGCGCACAGCGATGCCAACGTTGCCCAACCACATCGGGTCTCAAATATCAGCGCTGGGTCACTGTGCCTGCAGCAGGGGGCTCAATCAACAGATTCGATTGGAGTGGCATATGGGGGTGAAGAATCGTGAAGGACCGTGAAAGGCTCACCGCTGGGAGGGTATCGGATTGGATAGTCCAGAGGGTGAATCATGAAATCCCACGACACAATAGTCATAGCATAGGATTTACACACTATTAGACATGCATGAAAACACGTCACGAACCACATTATAAGTGTAGAAGTGGCTCTTGGCTCTTGAAGGTGCCATTCCGACTATTACCGAAGAGAAGCGATATGTTGCTGAGGAAACAGTGAGTTAAAAATCGAATGTCAGGATCGGTTTGCCTACCGATTCCGCTTGTGCGACGCTAGCGTTAAACTCGCTCACTTCCCGCCAGCAGTCCAAAGGAGTGGTGGGATTTTGTCTGCGGAAGCGACAAATGAGTGAAGGGACGGGATAAACCAGTACGATAGGCTCACTTATAGCAGAACACTACTGCTTCGCCGCTCTCCTTCACCGCAGGATAATCGCTGAGCTGTCTCCTGGCCTGGAACCTGTCCACTTTGCTACGAATCTCTTCAAGATCACCCATCAATGTCATGCTATTCTTGACATCGCCCTGAGCGACTTCGTCTGAAGATTCTCCGCCTGCTAAGGATATTTCGCGGTCGATATTCTCCCTCTCGAGAGCAAATTCGATTTCCTTCTGCACACTTTCCTCTTCCGCTCGCAGATGCTCCAGCTCCGCTTGTATGCGAGCACGTACGTGGGCATCAAGTGTGGATTGCCGTTCTGGCGATGTGTCTGTTGACATTGAGCGATCCGAGAGGTGGTTCACGACATCCTGAGAGAACTTGACATATACGCAACTTCAGGAAACTAGCCTTTAGGATGGCAGGAAGACCAAACCTGTATAGGAGTCTCGTTGTAAAAGACCTTTTCTTCTGTGTCCGCTTTGGACTGGCCAGCGCCCATAATTGACAAGGCTTAAGTTTACAATATTGTGGTAAAAGTATTATAAGTAGTGGTTCCATGGCATTTCGGACTTTCAACTTGACAAAGATAGGCAACTGCAAGCTTTTTGACAACTTTTTCGAATTCTGTCCACTTCCAACTCCACCTAACGCCTGTCTTCCTTCTATATGGTCTGGCTAGGGGAGACTACAACTCCACCTCTCACCGGCGCAACGCCCTCAATGCTACCTCACAGTACAGGCGCGATGCTACCATATTCTAGGCGAAACGGATACCAGTCTCCTCGCTGCAGGTCAATAGTGACCACCAGGACCAAGTCCTGTCCACATGAAATTAACCCGCAGCATGCCTATGTTGGTATTTATGCCCATAGTCGAGTAGCCTTCACCACAGGTGTTGAGCGAGTACAGAGTCACAAGGAGAAAGCCAACTCACCAATCTGGCTCGATTTCTGAGAGTATTCTTATCCTAATAAAATATGAGCTTTGTGGCCCCACATCCAAACAGGTAGACATACTGTGTCCTCTTAGTTTCTTCCACTTCGTGGAAGACAATCCACCCCGTCCGCGGCTTTCGGGTGAAAAGTACAGATGTCGGATGGACATACAGGGTCTGCTTGAGTGAGCAACGGTGAATATCGTATGCTTAACAGTATTGCTCACTTTGTTTCCCTTCACCGACCGGTACGTTCCATCCGCAACCCATCGGGCGCCGTTGCGCCAATACCCACTGACTAGACATTGCCGAAGCCGCTTAGCGTCACCCTCGCAGCTATGGAGTGGTAAGTTGAAGCGAATCATGTATTTCTTCAGCTGGGACCGAATTGACACCGCTCTCGACATGGCACGGAAGTTGAGAGCATGAGCTTTGCACCACGATGAAGATCGACCGTATTTAGTGAAGGCATTATACGCTACCGAACATGAGCAATCAACAGTTAGACATGACGACCAAGTACCATTCAAAAGTGTCAGATGATCCTGATACCGATGTCAGTGTGTTGAATTGTGGTGGACCAAGATGGATCATACCCCTTCCTCGGCTGTGAATTTTCGTCTCTCCAGTTCTGCAATCGCTCCAGGAGCACCATCAGGTATGATGAATGCATCCTATGATGTAAACTGTTAAATATGACAGGGCATCGAACCAGTGGGGCGCTCACTTGTATTGAGACCATGGCAGCAATTGTAAGAATTTCTTCGCCGCAATTGAAATCCTTCGAAGTAAAAAGCTGCATTTGCATCAAGCCATGCAACAAAAGTCAAGACTGTGAGCAAAGCGCACCATTCTAGCTATATTGACCTCGATGGGACATTCTGCAACTCGCTCGCCAATCGGAGTAAGGAGGCCATCCTCACCAATCATTCCTGCAGCAAAGAGCCCCTCAAGGGCGCGGAGAATGCTTTCTGCTGGAGGTGCCGAGACCCATTCAAACTTCATAAGGTCATTTATACCTAGCGACTTCAGTTGCAGGATCGGAGTGGTCATGTCAGTGCGAGTGATCTCAGGCGGCGTGCTTGTAGGGAGAGAAGCGAAAACGGATTCAGGATATAAACGATAGCAAATTCCTGGTGAGGTCCGTCCGGCGCGGCCGGCCCTCTGTATGGCAGATGCTTGGGAAACAGGAACCATCGACAGTGAGGCGAGGAAAGTAGTTGGATTGTATGTCCGTATCTGCTACCGGTGAGATAACGCGGTCCAGAAGGCAATGAAACTTGCCTTTACAAACCCACTGTCAACAACAAACTTCACCCCATCGATGGTGACGCTGGCCTGAATGGATCATAAGACGCCAGGTCGGCAAAAATGGTGTGACTCACTTCTGCGATGTTTGTGGCGGCGATAACCTTTCGCGTCCCTCGTTCTGCAAAATTGAAAACCCTGAGTTGTTCTTCCGTGCTTAAGCCAGCGTGCAGGGCCAGAGGAATTATCTGCACGGCTCCTCGCGGAAGTCTAGATAGCATCAGGGTTTACATGAGCATGGGTATCACATACAAGGGAAATGTATGCGTACGTAGGGATAAGTTCTGTAAGTTCCTCTAAGCATCTTTCTATTTCTTCACGTCCCGTCAGAAAGATCAGAATGTCACCAGGGCCATGCTGCACAATAGGGGGTCATGTGGCAAAGAACAAGAAGGTCCAGGGGACGCACCTGCAGGTTAATATTCCATGCGACTTCGACTGCCTTCCTCACATAGTCTGGAGCGGGCTCTTGAAGGTAGGCGACCTCAACAGGAAACATACGCCCCTCCAGACTAACAATAGTGGCTTCGTCTGGATGTGTTCCCGAAGTGAAGTATTCCAAGAACGATCTGGCGTCCAAAGTAGCTGACGACACTATCAGCCTAAGTGATGGGCGTTTGCGCCTAATTCTGCGAATTGCGCCATCTTAGCTAAGTAGCCAAAGGGGAAAAATAAAGCGTGATTGACAGACTTTTTCAAGACACCCAGCAGTAGATCTGTGTAGAGACTTCGTTCGTGCGCCTCGTCAATCTGGTAACTCACTGAGCGGACGCAGACAAGAGAAGTGCAGTACTGACCATAATGACGCTGTAGCGCGAGAGGAGAGGATCAATCAACGTCTCTCGAAAGAGCATGCCATCAGTCATGTAGCATATCCGGGTTCGTTCCTTATCGCTGACATCCTCAAAGCGAATAGTATATCCGACCTATGAGAATATACATCAGCAATGCAGATGCACATCAGCCTGGTGGTGTACCTCATCCCCAAGAAGGGTACCGACTTCTGCTGTAACTCTGATAGCGACAGACGTTGCTGCGACGCGTCGTGGTTGGGTGCATGCGATAACATTACCTTCAGAAGCCCATCCCGATTCCAGGAGATACTGGGGTAGCTCTCAGTCTAGAGTAAGATGGAACTTGAATTATCTGCGATATTTGATGATTGCTCACGAGTTGTTTTTCCTGACCCTGTTTGACCGACGACGATTGTGACACCATACTTCTCTACGCAGTGCAAAAGTTTCTGTCCTATAAAAGAAAGTTGGATAGCGCCAAAAACGACAATAGTGAGTGAACATACTGTGTTTCCAAATAGGCAATCGTTCACGCTGCGCTTGTATAGAAAGGAAACCCTGCGATGGCGCAGATTGAACGACATTTCCTTCCTCCTCTGTTGCTCTGTCAAGTGTGCTGCCAGGTCCAGCAGTTCCTGGCTTCCAGAACGTCAAGGTGGACATGATGGTTGGCTGGAAGTGATCTAAGTATGCATAAATGAACGACAGATGGTTGTTTGGATCCAAAGGCTTTGCACGCAGTGTACAAATAACCGCCAATAACGCGCTGTACTTGTTGTCATTACATCGATCGTTCATTTCCCCTCTAAATGGATGCCCGAGAAGATCTGCCCAAAATATCAGTGGAGACAGAACAAGATTGGCGACGTCTCCAGCGAAATATTTCAACCGCTTTTCTTGGTAGATTTGACTTGGAACTTCAATCTCAAGGTGCCAGTCAAGACAAGGATACATTTCTGCCTCACATAAATCAAGTGAGCGAAGCACCTCTCGATCAAACACAATATTCTGAAAACCGTTAGTTCCTTGACACACTTTTTGCGATAACTAGACCAAATCTCCGTATAAACGGACGGACCACCGAAGATCCATACGATGACGACGAAGGTGAGGGCTAGATGTTTGACAGTGCATTAATGTCGCTCATGAATTATAGAGATGGAGCCTTTTGATGAGGCTCTCGATCGACATATCTGGTCACTTTCAGATCAGCGACTGAAGTGGGATAGGGAAATTGCAGGTCGCCGCCGGACACGTCCCACAGAAGTCGAAGCCCTGGTTCAAGGGGTTTACGCCCAGCACCGTGGTGTTGACATGGATATTGATACGAATCAGAAATCAGAAATTTCAGATCTGGATGGTACGTGTAGAGGTTGAATGGGGGAACACATCTTACCCAGCAATAGGCAGCCACCTCGATCCGGAGATGGAAGAGACTTTCGTGAATGCTGTTGCTATGTCGGCTCAGCTTTCGCAGGTATGGTTCTTTCAGCTAAGACACTGTGTTTATGTTGATTTTTGCAGTCTATTTCCATGCAGTGCGAGCGGGCAAACAAATTCACTGCTGTTTCGAGCGAGGTGAAGGCACTAAAACCTTGACATCCACACAAATACACGCTGGGACAAACACAATGCCGAACATTATTATCATTATCCCCTGAATCCGCCTCTTCCACCTCGAGGGGCGAAACCTCCACTACTGTTACCACGGCCACTTCCTCTGAAACCCCCTCCTCGGCCACCCCGGTCGCCACCAAAGCTACCAAAGCCACCTCTTGCCCCACCCCTACTAGCGCCTCGTCCTCCCCGTCCTCGTCCACCAGGGGTCCCCCGTCCTCGTGGCCCAGCGCCCCTTGCGGTACCGCGCCCGCGCTCTGGAGATGATCTACAGTGAATAGGAAGCTAATATAAGAGAGGAAATGCGTACTTGTTACACCTAGACAAATAAGGCTCAGGCGCAGAACTTGAGAGACCTACAGAATAGAGCATACCTGCAACTTTTGGTTTCGGGAGGAATCGCTCAATAGGTAGCAATTTATCCCCTCCGATATATACTTTATCTCCTTGTTTGAAACTGCTCGCAACCATACCTTCTCCCATTTTGACTGAGAAGTAAACTTCATTGATAGGGCCAAGAATCTCGTCAACCTTGCCAATCACAGATTTGTTCTGGAGGTAAATGGGGGCGTTGAAGTAGGGAACCCTGTCTGATATGAGAGAGGAGCACAACATCTCGTCTTCTACAGCATGCATAAATGTCCCCATTTCTGCAAATGATGAAAATGGTGACGCGAAATTGTGAGGGGAATGTCTTACCGACGACTGTAGCTGGAGGACCAAAATCGCGCTGCTGGAATCCTCCGCGTCCCCCACCGCGTCCTAGAAGAATCAGCTAAATTGGACTCTCAGTAATTGTGAATTGAACTCGTACCTCCTCTGCTAAAACCTCTTGCACCTCGACTCATGATGTACGAGGAATAAAAACAATGTGATTATGTAAGCAGCTGATGTTTATCCATTCGTTGATGCTAGTATGCTTAGTGCGCATATTGTGCGCATATGCACAAATACAATTTCACGTTATTCACATCCAACCTTTAGCCCTCTAGCCAGTTGATTAAAGGCGACGTCAAAGCGTTCTTCTTTGGATAACATCTGTCCAATGAGCTTCTTCTTCCGCCACCCGCCCAGCGTAGAAGGCGAGTTTACCCTCAAAGATCCACCAGACAAGGCTGGTAGCGACACCGTGCTCCTGAGCTCCCGATTGTGGGCATATTTGTCCACTCCACAGGATTCCCGTGTTCTCATCCTACTATCGTCGGGCGACTCACTCGCGCCCTTATTAACCTCACAAGATCTGGAATGCTTGACTTGTTGGGCTAACGAGGATCCTGATGTGCGTTCATTACATATGTTCATGTTTTGTTTCATGTAATCATTGCCACAAGATTGAGTGCATCGCAGTACCACCTCACTGGTCAGACCTGTATCATCGTATTTTCGGATCATTCAATGGCCAGCGGAAACTGCACTTGTCTCGTGCAGAAGACGTCTCGCTCTCCGAAGTGGTATTGACAGCCCAAACTCCTGATGCATACAGTTTTGCGTTGTCCCACAGCTCTGCCCTTGAGGAGTGGTTCTTCAACTCATCCTTAATCATCCGGACTGGTGAAGAATTAGATCTTCCCCGAACGTTATTTCTCTCAAATGGCGACGCTTCCGAAGCATTCCCCTCCTCATATCGCTACAAAATTGATGTTGCATATCCATACTCTCAAGGGATTGTACGGCGCAATGTCACGCAGTTCGTGGTGACCTGTTATGACGAGGGAGCAGAAATTGGAGGAGGCTCGTCGATTGTTAGCATATACTCTGATGCTGAGATAGCTTCGGAGCCGCTCGAGATCAGCGAATCTTTTCTCATCACTGCCGCACTGCCAGCAACCGTGGCTCAACATACTGGTCCTTACGAGGGTGAGTGTCCGCCGGTTTAAACGTTCTGCTAACATAACTTAACGTTGCAGCTACCGCAATGAACGCCTGTTTCCGTCTTCAACCGCTTTCGCGAGAGGACCTAGGTGTCCTTAACAATGATGTTGCTCTGTACCTGCGAACCTATGATTTTCGTCGAGTTGGCCTCCTTGATGGAGACTGGGTACGTTGATTGCCTTCCTTGCTGCGAAATTAAACTTACTGTGCCCAGGCTATCGTGAGTGACCTCGAGTCATCCCAGGCAAGGCTAGTGCGGGTGTTTGCGCATGATTGTGAATCAGTGCCTTCGTGAGTTTTTGATATGTGATCTTATCACATGCTGAAGGAATCCCAGTGGTGTTGTGAAGGCTTCGCTGTCACTGATTTCCAGCATCCGTGTGGACTCTTCCGATCTGGTGTGGATTCGTCCGAGCCCTTTTGGTAATCGTCAACCGGCAATACCAGTCGCTCGATCTCTTACGCTTTCTCGCATTGCGTCTCCTTTTTCCACCGGACGCAAGTTCGAGAGTCTTTTTCTTCAAGAAATACAATCCTACTTCAGTTCCTGTAAACGCTTGGTCAAACCAGGAGATTTAATTAATGTGTTCATTGATACCGACAACGCAGAAGTTACTGATAAGCTTGACAACGGCAAACTCCCAATATATCGGTGAGCTTCATCTGCACAAAGCATTTAAAGCGTGCCTCATGTTTGGCACTAGGTGGTCGAGCGGTAACGCAGTGGTGTCCTTTGTTGTGGACAAAGTTGACTACGACCCTAGCAATGCTGTTGATGACCATTGCGTTCATCCCCAGTTTGCTAGAGGCGACTATGGCTGTTTCGTCGACTCCCAGCGCACTCGAATTGTGCAGCTCGGAACACAACATAAAGGCTCACCAGATATACCCAACTATAATGCCCTTCGTGAGGACTTTAGCATTGCGGCATCGAGTGACGTGTCGTTGACACCCGAGTAGAATCATCTTTCTCAGCTGGCACAATGGATGCAATGAATCGTTTGTCGGATGCGCCTCGATTCAAAGGAGCTGCGGAATTTGGCATTCGGCCATTTCTGCTTATTTCGGGAGCTCGAGGGTCCGGGAAGTTTACAATGGCTTCTTCTATAGCCCGACGGCTTGGAATCCATATCGCGGAGGTTCGATCAACCATTGAGTTCATCCTTCACGAGATTTATTCCTTCTCAACGATAGATTAATTGTTTTGCGATAATTTCGGAAAATGAGGCCAATACAGAAGGTAGCTTAAGAGCTCGAGTTGCGATGGCAAGTTCATGTGCGCCATGCGCCATCGTGATTAGGCACCTAGACGCGCTGTCTCAGTCTACTCCAGCCTTGGAACCGGGAAAAGGTATGCATACATCTTCCTTAGTGCGCCATAACATTCCTAACCAAAGCTTTAGGTATCACGATGTCGCATGCCCTGAACGATTGCCTTGCAGACGCGGAGGCCCATGTACAATCCACGGGCAGTCAGATCTTCGTCATCGCAACTGCGAGTGACACATCTAAGATCCCTGCTGTCCTCCTCTCGCGCTTTACAAATGAATTTGTACTAAAGGTGGGACCACTATTGATTGATTACACAAACACTCTGTATATCGTTCGTTGTACCTCTTACAGGCTCCGACTGAGGCAGAACGATCGGGTATAATATGTCATTGCATGGATGATCTCAAGCTGGCTTCCGATGTTTCAGTGGCTTCTTTTGCCATACAGACTGCTGCACTAGTTGCCATTGATATAGTCGACTTTTTGACCCAAGCGGAGGTTATTGCTGTTAGAGAGTCACTGTGCGGTCAGAGCTTTTCGAATCAATGACCTCGCTGATCATGATATTTGCAGTGGCGAGGTTGCTCGTCGAGCATGGTCCCGGAGTACCATAGCTATTCGAGCAAATCAGTTGGAATTCTCGCTTTTGAAGGCGAGGACGACGTTCGCTCAAAACATTGGGGCTCCGAAGATTCCTGCGGTCATGTGGGAAGACATCGGTGGTCTGTCGAGAGTAAAGAACGAGATATTGGACACCATCCAACTTCCGTTAGAGCACCCCGAATTATTCATCGAGGGATTAAAGAAGCGTTCAGGTACACATGGTTTCTAGTTCCTATCTCAGTACTGAAGTTTGGAGCCACACAGGAATCTTATTGTATGGGCCCCCAGGCACAGGGAAAACGCTGCTGGCGAAGGCAGTGGCGACTTCGTGCTCATTGAATTTCTTTTCGGTGAAAGGACCCGAACTTCTGAACATGTACATTGGAGAGTCCGAAGCAAACGTCCGACGCATATTTCAACGTGCTCGTGACGCAAAACCATGCGTCATTTTCTTCGATGAGCTTGACTCTGTAGCCCCAAAGCGAGGAAACCAAGGAGATTCAGGTGGTGTTATGGACCGTATTGTAAGCCAGCTTCTCGCAGAATTGGATGGTATGTCTGCTGGGAGTGGAGGCGATGTCTTCGTCATCGGAGCTACCAACCGCCCTGACCTATTAGACCCAGCCCTTTTACGACCTGGAAGGTTTGTGGTAACATTCTCTCTTTAATCAGCCTTACATCCATTCCTCAGGTTTGATCGAATGTTATATCTCGGAGTTAGCGAGACACACGAAGCTCAGCTTGATATCCTTCATGCGCTCACAAGAAAATTCAAGCTCAGTCGTGATCTCGCCCTCACGGACATCGCTCAAGAGTGTCCATTCCACTACACAGGAGCTGATTTCTATGCTTTGTGCTCTGATGCAATGTTAAATGCATTAAACAGGAAGGTTGCAGAACTGGATAGCAAAATAGGTTTGTCGGAACACTCGATGTGTGATTTATTCTGACGACGCACTGAATAGCGCAACTCAACGAACAATCAGAATTTCGGCAGCACCAACTGACACCTCAGTACTATCTCACTGAGATCGCCAGATCGGATGACTTGCACATTTTAGTTACTCAGACGGACTTCATCCGTGCACTGAATGAGCTAGTTCCTAGTGTTAGTGCAGTAGAGATGCAGCACTATGCTACTATTCAAAAGAGATTCATGCAAGAGATAGTGGAAGATATGTAACAGATAGTGCTGTCGGGATGCCATAAATCGAACTTTCTTGCATTGCCTATTGAAAGAGGTATTTAAGTTGGAGAACTAATCTGCAACGTCACCACTAGTTGCTAGAATTCTAGTAGTACTGGCGCGTTGAGCCTAGTCTATTCATGTTTTCCAGTTCCGGAGGGCAGAAGACCCATAAGATTAGAAAGTGACTCGAGCGACGTTGTGAATTTTCAAAGTGATACAAATGTATTATTTTGTGGTAGTGCCACCGCGTCATTTCGACCTGGCCCAAGAGATACAAATGTAGCTAGATAGGCTTGATCTTGAAGTGAAGAGAAATAAGAGAGAAGATCAGACACTGAACAAATGACTGTAAGATCGCGTGAGGAAAAGTAGGCGAAAACACACCTTCAAGTCTTGTACGAGGTAGTAAAATACACGAAGTCCTTCAGGATCCTCACTGTCTTGGATGTCGACAAGCGACCCGATTTTCGCAGTCTAAATGTAACGAAGTATGCACTAGGTCGCGTTCACAAGAGTGCTGCTAGTCACGAACCTCAAAAGCAATGTGGTCATTGCCTACACGGATCTCGAGCTCTTGCTTTCCAACAATGTTCTTCTTCGGCCAGTTTGTGTCATCTTCCCTGGATGACCAGTCAGCAGGTCGAAAATAGGGCGCATAGTATGCTTACTTCGTGATTTCACTCGATTCCACAATACGCTTGAGCTCCTTGACCACCAACGGCCCAACCCACACTAAGGACTTGGCTCAGCACTCACGAAGAATGCAGGACGTGTTACTGACTTTCTTTCCGTATCAAGCTGTCATTCCTGTAGTTCGAGTTGTTGGCATATCGAAGACGACCATGGGAGTACTCAAACTCCAAGAATTCATGGCCGTGTTTTCCTGAATGGCCAGTGCTACACGAATGCTTTAGCGACATCGCAGATAGGATGAATCATGATTTACTAATATCTGCAAACCCATTCCAGTCCAGTTATTTCATGAATCAGCAGCACACTCACCTGAGATAGAACGGGTCACTGTCATGGGAAGACATGGTAGTGTCGAGCCTTGCTTGTCCAACGTCTGGCTCAATAGAAAGAGTAGTAAGTAGAAATGCGATCCGGCATTTGCCGACATTTTGCTGTTGTAAACTCGAAGAGACCTGGACTGAGACCAACCAACAGGTGCGATTCGCAAACTTGAAGACATGTTGCCTCGACGGTCTCGTCTAACTCTGCCAACTATAGCCAGATGGGTGCGGTTCAATGGTAACGGCCACATAACGTGCGTTTTTGTCCATTGCGTATCTTGCAGCTGAATGATATTAGCCCTTTTATGCAGCACTGCACTATTACCTACTCGACAGCCAGAACCAGAGGCTCCTGCACCACTGACAGAAGAAGAATTTTCTTCCACGATTGTTCATGGACGCAGTCTCTATCCCCCGCTATACCACCCCCGCACTCATTCAGTTCCAGTCGCTCAGCTGCAGTTCCGCGCATATCACCATCAATTCCTTGAATTGCACATGCATTTCGTAGGACATGCAGCTGCAGCATTAGGCATCCCAATCTCACGCCCGGTGTACTTGCCAACGCAACGCTCACTGTGGACTGTACCCCGCGGCCCGTTTGTGCACAAGAAGAGTCAAGAGAACTTCGAGCGGAAAGTGCACAAACGTGCAATTAAAGCATGGGATGCAGACCCCGAGGTCGTCGATCGTTGGGTGCGGTATATCACTCGACATGCAATGCCTGGAGTTGGGCTGAGAGTAACTCAGTGGAAGAGGGCACCTCCTGGTATTGGACAACGGATGGTAGACGCGGCCGTGGGGCAAACCAGACTGGGCTCTAGTGCCGACAACATCAAGGCATTGGCAAAGAAAATTGTGCAGCAGGAACTTTGATCCTTTCAGCTATTACTTTACGTTTTCTAACTTTTATTTTTCTCGTGTCATACCGAGGTTCGTATCTTCTCGGTTTCCGCTAGCGTCATTGCCAGTCACTCTGAGGCTGTTAGTGCTGTAGTCTATAGCTATCTGCGGGGCTAGCGCCGCGACGACTGTGACGGCAGGTAGAAGTTGTTAAGACTTTAGATGGCGGTACAACTTAGAGATTCTTGCACAAGTAACCAGATACCAGCCTGTGGAAATTTATGATACAGTTGAAATGGTCATATATCATAATGCATACTATGCCCTACCATCTATTGGTGACTGCCCACCATTTCGTGAGTCACGTTCATGTCACGAATAGTAACGGACAGTCACACTGGCTGAATTTATAGTCCGCTCGGCAGATGTCAGATTCGTGTGAAAAATTGACGGTCCTGTGGCTGGCGTTTGCAGTCCTCGCTAAGACTGCAAACTCGACACGTGACGACTCAACCACAGCGCTCGCTTCCTTTCTTGGGGCTCGTTTTGCCAATACGCTCCACGTGCACCTGGACCTCGACCACCGATGATCGATGGTGTCTCGACGTCTCGCGGATCGAAAACCAGCCCAAGAAATGGACGATTGCCGTCGTTGACTGCCTCAAAGGCACCTGCAATACGTCCTACCTCTACATCAACTTCGTCGCGGGGCCACGGCCATCTTGAACTCATTTGTCAACGACATCGTCGAGCGCAACAGTTGGGGCCGCGCGTGCGGAGACAAGACAACTAGATTATGTAGTGGATACTTGTGTGTACAGTAGTAGATTAGAAGAATGTACTGTTCATGAACTATTGGACAAATGCCCGAGTGAAGTTACCTGTAGAAACAGCTAGGTAGGGATACAATAGTTGATAGCGCAAATTTGATGGTGCGCCACTGCGCTGATGCAGATATGTAGTAAGTGATGAGTCCGGGCGAGGATGATAAAGAAACCCATTCCCGAGTGCTGGGGGTGGTGAAGGTCAATACTTATGATCAAGAAACCTGCTCCTCAGGGTTGTGGTCACCGAAGATTTGGCATGTCCGTTGTTTGACAATGTCAGGACGTGTCGTCAGAAGCTCGCACCACTTTTTTGCAACAGCGTCGTCCTTGCTCGACAAGTAAGCCCTGCCACCTTTTGTGTAGCAAAAGGCACCATGGGCCAGTGGGTGGTCGAGGTTGCCGCCGAAAAAGTCGTGTGCATCTTTAGCATCTCGGGCAGCAGCAGAGACTCAGTGCTCTGCGAGACGGTTCAGGATCTGTTGGTAAGAAAAAAACTTGCTATTCTCGTCACTGAATGCACACCAGAACGAGGCATTGTCTGGGTATCGCTGCCGTAACCCGTTCTTCGGCAATGAACTTGAAGACAGACAAAAGGTCAGATAGCACATGCGACTCGCTGGAGATAAATCATACCTTCCAATTTCCCCATTCTACTCAAAGTGCATCCCATGCTGCAGTCTTGACACCCTTCCCTTTCTTGTAGAACTTGCCCCAATACTTGACGGGGATTCCACGACTGTTGACAACAAGTAAGTTCGATTCCTCCCATTCTTCACACAGCCGGTTGATATCTTTCGAGAGGTGGACTGTAGGAGGTGATGGCACAGTCGTCCTGTCATACAAAAACTGCTCTTGGCCAAGGTGTGCGATTCCAAGGTTTTCAGGGGGGATTACCTCTGGAGGCAGAGACATGGATGTTGTCTGCATCATCCTGCGAGGTTTGGACGGCACGTTGTTGCTGACAATGTGCACTTCTGCGTGGGACTGGACAACTGTGTTATGGCACCCAGACTCGGAGCTCTGAGTCTCCGTATGTAAGGTGCGTGTATCTTTTGATTCCATCAGTGTTTTCATATCGAGAATGTGCGATGTGAGGACACTGATGTGATTTTCGACATTACTGAGGTCCTCTCGCACAGATGACATGTTGGAATTGACTTTCCGCATACGAACAGCGAAAGCATCCTGTTGCGGACGTTCTTCAGCTTCGGTTGTCAAGGCAACTTGTTGGTGGCAGCTTTTTCGCTGTGTTGTCAGAGGTCCACTCAAATCGTGAGGCATACCAAACACTGACAGCACTGCACGTGCCTTTTTGACAATATTATTATGAGCTTAGATGGTATGGCACACTTCTGCTCACCCATGCTGAATTTGCAGCTTGATCATTGTCCTGGAGTGCCCGTTGCGTGCGATTTGTGCTCTTCTTGCTTTTGTACGTAATCGTTTGTTCCTCGATTCCGAACATCTCCTCAATCCTTCGTTTTGAAAGGGACTGGCGTGAGGCATGTTCCCCTCATTTCCGTTTCAGCTTAGGCCTGAATAAGCTTTACCAAAAATTAGATACACAAGCACTGATTCAGCACACATGCCGGTGACACACCTCAGCCACTTGTCTCGGTCATTGGAAAACTGACGAAGTCTGTCCAACATCTCCGTGCGATTGCCATGGGTTGGCCTACCATAGCCCTTGAGCTTCTCATGTAAGTTAGCCTTCGTTGTCTTCACTGTTTAGTTGTATTTTTATGAATTAAATCAAACATGCTGAAAGGGGGAGAAATGTGTGACATACACTGTCCAAATGAAAGATTCAACTGCTTGTCCTGGCGTGTACATTTGACCAAGTACGGGCAGTTCGAGCTCTTCTGAGTGATGTTGAGACATGGTGACACCATGAACTGTGATGTGTTTATGTGTCAGTGTTAATGTTTAAATTGAATCAGGGGGTTCAAGTTAGTTTGTTTCCGTGCCGGCCAAGTGTTTCAATTCTTGATCACTTGGTCTGAACCCAAATTTTCTATCATGTCCGAGTCCTTACTACATGCCTTCAAAGGTGCTGATTTATACTTTGCCGAGTCAAAACACATCAGTGTCGAGGCTGCAGAAGAGGATCAGACCGAGGAGGAGGAATCTCTCCTCAACAGCTTTGATGTTGATGACCGTGAAGCTGCCGGCACCCTTCGGTTCAGTACTACGAACACTGTCAGTGGTGAAGACAATGTGAAACAGAAGAAGCCTAAACACAGCAACAACCAGTTAGCATCTAGTTTGCAGGCAGCATCAGAGGGAGTGGTTGTTGGTACAACACTCTCCGACTACCAGAGGTATGGCATGGGACCAGTGAAAACATCTCATCTCACGTGTGTGATCTCTCCAGATACTGGAATCAGTTTAAAGAGTTTTGTGTCACCATCGACAAAGCACAAGTTGCAAGCGAGATTGACAATCTTTTTCCGAACCTTCTGGCTGAATTTCCAACGTGGATCGCACTGTGGATTGTGGATAAGTGAGTACATCAAATGTTGTGTTTATTTCGTGCTAAGCTGTGGAATCAAGATGCGACAAAAACGATATATGGACTGGGAAAGCAAAGGATCCCAGTGTTCCACGTGCAACATATGGCACGGCACAGAAGATGCGTGCTGCCATAAGCCACAAATTTGGCAGAGACTACCAGCTCGGAACACAGCCATGGTTGGAGCACCCAACCATGCCAGGCAGATTCATTGGAAACCCATCACTTTCAGTGACCATTTCACAGTATATGGTCAGTCTTCGTCGGTGAAAGGTATTAAACTTTAGCATTGTGAAAATTGGCATCGGTGCTGATTTCACGCTATAGATTCGAGCAGGCGAAGCAGTAATGAGTGCTCGTGCCATGGATGAACCTACCATGAAGAGGCTCTGGGAATTTGCATGGTCCATGGACCGAAAAGAATTCGGCCTGATCTCACGCAAACGAAAGGCAGAAAATCCTTCTGAATGGGCTGGATTTTTGCTCCGCAAGATGCTTTATTTACTCTACCTTCTCTCCATGCTTTGCCTGCTCCGCTATGACGAAGCATTGCGGATCACCTGGGCCGACATCACATTCCAGGTTCAGGACTTGCTGATAAAAAACCACTGGCTCGATGCGACTCCTAAACTTTTCACATCGCAGGTCAGCTACCAACCAGCACAGTTCCGAGTGAAGCTAGAATTACCCTTTCGAAAGACACATCAGTATGGAGGTCAGTGACTGTATGGGCTGTTGCCTACTTTACGGCTAACCTCGAACCCACAGGCATAGCCCCATTTTACATATACGCTGATCCTGACCGGCCGTGGATGTGCTTGCTGCAAGCATTTGCTATTTGGTGGCTGTTAGCTCATGAGAGACACAGAGACCTCAATGGGTTCATCTTTCACAAAAAGATTGGTGTAGATGGCATTAGCCTGAGCCCGACAGACTGCATGGTGAGCTCGAGGTTAGTTTCCATCAAGAGAATAAGGTTGATATGCTATACTCAGACCTTGGACTCCTTCCTCGAATGCTTCCGAAATAATCTCCTCGACATTAGTGTTGATCCGCGTCCATATGGTACCCACTCGTTTCACTGGGGCAGGTGTCAGTTTCTGCACACGGTGCGAGGCTGGTCGTTTCGGAAGATCTGCGACTGGGGTGGGTGGGCTGAGAATTTCGACAACCCTGGTACCATATTCAAGTACCTCTTGTCTTGGAACGACAATCCAGCAGAGGCTCGCGAACACTACATGAATCCAAACAGGCCAGGCTGTGACCCTTGCTATAGCTGCGGAAGAACTTGTCATTGTGGTTAACTAGATACTTGCAATACATGTCTCGTCGTGTTTCAACTAGTGAATAAGTGGTGATAGAAAAAACGCTGCGCATTGGGGTAGAACCATCTACTTGTGGTTTATCCGACAGCTGTGGCCCATTTGAGATGCCCGTCTGTCAGGGTGCACAGGTGCGCACAAAGATATCGTTTGAACAAACGAGTTCAAGATGGCCGTGACCCCATTGGAGATCCCTGGTATTGGGGTGCACCTGCCTCAACACTGCGACAAAGGTTAGACCCGCAACGAAGAAGTAGGAGGACGTACAAATACGCTCGAAGATGTTGTTGACAAACGAGTTCAGGATGGCCATGGCTGTTACAACAACATGCGCGCCCCACCCTTTTTTCCGTCACATCATCACACTTTCACCTTGTCACGACATCACTGGACCTCATCCGTTCACAGAAGCTTGACGCTTCTCTTCCTCTAGATCCGCGGACCTTCTCTTGCTTCCCTTTGATCGCCGTATGCTTCCTTCTTCTCTGATGTTCCATCTCGTTCTATGACATTCCACTTCTCTGATTCTAGCCTGCCTCGTGTGCTATATTTCCGTCCCTTATCTCTGACTCATACCTGTACCCTTGACCCTGATAGACCGGCCCTAAACCAGCCTACTTAGTATATATAGACCTTCGATTACGCTTGTATTTCTCTAACTTGAATCTACTCGGTTTTAGACCTAGAACTCCAGTTCCTCTGAGACGAACCCCTTCACGTTAGGGACCCTCACCGCCGATTCTCTTTGCACTTTGCATTGAGCCTTTGAACCCTTCGTCTGCAGACTTAGGTCTTTGCCTTCGAACTTCGACTACCATCGTTGTTCATCTCTCCTCAAACCCGGGATTATATCTCGGCCTTGATACGCTTGCTACTTCGATCGTCCTTGTAGGACTTAGCAAGAAGAACTATCCGAGTGCGTAACAATGGCCAGATGCTGTTAAGGCCGTGCTCAAAGGAGGACTGGATCCGAGGGGCTTGGCTTCAGCTCGTGCGCTGCGCCCCTTACCCGAGTACGTGCCCCTAATTTCAGGGGGTCCGGTAGTACCAAGTCCGGTGGGATGTAACCCGGTAGTACCGAAGAACGTAAATCAAAGAGTAGACTGCTGAAGGCCGGAGCCGGTAGCAGAAAGGGACAGAGGTAGACTACTCGAAGGTAGAGCCGGTAATAGGAATAGACTTTAGGGGTCAACCCTTAGCCTAGTGTCGGAATTTGACAAGAGTCGGAGAACTCAAGTCCGGAGAGGCAGGAATGAGCAGAACTATGTTTAATATTTGAACTGAGGTATCTACAACAAGTACAAGAGTTTATATACTATAGGTATAGCTAAGGATCAGTAATCCAGAGTTCAGAGGCAGTGAGGAAAGCATATGGTGAGTACATTAGTAAGTCCGAACGGATCAAGTAAAGTAAAACGGATCATAAAGAAATGAACTCGGAGATGAGACGGGTACCGGAGATCAATAAGCAGGCGGATACCAACATGAGCCGGAGGGCCGGAAGTAAGGGGGATTCTAGATTTGGGTTAGGTCCGGTGGAGCGGACCTGTCCGGAGTTCAGGTCCGGCGGTTTGGAGGAAGTGCGCTGATGGAAGTAGTTTGTGGATGTCGGAGATATGGGATATGACAGATGCCCATATCAGGGTGCACCTGCCTTCAACACTGGCAAAATTAGACCTGTGACGAAGACGTAGAGGTAGGGACATACTGATGCACTTGAAGATATCATTGACAAATGAGTTCAGGATGACCATGGCCTCGTTGGAGATTCCCGTATCAGGGTCCACCTGCTTCGACACTCGTCAGCCTCTTCAGTGGTTTTTTGCAGGTGCCTTTGAGGCAGTCAAGACTCCCACTTACCTGGTGCCATTTGATTTGGGATGCAACAAAACACGTGTCCTGTCATCGACCTCCCACAGCATGCCAACGACACTCTCAAACCCCGAAAATTGGAGTCCAGCTGCAAGATTGGCATAGGATCCCTGTGATGAAAGTGTATATGTTAGCGGCATCATTGAGATGAACGAAAATGAGTGTATAAGTGGTGATAGGAAAAACGCAGCATTGACCACGATGCACCAAATGAGGTGCCTTCATACAGGCACGGGCTCGTGTTTTGGGATACCTGGCGATGACGACGTCAATGCTATACAAGCTGCGCGATACTAAATACATGGGGGGCACTTGATACAGTAGGTTGAAAAATAAAAAGTACATCAGAGAGTAAGATCGATAAAGTTATGACTGGCACCGGCACTCCAGGGCACTACATCATCCCCATCTGAGTCTTGAGTGAGGTCCATGACATCACTGACCACCTCTGCCTCGTCATCGTGCATGAGATCAATGATGGTTGCAGAAGAGAGAGGAGCGTTTGAGGTGCTGGGATGATTCGGAGACTGCAGAATCATTGTCTGCACCCAGGAATCATAGATTTTGTCAGCGAGCCAAACTCGAACGTATCTGTGAGATCTCGGTGCACGATCCTCACAGTGAGAGCATCCAGATGAATCCTCGAGCAACTGGAGTGTGGACTGCTTGAGGTCATGAGTGGGCACGTCGTTATTGTGCCCTGGAACACCTGCAAGGGCTTTTTTTGGGCGCACAGCATGGCTCTGAAACACTGCCCTCGTGCTGGCCAGAGCAAGAGCAATCTGTACCTGTCATCAATCAAAATATTCACACATGAAGGAGAACAGCGACAAACCTTGTCACTTGAAGGAGAATTATTAGCCAGGTCCTCAAGGACTTCGTGCAAGACCACAACAGGCCAAATTGTCAAGCGAAAGGTGCTAACGACCTTCTTCAATTCCCAGCCGAGAAGCTGTTGAACAAGCGACGCAAGTGGAGCAATGTTGGGTGGGGTGGGGGATTGGAGAATGGGAAGCTTGGTGATTGCAGTGACAGCAGGGCATGCATACAAGTCAATGACGTGTGGATTGGGGAATGAGTTGGGGAGCGAGTGCACAAGTGCAGGGTGAGAACGTCCCATTTTTCCAGTGGGGTCATCCACAAGATGATACCGAGCAGCATCCCGCCATCATTGCAGAGGCCCATCAAGGCTGTTGCCGCACATGGCAGTGCGAAGCACACCAGCATCCACGCAGCGAGCCAGGCCAAGCGCCGTTTCACGACCACACCCCACCAGGCCCTTCTGAAAGCAGGTCTCATCAGCCAGGCTGGCAGCAGACTGGTTCAGCTTACCTTGTCGTAATCGCTGCCGCAGCATATGGTGAGGGTAAGGAACCTGTTGCCAGTAAGATGGCAGTCCATGTGCTCTTGAATCGCACTCGCTGTATATAGTTTGACCATTGAATCTATTGAAAATGTTGAACTTAAAATGGATCAGCAGAGCATGCAAATGAGAGAACAAGAGAGAACTTACTTGCACAGGACAGTGTGAGCACCGAAAACAAACACGTCGCTGTCATCCATCATGATAGCATCAATAACACCAGCACTGTTCATCTGCGCCAACTGTGCCTCAGCTTCTCCAGCAGCCTGGATAGATCTAAATGACAATGTGAATTTTTTAAAAATAAGAAAAAAACTTACCGTGATCCATTGCATGTTGAACGCATTCAATAGTCGCTGCGTGGGCTTGACCATCCAATGGTTGTTGGTGGACACCCTGTGGCCCCGTTTGATCTGCAGTTGCTGGTTGCCGTCGAACGTGAAAACTAGTTGGACTGGCAGATGGGCGAGGCAAGCAAGGTGAAATAAAAATGTTCGGAGGGCAGGATTCTGGCCCGTCTGAGCATGCGCGCGGTGTTACATACCCTGCTGGCATTGTTTGAACCACGCACTAGATTAAAACATGAGTATTTGAGCACAGACAGCGAGTGGGCGAACACGAACCTTGCGTAGACACCCACAACATAAGGCACATGTGGTGCGGGTCCCTCATAGCAGCCCTGGATGGCAAGAGAGATGAGGGGCACGGTTGCTGCAGCAGGTTCGAGGACCTGAAAAACGCCCGGCGAGTGAACAAAACAATGAGGACATGCCTCCCATAAGTCGTTGATGCCTATCATGGTGAGCACGCTAGTAGAGATGTAATTATAGATCAGTAAGGGCTGACGAGCACAGCTGCTAGATAGGTGGAGGAGATGGGGAGCCAAACGAGAACAGGAGACTCACTTACATATAGCGAAATGTGTACATAAGCACCACATAAGCGCCGGTGGCAGTACCAGCCAAGGTCCTGGACTGTAAATCCAAGGACCGTCAATCTGCAGTATAGCAGCATGCAGCGCGGTTTTTTGGCGGGAGGAGAGGTCAGGTTACCACCCAGACCGAAGGTGGGTGCAAACGGAAGATTGACGGTCCTAATGTGCGAAATTCACAGTCCCTCGGTTAGCGTGTCAGCATTTTCCCTTAGGCATGTTACATTATGCTCACCTACTCACCCAGGCACCCTCTGACCCATCCAGCAGCTTTTGGAGCTCTCCTGCAGCTCAAAACCGTCGATTTTAGCCGCCTACGGCGTCTGCTGTTCCGTCCTGCATGTATTCCGTACCAATTTCAAACTCTGTTGGGCTGGGACTTAGAACTTCTGGGGTCGCGTCTGGACTTAGAACTTTGCGTGGCGATTCCATGTGACGCTGTGGCGGTGACAGATTGGTCAGCCTGTGCCAGGACTGTCAATTTGCTCTTCATGAACATCGTGAAGTTCGAAAAATTTACACCTTGGCATGCCATATAAGGCAATGTGTGGTCATGTGACCCCGCCTCCTCTGCCGTTCATTTCCTCCACTTGGGGGAGGGGGAAGAAAACGAAGGCGAGGGACGAGCTGGTGGCTGCGAATGCTGGTGGAGGAGAAGAGAGAGCAGTCTGGGATGTCCTGAACGAAAGGCTTGAACATTAGACATGGAAATTAGAGGCAACTAAGCTAGTAGTAGTGGATGTACAGTAGGGATGAAGCTTGTGAGATTATCGGAATGATGGGACCTATGAGACTCGGCTTGAAGAACTTGGAAACAAAAAAGGGAAACACAACTTTGAATGCGAGCCGTCCGTCATGAAAGGTTCACATCAAAAAAAGAAGCCGAAGTGATTGGAACATCCTCGGTGTCGAGACTCGGAGAAACGGAGGTCTTCGAAAATTGTCAATGTGGTCACTGGGCAGCGTGTGAGAAGAGGCGACTCACCACTTGCAAGGGATGATGTCCCCGCGTGCCCTCTTCACATGGTTGATTGCGCGGAGCAAGGCTGTGTGGCCCTCAGTGGCCTCTGGATATGCAGCGAGAAATGCAGGCTCATGTCCATCGAACCTATGTGCATGGAAATGGTGATGGTGTGGGTGAGAGTTCCACGTGCCTGTGCAGTTGGTGAAAATGCTTACTGGTCAAGAAACTCCAGTGCGATCACTGAGCACTGGTGGTACTTCATCGCGAAAAACTTCTTGTTCTTCCTGCAGATCCACTTGGGCGGCCAATCTCGAAGTGGAACGAGCAAGCCACATTCAGGGTCGCCATCTGTCCAGTGTTTCATGATCTGTCTCCAAGAGGCAGCTCTAGGCGTGTGACTCCTGTCAGAGCATCGTGTTGGGATGTCAGGGATGACGAGTCCCTTCTCAGGTAGCAGGTGTGAGCCCGTTCCGAGTTGAGTGAGTGCAGATGGCTGTGGGAGAATGGAGGAGGGAACAGCAGGACGTGGCTGAGAGACAGGTGGGTTGGAGGGACTGGGGCATGGATACGTGGTGCGGGAGTTACCTGGGTGCAGTGGCAGAGTTGGCGAGTGCAGAACGTCTGAGTCGCATATAGTAGTATTTGTGTGGCTGAGCGACTCGGCGGGTCAATGAGTCAGCTGTCCCTTGCAGAGCATGGCTGCGAGGGTGCATAGGTCACTCCGCAAACCTGCCACGTCAGCTGAGATGCATTCCTGCATTGACTGGAGGTCTTGGATGCACACAGGCTTGACGAGTATGTGCTCACCAAGCAGAGATGCATCAGCTTCACGTTGCATTGGACAGAGTGTGTCGCTGTGGTCATTTTCGTACGTGGAGAGCTCGTCGAGGAGATACCGGATCAGCGTGTCGTGCTAGTTCATTTTCAGAAGTGTAAAGGTATGAGTCAGCGAAACAGCAGGGCGTGGTCACCATCTCATACTCACATTCTCATTCTCTGCCCACGAGCCCCACCACCTCACCCTGGTGAGAGTCCAGCGCTGGCCAACAGGTGCGAACATCCAATGCCACTGTGCTCCACCACGTCGATAGGTGTGGGTCGTGAAGTTGTCACCTGCTCCTCGTGGAATTCCAGCCTCCATGGTTGCCTCATCAATCCACGCTTGAATGGTGTTGTGCGAGATAGGTTCGCCACAATGGACAATGCCATTCGCACCCATCGCGGGAAAGATATAGTCTTCAGGATCGAGTTTTCAGCTGTAGTGGGCAACTTTGAGAAAGGCAATCCAGAGTAAGAGCCAGAAGAAGCAGTCACAGCCTGGTATGTCTGGCTGTGGGTAGAGCTTGTACTGGTTGCCTGGACGATGCGAGGGCAGCAGGACGTTAATGTTCGAACGACGACCGCCAAACAACGCACTCACTTCACAGGTCTGCTTCCTTCGTGCCCTTGTCCACCTTCCGCTGCCAGCCTTTTCGGTTGGACAAAAATACCTCAAAGTGAGTGTGGAGGTCCCTTGATGACAGTTTCTCGCCATTCAGGTATCTCATGAATGTCACACTGACTTCAATGAAATCGATGGTCAAGTCCTTCCGTTTCAGTTTTCAGTTTGACGAGCTTGAAGCACCTGGCATTAGGTTGCTTCAAAATTCAGCAAAAACAGTCTTCCAAAAGCAAGCTGACCTCGTCCACAGGTTCCAAGCAGTGGTACTGAATGCTTGGTTTGTGATCTTCGTGATCGACGCACGTGCTTCCACAGTGAGGAGTTCCACACCACCAGTCCTCGTGGTATCTGCTGCGAGAACAGATCTCATGAGCCCAAGGAATGTCTCCTGCGGGCAGAGTTTGCAGGTCCAGGCCAGGATTCGATCCATGAATCCTTTCGACATTGCAATTGAGTGGGTTCTGTCCCCACCCTCACTGCTCGTCTTGTGCTTGATGGACTTGATGATGTCTTGGATCTCGGCTGACAATGCAGGGTTTCCTTCCCAGCGCTGGCATGCCTCGTTGAATTTCCACCTTCCATGGTGGGTATCTCCATCCCTGGATGGCACATTCCATCGAAAATCGTGAGTATGAGACTTGCTGCCGAGACATGAAGATGGCACTCACGATTCCTCCCAGAATTTTTTGAACGCGGAGTAGGTCCTGTTGCACGTGCTCTGGCCACAGTTTTCATGGAAGCACTTGAAGGAGATGAGCAGCGCTAGGGCCTTGTCGGAATGTTGGTTGGGCACCCTCTCAAGTGCATCTCTGAACTTGGGATCCTCATAGGCATCAGCACTGATAGAAACAGTCTCCGAATCCACGCTCGCCTCCCTAGTAGCCTTCGTGTCCATGGCAGCAGAAAAATGTGCCCTTAGCCATGTCTGTCCTCGTTCTACATACCCGTTGTAGTTCTCCCGTGTCTTCTTCGCGTGTTTGTGCTGTTGCTTGGCCCTCTCCTTGACTTTGTTGATGGCTGGCAGGGTGGTACTTCCAGTGGGCTCTGCCCCCTTCCTTCGCTTCTTCGGGCTGGCCTCCGCGATGTGTGGGGTGGGTCCTTTTTGTGACTTTGGCTTGGCCCTCGCCATGGTTGGCAAACCAGAGAGGGTGTGTTCTAAACAGAAAACGTGTCAGTCCAATGGTCAGTTTGAACCTTCGGAGGTTCAAAACCACACAGAGGGACTCACGGTTGAACTAAGTCGAGGTTTGGGTGGTTAAGTCGAATTAAGCTGAAGTTAAGTATGGGAACCACCAGACATTGGTCGTAAACCCAGTAAATCTGTTTGTAAATCCGTAAATCAGTAAATTTGAGGACCCACCGGCGCAGCGGACCTTTCACGTCAGTGCTAACAATGCTAAGCTTCAGTCTAGGAACACCAGTAAATCACTGGTGAGTCAACTCAGGTCTCTCGGTCCGAAACATGCTCACTATTTCATTCAAACAGACTATATATCCACTGCGTGGTGCCACCACACTGTTTGACCGTCGACGTTCCAACGTTGAAGGACAACAAAGAGGCAAACCAAACGACAGGAAACCAAATGTGGTGGGAGGGCACGCTTTGTCAGCGAGGGCGGGCGCGACAGATTCCCATTTACGGTTTTTACCTGCCAAGTGTAAATTTCGTCAAATAATCTAACATAGTACGTCGCAAGTTACAGTATGTACGAGTAAGTATCGAGAATTATATAATGATGAATGCCAATGATTATTGCTGATTCGGAGTAAAATATTGTTGATGAAATAGATGTGGAGGTGGGTATTGATACATGGGTGGATTGTGTACGAGTCCGTGATGTGCACCAGGTTGTGCAAAGAAATATGGTGGATGTGATGCGGGAATATTATGGCTCATGAATCCTAAATCATGAATTGCACGCCTTGTCAAATTCAATGTCCGATGTCGGCAGTGGCGGCAGGTGACACTGAGTCGTGATTTTGGCCGCTGTCACACAGAAAACATGATCTCCACCATTTCCCAATGGATTTGTTTCATTTCACTTAGAATATGATAGTAGAACATGTAGCATACTATAATGTTTAAGTAGCTAAGGAATTGGTGCAAAATTGAGCACTGTAGACAAAAATCACGAAATGGTGGGCAGTCACCAATAGATGGTAGGGCATAGTACTGTCATGACAGTCGAAAGTTTATGGATTACACACTGCAGGCCAAGTCGGAAAAGTAGCCGATGACAGTTGGATCAAATGCAATGAGAATGTAACACAACGTGTGAGTAGCCTGACACAGCAGGTGTGGCATTTGCTCCTTGATGACGAAAAACAACCTATGGTGTGGTTCACTTAGTGTTACGATCGTAAAAGCCAGATGGAGTTAAAATCAATATTTACTTCAGGCACTCGTTATGTCTTTCTTTCTCCTTTCTCTTTAGTTCGTTTTCCTTGTTTATTCCAAGACTTTCCGTACGTATATAAGCTAGCGTATATCGTACTGGACAGTCAGTTGATCTTTCACTCCCTGAATACAGTCTTAGTTCAGCCAGTTCTTACTTGCTTCGAAACCTAAGTCTATTCAAAGTCGACTCTTTCCCGTGTGTACACTTTATAAGTGCCACATATTTTGAACTTCCTTAAAAACTCTAAGACCTTTTAACTACGGCCACTGTTGACAAGGACTGATCACCCTCTGACCCGACGTCCCTTCTCACTCCTCTACTTTACCCAATAGAATATCCCCCTGCAATGACAGGAAGTGCACGAGAGACTACATCTCCACTCCCCTCGATTCACTCGAGCGTGAAGAGCATTGATGCAGGCACTCTTGAACTGGGTGTCAAGAGTGCATGGACCTGTGACAAAACATTCGTCACTGGGGTTGAGGGCACCGAAAGCCTGAGAGCTGAGCCCCCGACAAGTGGTCATGGTGACCTGAGCAGCACCGAGGTGAACTCCTCCAAGCCCAGAACGAGAGCATTGGATGCCCCCATAGAGACTAGTACCCCATTCCTCAACGATGAGATCAATGAGATAGAAATTTTACCCGTTACCCCTGACTACGAGGACTCAAAATCTTGGATATTGAGCCCAATCCTCGGAAGCATCGATGAACATAGTCGATCTCGTATTAGATATGGTCATCCCATGGATGAACCTATTAACTCACCTCGTATCAACCCCTTGCGAGCATCGATCACATTAGATCAGGGATGTACCCCCTGCCTCTCTGAAATCCTCAGCTGGGCTGACTCCACCGAAAACGATGGCCTGGGAGAAATCCTCGATTTCCCAGTACTAAGTCCAGTATCTCACCCCACATCGCTAACGACAGACCAACATATCCTGTCAGACGACAAAGGCAAGAAAGTTAACCGCTCGGAAAAGCAAGAACCTGAAAGTAAGAGTGCACCAAAAGACTGGTTAGACCAGTGGTCTGACTTTGACAAAGGCATGGCCGAATTAAACTGACCAAGGCCCGATGACTCTGATGAGTATCTCAAGAAGCTATAGGACAATACCAACCGCCGAGGCTCAATTCAAGTACAAAACCTCGCCTTACAAAGATTCCATAAGCAAGCGCAGGAAGAATTCAAGGGACAAGCTGACCTCATTGACGAATTGAATGAGCGTGTCCGTGAGCTTGAGAAATTAGTAATCCAAAGTCAAACCCGTGAAGAAGAAGCCCGCAAACAAGTCACTAAGGCTAGACGAGCACCTACTGTGAGCAAGCAAGCACTGTGTACTCGTAATGACGAAGACACACCACCCAAAGTTCAGACAAGGGAAGCACCCACTGAGAAATATGACGTGGAAAACACTCGATTCCAACGAGCATTGTCAATCCTCCCTCCAACCAGCTCTGTAAAAAAAGCGATGCTTGGCTCTCAGAGAGAACCACCCGATCCAGGCAGTCCCGATGATTCCCCAGATGACGATGAACACTCGTCCACCGAGTCCAGCTCCGATGAAGATGCCATCCCCGTTAAACTGAGAAGACCCCAAATGACTCACCCTGGAGTCAGTAATGAGCCCATCCTGACCTCCCATAAGCCGTCTGCTATAGACGAGAACCGAGGTCCTAATGATTTCGGCGTTGACTTCCTAGCCCTAGAACCCGAGTCCAACCATGATAGCAACTCTTCCAATATGAAATGAGCCAAGCGCTTAGCTAGGCGTGAGTATCGTGCTAAGCTGAACCTTCTTAAGTATCAGCAAAGCTTTATCAAAAATGAACCTCCTTTTATGTACAATGGAGACACTAACACGTCGACCTTTAAGAAGTGGGTTCGAGAAGTGCAGGATTGGAAGGACCATGCGCGCCTGACCTCAAAACAAAGTCTATGGATGGTAGGAAAGTACCTTGGCAGCCAAGCCTATTGATTCTATGAGAGAGACATCCTTGATCTCGGGAAAGACTACTCACTGACTGAATTCTTCGAACAATTATTTGACTATGTATTCCCCCTGGATTTCTGTATGCTCCAATGCCAACGGTTCCTTGAGTGTCGCCAAGAAGGAAGACAGAGCGTTCGAGACTACCTTAGATGCCTCCAGAACCTTGCAGATACCGCCAGTGATGTTGATGAAAGAGAAATGGTGAGACAGTTCTGGATGAACTGCAAGCCGTATATCAAGGCTTCATTAGTAGACAAGGGATATGAACCAAACACCATCAGTATGGATGTCATTGAAAAGAAAGCCCTACGTACTGAGCGAGTGTTCCTTGAAAACACGAAAGACCCAAACATCCTATTGGCACTCAACCCCACCCTCGCTGCTGGGTTTGCTAATCAAAGCCCTTGACCCGATAAGCGAGATCCCTCTTGACTCTGCCGGAACGACTCATGACCTCGAGTTGATTCAATTTCGAGCAATGCAGTGCACCCACGGACAGTAATGAACCCCTCCCAATGAGACTGTTCCCACCAACCTAGAAGAGACGATGTCAGTCATATGCCTAGCCTTAGAAAGAATGCTGATCAGTTGAAATGACTCCGGGAGAACAACCAATGCTTCGAGTGTGAGCAAACCGGGCACCTGGCCAAGGACTGCCCCAAGAGACATCGCCTACCATTCAAGCCTCAAGCCAAAGTTTCCACCATCCACTCTAACACTGTTGGTGTGACTAGCACCAATATCCGGTCTGCTGCTCTGGAAGAGGGTCTGGTCCATGGCCTTTATGGCATGGCCATCAAACCCTTCAGTGACTCTGAACCTAGTACGATGACACACCTGGAAGCCGTGAATCGCACTTTACTAGCACTTTATAATGCGGTTCCCTTAGCCACCGATGAGGTCCATGACCCCCTGTATGACCCGTTCAGTAAAGATCAATCCACACTACTTAATTGGGGAGGACCTGACACTTACCTCCTGAAAGACAAACATAATGATGATTTGTACATCATCTACTACGGTCAGATGTGTGATCCTGAATTTAATCCCGCCGCATGGCTCTTGGATCTGAAACTGCGGTATTACAGTGACCTGATTCTTTCCACCAAAGACGTCAGAACCCCATCCTGGTCTATAACTAGGGAAGAATACTTAAGATTGTTGCCCAGACTGTCCATCTCTTTGTCTGACGATGAGTGCGAGAGCGTTTGGGATGACCCTAGTACCCCCTGTGAGGATGACATTTCTTTAATGGGCCTAGAAGCTCACCTGTCTGCACAAGATGATGCTGACAATCTTTACTGCGGTGTCTCTTCTTCTCTCCTCCCTGACGTTCGTTCAATCCAGCATAATGCTGCGAGACCTAAGACGTCCACTCGTCTTTTGCCTCGATCCCTTGTTGTTGTCGTACTGATTAACGAACACCCATGCTGTGCTCTTCTTGACTCTGGATCCCTAACAGATTTTACAGTGGCTCAAAAAAGTGTCCCAATGTTTGCGCATTTTCAAGTAATTCAACAATAGCAAGTCAGGATTTATCTGGTTAATAATACTATAGGGACATGTCTGAAGGTGCTGCATCGGGGCTTGAATCTGAGATATGTAGCGTGAGAAACAGAGCAAATGGGTATGATATGGTAATTCTAATCTCATGACTCATTGGGACACTTTTTTGACTTTGTATTTGACCAACACTATTCTGTTATTCTAATACTTTGTGTTGCCCCCATTAGCTTTAATGACTGCTGCTACCCTCCTAGGAATGCTTTCTATCAATTTCTGACACTCCTCTTTTGCAATCTTTTTCCATTCTGCTGCAACTCTCTCCCATAATTCAAATAGCCTCTTTGGAGGATCTTGATAGGCAGCAAGTAGTCTTTTGAGTAATTCCCAAAGATGTTCAATGGGATTAAGGTCTGGAGACTGTGCTGGCCATGATAGAACATTGATATCATGGTCTTCAAACCATTTTGTAGCCAGCTTGGAGGTATGCTTGGGGTCATTATCTTGTTGAAAGATAATGTCTTCTTCATCAATTCCTGACTCCTGCATGCTTCTGAGTAGACACTCCTCTAAAATGGAGATATACTGCTCTGCATTCATCCTTTCCTCCACCTCACAAAGAATCCCCACTCCATTCCACCCTATACAGCCCCACACCATCATACTTCCTCCTCCAAACTTTAGTGTACATTTGACTTCTCTTTCTCCTAATGGTTCACCTGCCTTTTTCCACACATATTCTTGTCCATATGACCCCATTCTATTGATTTTTGTTTCATCTGACCAGATAACCTTCTTCCAGTCTTCCACAGTCCAATGTTGGTGCTTTAAAGCAAAGGCCAGTCTTCTCTTCCTATGAGCTGCTGAGAGAAGAGGCTTTTTCTTCTTGGTTACAGCCTTAAGATTGGCTGCCTTAAGGGTGTTTCTGACTGTTTGAGTGGAGACAGGAGTGGAGATAATGAAATTGATGAACTTGGTGGCTTGGACAGCATTTGAAGCCTTGCCAGATAGCATTTGATGAACCATAGCTCTTTTGTTCTGTGGGGTAAGCTTGGAAGGACATCCCATTTTAGTATTTTCCTTATCTGGTATGTCCTTTTTTATGACTCTGGCAATAGTAGACTTGCCAAGGCCAGTTTTGGAAGCAATGTCCCTGATAGATAAACCAGAGGTACAGAGAACAAGGATATTATCCTTTTGAGTGGAGGAGATGGGCTTCATGATGATTATGTTGAAATTCATGCTCTTTTTTGGGTTTATATATTCAAATGATATTAAAATAAGACCATATTATTATTATGATACCATTTTATTGAATAATATTATGCATCCATGGTCTGATTTTATGATTTTAATACAAAGTCAAAAAAGTGTCCCAATGAGTCATGATATTAGAATTACCATATCATACCCATATTTGCTCTGTTTCTCACGCTACATATCTCAGATTAAAGCCCCGATGCAGCACTTCCAGACATGTCCCTATGTCACATCCCATATCTCCGGCATCCACAAACTACTTCCATCAGCGTGCTTCCTCCGGACTGCCGGACCTGAACTCCGAGCAGGTCCACTCCACCAGACCTAATCCCAATCTAGAATCCCCCTTACGTCCGGCCCTCCGGCTCATGTTGATATCCGCCTGCTTATTGATCTCCAGTACCCATCTCATCTCCGAGTTCATTTCTTTATGATCCGTTTTACTTTACTTGATCCATTCGGACTTACTAATGTACTCACCATATGCTTTCCTCACTGCCTCTGAACTCTGGATTACTGATCCTTAGCTATACCTATAGTATATAAACTCTTGTACTTGTTGTAGATACCTCAGTTCAAATATTAAACATAGTTCTGCTCATTCCTGCCTCTCCGGACTTGAGTTCTCCGACTCTTGTCAAACTCCGACACTAGGCTAAGGGTTGACCCCTAAAGTCTATTCCTATTACCGGCTCTACCTTCGGGTAGTCTACCTCTGTCCCTTTCTGCTACCGGCTCCGGCCTTAAGCAGTCTACTCTTTGATTTGCGTTCTTTGGTACTACCGGGTTACATCCCACCGGACTTGGTACTACCGGACCCCCTGAAATTAGGGGCACGTACTCGGGTAAGGGGCGCAGCGCACAAGCTGAAGCCAAGCCCCTCGGATCCAGTCCTCCTTTGAGCACGGCCTTAACACCCTATAGCATTATTGACCAGATAAATCCTGCTATTGTTGATTTACTTGAAAATGCGCAAACATTGGGACACTTTTTTGAGCCACTGTATATCGACTACCATGGTGGATCAGTTGAAACTACGGTATGAGTTACTTGAGAAGCCCATACCTCTCCAACTTGCTGTCTCAGGTTCTTGCAATGCTGTGAAAGCCACCACTTCTGTCACTCTTAAGTACCAAGAGATCTCTGAAACGAGAACCTTCAACATTGCAAACCTCGAGGCCTATGATATCATCCTCGGGATGCCCTTCCTGTTCCAACACCAGGTCCTCCTGGGCTTCAATTCATCAGAAATTCAAGATCCAAAGCACAGATTCCCTCCCCATTTGAGGAACCCAAGCTCAGGTCCTGGAACTCAAGGGTTCCAACCTGGAGTCCGACATAATTGAGTCACATCGTAAGGAACTCTTCCTTTATGCTAAGAGTATCTGTAAAGACACCATTGAGACCCCTTTGCCTCTGCTCTGAGAAATTAATCATGTAATACCTTTAATTGATGACAGTCAAGTGTATTCGTGGCAACAGTCACGCTGTCCTGAAGCCCTTCGTCCCTTGTGGAGATTGAAACAGGACGATTACATTCGTACTGGGCGCTGGGAGTTCTTCAGTGGTACTTATGCGGTGTCATGCATGGTATGCAACTCATACCATGACATGTGTATATAAGGAGTGATAAGGAAGGTATAATAAACTATACTGTACCCTATTACCAAGAGACTCTACCATTTCTCCTTGATTCATTATCTTGAACTCTTTTCTCTTTTGTCTCAGACTCAATTTTCGATGTATCTCTATTTTTCTGTTATGTGACATTGTTAAGGCCGTGCTCAAAGGAGGACTGGATCCAAGGGGCTTGGCTTCAGCTCGTGCGCTGCGCCCCTTACCCGAGTACGTGCCCCTAATTTCAGGGGGTCCGGTAGTACCAAGTCCGGTGGGACGTAACCCGGTAGTACCGAAGAACGTAAATCAAAGAGTAGACTGCTTAAGGCCGGAGCCGGTAGCAGAAAGGGACAGAGGTAGACTACCCGAAGGTAGAGCCGGTAATAGGAATAGACTTTAGGGGTCAACCCTTAGCCTAGTGTCGGAGTTTGACAAGAGTCGGGGAACTCAAGTCCGGAGAGGCAGGAATGAGCAGAACTATGTTTAATATTTGAACTGAGGTATCTACAACAAGTACAAGAGTTTATATACTATAGGTATAGCTAAGGATCAGTAATCCGGAGTTCAGAGGCAGTGAGGAAAGCATATGGTGAGTACATTAGTAAGTCCGAACGGATCAAGTAAAGTAAAACGGATCATAAAGAAATGAACTCGGAGATGAGACGGGTACCGGAGATCAATAAGCAGGCGGATACCAACATGAGCCGGAGGGCCGGAAGTAAGGGGGATTCTAGATTTGGGTTAGGTCCGGTGGAGCGGACCTGTCCGGAGTTCGGGTCCGGCGGTCCAGAGGAAGCGTGCTGATGGAAGTAGTTTGTGGATGTCGGAGATATGGGATATGACAGACATTCTCTATGCTTCTATTCTTTTCTAGGACATTCTCTCTGTCTCTATTTTCTAGGACTTATTCAGCATCAGACTTTCTCACTAGCTGTCAGAACATGTTTGTAAGCATGTGCATGTCATGTGACTGGGAAATAACCTGATTTGTAAGGATTCAGCTTGACTCATCATGTTTTGTCGATGATTTGTCATGCTTCATAAGACTTGCAACTGTATTTATAATCTACTTAGTAACAAGGATGACTCAGCTCACCAAAAGGCCTGGTTTGAAATTACATTCTTACCAATCCATGTGATGACTGATGCCTTTAATTCATCATGCTTTGTAAAACTACACTGTACTTGTAAACTACTTAGTAAAACAAGCTGACTCACCACACCAAATGGACTGCTTTGTAAGAATATTCTTACCAATCCATGTGATGAACCATGCTTAGTAATCTGGCCTCCCAAAAGGTATAAAAGGAGCCCATTTTACACCCATGAAATATAACTTCCCACTTTACACCTATCACACTAAACAAGAGTGAGAGCTGGTGAGACATAGATAAAGTGCAGGCCTACGAGTTGCCTTGAAGTAAGACTAAGCTACATCTATTTTCGAGTTATATAGTACCTATCAGAGGTTGACTATATAACAACTGTTTACAGTTATCAGAACTAAGCTTTACTTGTATTAAGACCCTCTCTCTTATCAGAAGAGAGACACGAGTCAGGAGAATATGACAAAGTTGAAACAGACTTTCATAGGTTGAGACACGACCTACTAGGTTGAGACATACCTTACAGATACTTCATCACTAAGAATTCACAAACCCAGTCAGTATAGTTTCTTTTAAACAAATAGGTAATCTAATTACTCTTTGACCACCCACGAACATCACATTATCAACCGAGAAGTAGAAAATCCGTTGACCGTGAACTTGAGGAGCTGGCAACTATCATCTTATCGAAGTGTAGTTGTGTTGTCACTGCATTTTACACGTCCTTTATATAAGACCCTCAAGTAAGAAGACAGCGGTACCAATGATCATGATGAAAAAGATCTCCAAAGACGATACACTCCGCCTACGCACTGTCCTAGACACCCGTCAGCATAACAAGAACTTGCCTCCCCCTTACCAGACATTGATACTATCCTACATAATGTCTCGTCTCACCCCTACCGCTTGTTATTAGATGGGAAAGATGCTTACGAACAGATCCACGTAGTGCCTGAGGACGTACGTAAGACCCTGTTCGCAACCCCTGATGGTACTATGATCAGTCATGTCATGCAGATTGGAGACTGCAATGCCGGAGCAACCTACCAGTCCCTTATGAATCACATCTTTGGACCATTTATTGGAGTCTTCATGGATGTATATCTGGACGATATAGTCATCTACTCTGACACCATAGCAGATCATGTTAAGCACGTAAGACTGGTGATTGACATGCTTCAAATGAATAAGTTTTACCTTAGTGAACACAAGTTACAGTTCTTCAAACCCGAACTATCCATTCTTGGGCATGTTATTGACGAGGATGGCATCCGCCTCGACCCTCATAAGGTCAATAAAATCGTGAGCTGGAAGATGCCCACCTCCAAGGAGTTACTGATGCAATTCATTGGTTCCGTTGGGTACCTCGCGTCCAGGTGTGAGGGCGTCTGCATAGACATGCAGCACCTGTCTAAGGCGGCAGCCCGAGCCACTCACTGGACCTGGGACCCCACCAATCAATGAGCCTTCGACCTGGTCAAAGCTTGCGTCCAGGCTCATCGCGACACGCGTCGACAAGCACTCAACTTAACCCCCGCACTGGATGGTACCAGACCTGTGAACCTTAGCACTGATGCTTCATTTACCGGCGCCAGTGGTGTCCTGTCTCAGGGCCTGGACATCAAGAAGGCAGATATCATTGCCTTCTGGTCCAGGAAATTCGACTCTGCTCAACAAAATTACCCTGTACATGAGCAGGAACTGTTAGCTATTGTTGAATCATTAAAACGATTCCGACACTTACTGATCGGGTATAAGTTCCGGATTTTCACCGACCACAAAGGCCTTGAATGGCTATCAACGCAGAAGAAATTGTCGCCCCGCCAATCCTGTTGGCTTGAGCTGCTCAGTGAATTTGACTTCGACATCATACATGTCCCAGGTGTCGATAACACATTGGTGGATGCACTTTCATGCATGTATAGCAGCGAACCTCCTGGTACCGTTCGGGCCCCAAGTGAGTATGTCAGCATGGAGGAAGACGAAGCACCTCACACCCTATTGCTTAACTTCATCACTGCTCCCCTGTATACGGGTTCCCCTCTGTTCCTGGGCACAGCAGAAGCCAGAAGATCGGCTTGACTCGCTATAAAGCATGTCCGAAAATCTCTTGCCCGGCAGCCTACACCTGGCCCTAGTGCCACTGTGAACGTCCCTGCTAACACACCGTTAAACTCACCTGGGGATCCGGATGACCAACCAACGCATCAAAGCCTTCATGAACAGGACGCTGGCACCAGTGCCACACATCCGAAAGTGAAATGAGTGATTCTGAAACTGGGTCACCATACCCCTGCAGAATCCCTAGAGGGTGGGCGTATCAGTACTGCTGCAAAGCTAAGTGACTCACCAGACACAAGCACAAGTAACTCGCTCCAAACGGCTACAAACAACTCGCCCAGAGCTGACCCCAGTAGCACTGAAACATTGACTGAAACCCCGTGCAACAACCCTGTCAATGATATCCTATACGAGGACCCCCCAACCTAACAAAAATAATCACCATGGGGGACCCTTCAACCGACATACACGCCTCAATAACAGGCCATTATGGAGAAGACCCATTCTTCAAATGGGTCCTGAATGAACCTGTAGCATTCAAGAATTTTGAAGTCAGCAATGATCTCATCTTCCTCAAAGATAACGATACCCGGGTACTATGTATCCCAGACATCAAAATCAGCGAACGGAGACTAAGAGAAATTATCATCTCACATGCACACTCCATTCTCGCGCACCTCGGCCCCTCTAAAACCCTCACTTACCTCCATGAGAACACCTGGTGGAAGGATATCGCAAATGACGTTAAGACCTTCTGTGACTCGTGCCCAACCTGTCAAACATCGAAATCAAGTAATCACTAACCCTACGGGTTGTTAGAAACTCTTGAGATCCCTACCCATCCATGGGAAATGGTAGGAATTGACTTCGTCCATCCCCTCCCTGAATCAAAAACCCTAAACGGCATATTTGACATGATCCTAGTTGCTATAGACCACCAAACCGCAATGGTTCACCTGGCACCCACGAAGCAAACGTACCGTGCAAAAAACATCGCAGAAGTGATGTTTCACCTCGTATACAAATTGCATAGTATGCCTTCACGAATCGTCAGCGACAGAGACACTCTGTTCATGAGTACCTTCTGGCAGAAACTCAACGACCTAACCGGTACTGAACTTCGCATGTCCACCTCATTTCACCCACAAACTGACGGCACTACTGAACGCGCTAACCGAAATGTCACACAAATGCTACAGCAGTGTGTTGCAACAGACCAGCATGACTGGGTAATCAAACTCCCCGCGATAGAATTCGCTATCAATTCTGCAAGTTCAGCTTCCCGAAAGGACTAACTGTTCGTCTTAATCTATGGTCAACAACCCCCATTGATGATCTGGAATGTTCAAACCGAGTACCCAGGTGTCAGGGTATTCGCTCAACAAATGAAGGACACAATTATGAAAGCACATGATGCCATCATCACTGCCAGAGTCAAAAGCACCTCATTGGCGAATTGAAAATGAAAGGAAGCCCCATTTGTGAAAGGTGACCTGGTTTATCTCTCTACCGAAAACCTGTCATTACCCAAAGGGCATGCTCGAAAACTCGCACCTAAGTTCATCGGTCCCTTCAAGATCCTTGAGGACTATTGTAATAACTCCTACCTCCTGGATCTACCTTCGGATCTCAAACAACTGTCATATACCATATTCCCGGCTAAAGTTCCGGACATCCGGATCTCAGATCCGATCCAGATCCGTTGGACTAATCCGTCGTCCGGTCCCCTTTCATTTCCTGTTCATATAACTCTAACCTATCGTTAATTCCTTTCGGTATTCCTGTACTCCGGTAATCCAGTTATCCTTACTTCCGCTATTCTTACTGATCCGTTTACCTATACTTCATTTCTGTCCCATGATTGGTGATCAATCCTACTTACTAATAGACTTTGCTTATACTTCGTACATAGCCTCGGACCTTGCTGATTGATCATTCTGTTAGTTATCTGTAGTATATAAACTCTTGTAAAATGTCCGTAGTACTTCAGTTCGAATATCAACTTAGATTCTACTCATTCCCGCTCCGAAACCTAAGTCCTCCTCCGTCCGGACTTGAGTATCTTACTCTAGTCTACTCTGAGACTTAGGATTGATTCCTATAGTCTATATCTCCGCCTCTGTCTTCGGACAGTCTATATCCGATAGTTTCTAGTTTAGACCTCGTCCGGATTAGCCTTTATGCTACTCATCCGATATCTGGAAGCCTCACAGATCAGACCACGATACCTATCTGTCTCCCTAGACGCGATACTCTAGCCTTCTGAAATAAGGGGCAATACTTGGGAAAGGGGCACAGCATACGAGCTGAAGCCGAAGCCCTTCGGATCCGATACCCTTTGAGTACGACCTTAACAACAATGAGGCATCCACCCCACGTTCCATGCCCATCTCCTCAGGATTCACGTCCCTAACAATGATTGTTGATTCCCCGGAAGACAACCTAATCAGGTGTCTGACCTAGGCAGTTTGGAGGAATGGTCCGTCTCTTGTGTCATCAATCACAACGGGCAAGGCACTAACTCGTTATTCGAGATCGAGTACACTACAGGAGACAAGGTATGGTTGCCATACCATGAGGTCTCCAGGCTAGAAGTTGTAGGTCAATATCTGGAGGCACTAAGCATCCCCGGTATTCAGCATCTTCCCAAGAAAACTTTGCTTACGAGCCCCAATATTGAGGTTGCTACCGTTGGTACTTTCCTCGAAGCGAAAGACCTAGTCTCCTCCGTGGTGCAACAATTAATCGCCAGTTTACCCGACACGCTGCACCCTGATTCCTCCGATCCCGTGAGCTTTAAAGAGAGGGCGCGTCCACAGGAACCCTCGTCCTCCTCGACCTACCTTATGCAACCCTCTGACTCCCTATCCAACAACTCAATGGTCATTGACAGTTCTCCCCTGGTTCACAAACCGGGAGAAATCACTGGTCATCCCAGCTCAGCACCTGACCATCGACCTCATTGTTCCAGATGAGGGGGACACCACTGGAAGCAAGGGCATAGAGCCTCCTATCCACGAGAATTAAACTCTGATGCCCTAAATGCGTTCACACGATTCTTTCGTGCAGAAGCACAAGCAAGTGAGACTCCTGAAGCTCTCTACCCCTCAAGTAGATCTGACACTCAGTACTCCTCCTTTTTAGAAGAGCTTGCGACACAAAAGGAAGCTTACGCTTTCGACCAGATGTTACTCACTGAGCGAGAGCGTAATGTCTCTCGCTCCAACCAACATCGTCGTGGACCAAACCTGTCCATTGACAATCGCAGTCGTCATCGTGCACCACCCCTGTGAACCTCCACTCCTGCTCCACAAACCACTCGACCTACTCCGAGTCTGACCGCTGTGCAGGTTATCTCAACTGCTATATCCTCTAGCTCCGCTACTCCCCTGACTGTCGTCCACACTCCCTCAACCCCAGGTGACCAAGGTTCCGATGTCCTTGACATCATCTCCACTGTAGAACAGGAGGATCTTGGGCTTACTCTACCCCCACCCAAAATGACTGAAGCTGAATTGTTCGGTAGAGCAGTTGTCTTTGGCCTCCTCATGATAATGTACTCACTCTCCTCATACTATTAGCTGCCTTCGGTTCCATGGGAGTGTATTCTGACACTACCTGGTAAAAGAACTTAATGATCCGCTTGTCACCAATTAGCAGGTCCCCTGTAGTAGACCTGGAGGGCATATGTTACAATCGTAAAAGCCAGATGGAGTTAAAATCAATATTTACTTCGGGCACTTGTTATTTCTTTCTTTCTCCTTTCTCTTTAGTTCGTTTTCCTTGTTTATTCCAAGACTTCCCGTACGTATATAAGCTAGCATATATCATACTGGACAGTCAGTTGGTCTTTCACTCCCCGAATACAGTCTTAGTTCGGCCAGTTCTTACTTGCTTCGAAACCTAAGTCTATTCAAAGTCGACTCTTTCCTGTGTGTACACTTTATAAGTGCCACACTTAGTCACCGCCTACTTTGTGCAAACTTCCTAGCACCTACAAAAAAAGGTGGATTTTATTTTCCTCTTACAAAAACACTCCTTTTGATGAGTAGAACAAAACCCTAAGACAAATTTTTATTTAGATCAAATCTAAGAGAGGTAAAATTTCAAGCAGCGGGTAAATTGGCGGTATGTAGTAGTAAGGTGACATAATCAGTTGAAAAGATGCTACCGTCTCTGGAATGCATCTGTGTGATTTATACTTCATGGCGCTGAACTGTTGGACCTGCAATTGAGCCTCCTTTGTTGGTAAACCTGATCTGTAAGCCTCTATCCACCTGTGCATACAGTGTTCCCACAGCTGAACAGTGTTCACCTGGACAGATTCGAGTGCTTTTGGCATGTTTGTCCTTAATGTCTCGAATGAGCCATCACAGTTATCATGGAGGTATTTTTTGACTCTTCCCCAGAAAAACTCAATGAAATTGAGTTCACAGTGGAACTTCAGCAAAAAAATGCATGCGTGCCCTGCAGCCTCGATAATCTCTGGGATGAGAGGCCTCTGTTCCTGGAAATCAGGTTGATATTGGAGAATGCGTTGATTGCAGCATTCTGTTGTACCTGGCTCGCACTTGGAGGAGCACTTTCCACGCAAGTTCGACTTCCAGAGTCCACGCTCGCTGAGAATTACTTTGATACCTTTAGGTTGGTTTGGATATTGTGGGTGGCTAGCTGCGAACACCATCTCTTGTTCAACGCATGAATCAGATTCAATGACAATGTAATTATGTGGTTCTGCATCTTCATATTGCTGGTCTGAATCAGCAGCAGCCTCAGGACTTGGAGAGGGCATAGTGAGATTCCATCTTGCAGTTCTGGCTCGAGCAGCAGCGGAATTTTGGTGTTTTTTGCCCATAGATGATGGTTCATGCTGTGCACAATATTTGTTTGACATTTTGATACATTTTCACTCCACTGATCGCTCGACCGTTGCAGACTACGAAACTAATATCGAAGAATGATTGAGCTGGAAGTCACTATTCCCTATATAGATATGCTAAGGTTAGGGTTAGGATTTCAAGCTGATGAAATTGGCGGTTGCACAAAGTAGGCGGTGACTAAGTGAACCACACCATAGACTGTGAGGATCAAGAGGATCGAGAGACAAATGATTGAAGGTCCGAGCCTCGCTGTTTCAAGTGATCGTGTTTCCTATCTATTTGTTATCCCTTAATCACAAGCTTCATACACCATGACAATATTTAGAGTTGTGTTACTGTACTGATAGCTACTTAGTATTCTTCCAATCTATCCGGACTAGTATCTGGTTACCTGTGAAAGAATCTCTGAGTTGTGCTGTCATCTAAAGTCTTACCAACTTCTACCTGCCGTCACATATTTTTTAACCTTCAACCAATCCATTTCCTCTTCTTGACTCTTTCAAAAGCTATTTAACCCTTTGACAAGCTGGTCTGACCCACCATGTTACTCGAAGAAACCCAAACATATCATGACTTTGACTTCTACCTATAATCTTTGCTTACAAACTCGTGCAAGAGCCAGCTCTGTTGGCACACCTGCCAAAGAAAAGAATTTCAAGGTAAGTAACAAATTCAGTGATCTTGTCAACAACCTACTATCTAGTGTGAAAACCCCAGTGGAGGGCCTGAGCCTTATGGCTGTGCTGCCTGACTCCAGGGGATCCCCCTTGACTTCAGTGGGGCAGTCCACAGAAAGTGAGACCAGAAGAGAGACCCCACCTGTACTGAAACCCATCTGCTCATACAGTCACATGGTTAGTGTGTGTAGCCCCAAAACCAACCCTTCAGTTGACTGGGAGAGTAACATAGCTGTAGATGCTGTGATTAGCATTGAAATAGCAAATGACAATGAAACAAATTCACCTGCTGAAAAGATGAATGGGAACATGACATTTGAGACTGCCCACAAAAGAAGTGAACAGTCCAGCAAAGTGGAGGGTGGTGACAACCACACCTGGACCACAGTCCACTGTAAGAGAAAATCAAGGGCAGAGACACCCGAATTGCTAACCAGTGAGCATGTTAAGGCCATGCTCAAGGGAGACTAGATCCGAGGGGCTTGGCTTCAGCTTGTGCGCTGTGCCCCTCACCTAAGTATGTGCCCCTAATTTCTGGGGGGTCTGGTAGTACTATCTTATGTTTGGTCATATGCAACCCGGTAGTACAAATAAATAGAATCGATTTGGACTACTAAGGCTGGAGCCAGTAGTAGAAAAGGGACAGAGGTAGACTACCTGGAGGTAGAGCCAGTAATAGGAATAGACTCAGGGTTCAACCCAGGTCTATTATTGGAGATTGACAAGAGTTAGAGAACTCAAGTCTGGAGGGTCAGGAATGAGCAGGACTATGTATAATATTTGAACTGGAGATACTACAGATATGTACAAAGGTTTATATACTACAGGAATCCGATGGATAAGTAATCCAGAGTTCAGGAGGCTATGAGGAAGCATATGGTAAGCACATTAGTAAGTACAAGCAGATCAAGTAAAGTGAGACAGATCATTGAGAAATGAGTCCAGAAATGAAACAGGTACTGGATATCAATAAGCAGGTGGAAAACATAGAAGCTGGAGGCCAGAGGGAGAGGGGGAATCTATAGGGAGTAAGATCTGGTGGAGTGAACCTGTCTAAAAGTCAGGTCTGGCAGTTGTTAAGACCGTGCTCAAGGGAAGACTATGATCCAAGGGGCTTGGCTTCAGCTCGTGCGCTGCGCCCCTTACCTGAGTACGTGCCCCTAATTTCAGGGGGTCCGGTAGTACTAAGTCCGGTCGTATGTAACCCGGTAGTACCGTAGATATTAATCAAAGACTTTGGACTGCTAAGGCCAGAGCCGGTAGCAGAAAGGAACAGGAGTAGACTACCCGGAGGTAGAGCCAGTAACAGAAGTAGACTTAGGGGTCTACCCTAGTCTAGTGTCAGAGAATGACGAGAGTCAGAGAACTCAAGTCCGGAGAGGCAGGAATGAGTAGGACTATGTATAATATTCGAACTGAGGTATTTACAACAAGTACAGGAGTTTATATACTATAGGTATAGCTAATGATCAGTAATCCGAAGTACAGAGGCAGTGAGGAAAGCATATGGTGAGTATATTAGTAAGTCTGAGTGGATCAAGTAAAGTAAGACGGATCATAGGGAAATGAACTCGGAGATGAAACAGGTACCGGAGATCAGTAAGCAGGCGGATATCAATAGAAGCTGGAGGGCTGGAAGTAAGGGGGATTCTAGATTGGGGTTAGGTCCGGTGGAGCGGACCTGTCCGGAGTTCAGGTCCGGTGGTCCGGAGGAAGCGCGCTGATAGAAAGAGTTTTGTGGATGTCGGAGATATGGGATATGACAGCAGTCCAGAGAACCAGTGGAAGCACACTACTGAAGTGGAAGTGGAGGTACCAGAGATCTGGATATGACAGTTAGCCTCATTCCTCAGCTAACTTAGAAAACCCACTTGGAGGTCATATGTCTTTGATGTTGACTCTTATACACAGTTGTAGCCTTCTTCCTATATGATAGCCTTTGGATAGCAAAATCCATAGGCCATCCAGGTTGCAATAGAGCCTTTTCCTAATTTCCTGTGGTAGGCTTATTGCAGGAGGTCTCCCATATTTATCTTTATGTTTCAGACATTTACAGGGGTCAAAACATTCCCATCCCCCTATTGCCTTATTGGGATGATTCTCATATAAGTGTCCCCCCATCCCCCTTTCAACATGCTCTTTTTGAGTGTGGCCATTCCCCCCTGCTGCTACCTCTGCTGAATGGGTGTCTATCTCTCTCTTATATAACTGCCTCCCTCCCATTATGGCTGTCTCAACTTGTCATTACCTCTTCTGCATTTGTGTCTGTCTTCCTTTATATAAGTATCCCTCCTTCTCTTATGGTCATCCCCCTGGCTGTCACCTTTTCTATATTCATGTCTGTCCTCCCCTCCCTCCTTGTACCTGTGCTATTAGTCCTCTTCCACCATCACCAAAAGTTTTCAAAGCAGATATTACCTGATTTGAGTTACTGTCATGCCACAATGCTTCTTTGAAGTGCCATGTCATGATCATAAGTCATTGTACACACTATGTTATGCTAATGCAGTTGCAAAGTGTATGAGTACCTGACAGCACATAGCTAATCCTGACAGGGAGTAGCTATTGATTGCCTCAGTCTGCTATAAGATTATCTATCCCAGCTGTAGTATATTAATAATTTACAAATAATGGAATTTACAAATAATATAATTAAAGTGCATTGTAGCCTTCTATTGTGAGGATGTTATCATTGAGCTCCTCATTCTCATCAGCCTGCATCTGGTCTTCCTTGTCCTCATCATCATCCTAATCCTTGTCCCTCTCACCATTGTCCTCATTCACATCTTTTCTAAGAAGACATCCTTTAAGACAGAGTAAGTCTTTTGCCAGCATTTAATTCATTTTTCATCTTAATATGCATTCAGGGATGACAGTTTTGTCTAGTGTTTTCCACTGTTCTCCAGCAGGTTTCTACTTTTTTTAATACCAACATCATCATTTATTCTTACCAACACCTATAATATTTTGTTGCAATAATTGGGATAAAAGATGGTCAAGATGGGGTTTGAATCCAGGACCTTCTGGAGATGCGCCAGGAGCTCTAACCACTAAGTTACTGGGCCTTAGGTATCACTGGAGCACTAAGCCTCTAGACTATATATGATCACTGTATATCTTACTACAGAGCATATTGTATAAGTATCAGCTGTGTCTTATGTCAGTACAGAGCATAACAGTGCATGAGGTACACTATGAGTCAAAGGCTTGCTAGATGAGAGTGAATCATCAACCAACATATTCATCTTTAACCATCAGGCTCCCTACCTGCAACCGGTTCCAAAGAGTTATCAGGATTATTAATTAAGTTAATAAAGCCAAGGACAGTTTTGAGGAAGGAAGTGCACCTCATGTATGACTTGTCCAAAGAAACTGAGTTCAGAGCCAAAGGTTACTGAGTGGCTGATTCAGCCAAAAGTAACAGGGAATTATTAATAGAAGTACCAATCAAGATTTAGAGAAATTTCCTCAAGGGCATTATAAATACTGCAACCAGCTTAATATAATATCAGAGGAACTTTCCCAGAAATGTATCAGCTTAATGATAGATAGGAGTCAAATCTTGTGTTACATAATGCAAATAGAGGACAAGGTAAATTAATAAAATTAGTCTTAAGGGTATCTATACATATTGGAGTGGTATATACTTTAGCAGATATTTATGGAACTGGCTACTCACAACAAGTTAATTTAATTTCAAATTCTGCTTGTCATAGCTAAAAAAAATTTGATGCAGAAGAATAATATTAAACTTGGTGGATCAATGATCTCAGTAAATAAATTTTGATAAACTAGTACTACATCTTGGTGTATTGTATTGATTAGTAATGAGACTTGGTGTGCTAAAAGAAACTTGGTGTGCATAATGCAAAGCAAAGTGCATAAAGGGGAAAAAAATTAATGTATAAAAAGAAAACTTGGTGCATGCATTGAAAACTTGGTGCATGAAGTGAAAGCTTGGTGTGTGCAATGAAAACCATTATATGATGCCAAAAGTTGGTATGGATGATGCTGTTAGTTATAGTGATTGAGTACCTTATGGTGCAAGTTAATTGTCTTATGATGGTGCTTACTCTATTGGACTCCTACTTGGTATATGATGTGAATTACTTACTTGATTAGGTATTGTTTACACTTATTTACATAGCTTCACCCATAGGTAGCTAGTCCTGTATTGGTTGCTTTTTAGTGACTGACACTGGATATAGTACTTGTGGCTTGATTCTTCCAATTATTCTAATATACAAAGCAAGAACAACACATTGCATGAAAAGAAAAAAACAACTCAGTGCATGAAGTGAAAGCTTGGTGTGTAGAGGAGTTGGCCAAAGTGTTCATAGGCAGCACAATAGCAGTCCTTGATTTGATTATTGAAAAACTTGGGATGATTTGTTGTACAAGGTACTCAATCAGGCTTGACACTGAGAATTCATGCTGTGTCTAAAACTTCTACTGGTGACCATGCAACCCAAAATTTGCAGAGATGAAGGTAGCTCTGAAAATAAAAGGAAGGAAAGGCCACCTCATGATTTCTTCTTTGAAATTGTGTCTGTCTGTTCACCAAGTTACATGAAGTAGTTGAGATACTTGTTGTAGTGTCCAAGGGCATCCTTACATTTCATAATGTCTTTCAGCAACACAACAAGAAATTTTGTGATTGTTATGGTCACCATGCTGTGCACACTTCTTTTCTTCCTTTTCCCCCGATATATACCATGGACACATGTACTTCATCTCCATTTTATATTTAGGTCGTACTGCCTCATCACCTCCTTGCATACACATGTCGCTGACTGAGAACATACTATTATTACTCATACCCTGTGCCCGAACATAGCATCTATTCTGTATAAATACTGCCTTTAGGTCTTCGCTGATTCTTCAGGTTGACCTACATAGATTTCCACTTGACTCATCTGACTCAACTAGAAGTTCCTCTTTGGACTTCTACTTCACTTTGACTTGACTTCAAGGGCTGTTCCCTTGTCATAGATTTGTTGGCTTTGTTCCTCTCATTACACTTGGCATAACAAAAGGTCAAGCTATTGTTTTACTATCACACTATCCTGTTAGTTGACATCCTCCAAGAACCAGACACCATGTCCAACATGCACAATGATGACGAATACAAGACCATGGTCAAGATGGCGCTTCTGCCAGTCTTCAACAGAACCAAAGGACACACAACCTTATGGCTTGCACAAGTACTCACCTATATGGGAGTAAACAAACACATGTATAACACCAAAGAAAGGAAAGTTGCATTCACACTTTTGCTTATGACCAAAGGAGAAGTGGAGAAATTTGCTGAAACTCATTACCACAACACTCACAGTCATTATGAACCTCACAAAGAAATGAAAGATGGAAAGGAAGTCTTCTTTAACAGATAGGTCAATGATGGCCTCTTAGGAAGATGGAAAGAATTTGAAGGGCACTTCAAACTACACTTCTACCTGAAGGACTTGGGACTCCAGACACTCACCAAGCTAAAGAATGCCAAACAGACTGGGGGTGTAGAAAATTACATCTCCTATATTAATCAACTCATTCCTAACTCAAACATCAATGACGAGAACATGAAGATACATTTCTTCAGAGAAGGACTCCGCAAAGACCTTGTAGAAAGGATCATGATGAAAGAGATCATCCCAGAAACCCTCCAGGACTGGATGATGGCTGCATCAGACATAGAAAGCAGGAAGGCACTTGTTACAGGATACTCTGGCCAAAAGTACTTTGGAGGGGGAAGTACCCAGAAGGACCCTTATGCCATGGACATTGATCACATGGTTCAAGAAGAAGAAGAAGAAGAAGAAGACCGCCCCATGAGAAGCATACAACTCTCCCAAGGAGAAAGGGACTTTAGGCACAAGAATGGCTTGTGCTGCAAATGTGGAAAGAAAGGACTCGCCAAAGATTGCCCCAACCATAGAAACTCTGCTCCAGGCTGGAAGCTGAACCCCAAACCAGTTTGTGAAACCAAGGTCGAGAAAGATGACCAAGATGCAGAATATCAGGAGTTTCTTCAATGGAAGGAATTCAAAGCACATTCCATGAAGAAAGATTTCTAGATGGGGAAGCTGGACTGGTGTCAGTAACCCTAGTACCAATATTGGACTTATTGTATCATCTGTAGGCAACTCAAATTCCATGCACATTCCTACTTTGATTGAGTCCTGCAATTCCAATAAAACTGCTGAAGCAGCTGCCCTTATAGACTCAGGAGCAGCTGGAGAATTCATTGACTGGAAGTATGTTTGGAAGAACAACATCTCTACCCATGAAATTCCTTCCCCCATCATTGTCAAGAATGTCAATGGAACATGAAACAAAGCAGGAACCATCATGAAAGCATGCAATTTATTCTTCTCATCCAGAAAAAGAACCATGCATGCCATATTTCTTGTCACATCCCTCAGAGGAGAAGACATTATCCTTGGACTCCCATGGCTCAAGAATGAAAACCCTCAGATAGATTGGGCGAAGGACCAAGTATATCTTGAAGAAGACAAAGAAGCCACAAAGAATCTCACAATGGCTCGTCTTACCCATATCTCTCAACAAGCTTCTGTTCAAGAAACTCCTGATCCAGAAGCCGATATCCCTATCCGACCTCTCTCTTTTCTGTCTCACAATGGAACAGAAATTATCCTCCCTGACGCCATTCACTACATCTGCGATCCATTACCATTATGCAAAGTGGCCAATATTGCTCAAGAATTAGCCCAGAATAGCCATGAACAGGAGAAGCCAAAAACATTTGAAGAACTCATTCCAGCACCCATGGGAGAATTCAAAGACGTCTTTGACAAGGCAGCAATGAGCTCTTTACCTCCATCCCAATCCTTTGATCACCAGATCAAACTAAAACCCGATTACACCCCATGGGATTGCAAGATCTATCCTCTTTCCACTCCTGAAGAAAAGGCAATGAACGACTTCATAGATGAAAATCTTGCCAAAGGATTCATCATTCCCTCTAAATCCCCACAGGCCTCACCTTTCTTCTTTGTAGGAAAGAAAGACAGTTCTCTCCAACCCTGTCAAGATTATAGAAAGCTCAATGATGCTACTATAAAAGACGCCTATCCTCTTCCTGTCATATACCATGTCAGCCCCTAACCCACCTCTGCTTAGTCAGCCAAACTCCGGACCACTGGACTTGATTTCCAGGTAGTTCCACCCCACCAGACCCATCTCCTATGACCGGACCCGGTCCCACTCCTATGGCTGATCAGACTGGTCACATGTCCAGACTGCTGGACTTTCTTTTATAGAATAGCCTCTTTCCTCCGGCCCTCAGCTTTGTACATTTCCATCTGCTGACTGATCCATAGTCCCCAGTTAATCTCCGACTCCATTTCTCGATGATCTGTTAAGACTTTCCATGTGCTCCTATACTTACTAACATACTTTCCATATGCTCCTCCATAGCCTCCTGCATTCCTGCTTACTGATACATTAGACTACCTACAGTATATAAACCTCCTGTACATCCCTGTAGTACCTTAGTATGAATATCAACTAGAATCTGACTCCTGTCGAGCCTCTACTGTTCCTCTGCTCACTCCGACGACCTGGGACTGGTTCCCTCATCTATTTCCTGTCCTTTCCTCCATGGACCGGCTGGTTCCCGCGCCCTCCAGTTGGTTCCCACCCCCAGGTCCACCAGTTCCCGCGCCTCCGGACCTCCAGTCTTCGACTCTATATCATCGGACCTTCGACTCTGCCTGTGGCAGCCTTTCCTCGATCTTCTATTGCGGACTATGGTCCCAATAGTCCTTTACCTTCCCTTACCTCAAGTGGATACTATTCCTAGTCTCAGGTCCTCTGGACTACTTCCACCTATGACTGGACTTTGACCCCTATCCTCCAGAAACTCTGGATGTAGTTCCTGCTCTCTGAAATTAGCAGGCACACCTGGTATCTGGTATGGGGCGCAGCATACGAGCTGAAGCCAAGCCTGCTCCATCCATCCTGTACTCTCAGAGCCATGGTTCTAACACAAATTTGCAAAAGAATTAGGACGTCTTCTTGGATACAAAGTCACATTGTCCACCACTTTCCATCCTCAGACTGATGGAGAATGTTAAGGCCGTGCTCAAAGGAGGACTGGATCCGAGGGGCTTGGCTTCAGCTCGTGCGCTGCGCCCCTTATCCGAGTACATGCCCCTAATTTCAGGGGGTCCGGTAGTACCAAGTCCGGTAGTGTTAGTACCAAGTCCGGTGGGATGTAACCCGGTAGTACCGAAGAACGCAAATCAAAGAGTAGACTGCTTAAGGCCGGAGCCGGTAGCAGAAAGGGACAGAGGTAGACTACCCGAAGGTAGAGCCGGTAATAGGAATAGACTTTAGGGGTCAACCCTTAGCCTAGTGTCGGAATTTGACAAGAGTCGGAGAACTCAAGTCCGGAGAGGCAGGAGTGAGCAGAACTATGTTTAATATTTGAACTGAGGTATCTACAACAAGTACAAGAGTTTATATACTATAGGTATAGCCAAGGATCAGTAATCCGGAGTTCAGAGGCAGTGAGGAAAGCATATGGTGAGTACATTAGTAAGTCCGAACGGATCAAGTAAAGTAAAACGGATCATAAAGAAATGAACTCGGAGATGAGACGGGTACCGGAGATCAATAAGCAGGCGGATATCAACATGAGCCGGAGGGCCGGAAGTAAGGGGGATTATAGATTTGGGTTAGGTCCGGTGGAGCGGACCTGTCCGGAGTTCAGGTCCGGTGGTCCGGGGGAAGCGTGCTGATGGAAGTAGTTTGTGGATGTCGGAGATATGGGATATGACAGAGAAACTGAACGAGTCAATCAAGAACTCGAAGTATTCCTTCGTATCTTCTGTGCCAATGATCAGACCCAATGGGCACACATGTTACCCATGGCAGAATTTGTTCATAATTCCTGACATCATTCCGCCCGTAATGCCTCTCCATTCTACTTGATGATGGGATATCACCCACAAGCTCTACCTGTCGCAATTGAGAAAACTGACATCCCTGTAGTAGAAGATCAAATATCCCAACTACAAGCAGCTAGAGAAGAAGCCCTTGTTGTGCATGAACTCACCAGGCAAACCATGAGGCAGAAAATCACAAAAACCTTCATTCCATTCAAGAAAGGAGACAAGGTTTGGCTAGAATCCAAGAACCTCCATCTTGGTTATGACAACCAGAAAATCTCACCCAAGCAAGAGGGTCCCTTCTCTGTCACAGATGTATTGGGCCCTGTGACTTACCACTTAGCACTCCCTGCACAATGACATGTTAACCCTGTCTTCCATGCTGCTCTTCTATTCCCCTATCGAGAAAATGATGAACATGGTCCAAACTTCCTATCACCTCCCCCTGACCTCATTGATGGTGAAGAAGAATTCAAAGTCAAAGCTATCGTGGGACACCACGGATCAGCAATCAGATGGAAATACCTTGTGAAATGGAAAGGTTACCCCTCTGCAGATAATGAGTGGCTATCAGAGTCTGACCTATCAAACTTTGCTGAAACCCTGGAGGCATATAAGACCTCCAATCGCCTTAGGACAACTTCAATCCAAACCACTACCATCCCATCTAAAGAACAAGATGCCTTCCACAAATGAGATGCCCAGACCTTTGACCCCTTTTGAGCCTCATCTCTGTAGACTGCCCTATGAGCGAATGACTACTGGAAGTAGATCTCTCTCATACCACTCAGTCAGAGGGATTAGTTCCATTCACACCAGTCTCACTAGTACAGCCTCAGTGGATGAAGTTCCCCATGTCTTCAAGTCAAGCGATAGCTCCTCAGACATTCCCTTCCTTCATTCAATACAGCAGGCTGTATTTCAAGGCCCAGCTTGCTGCCCTCGCTTTTCCACTAGAGTCAGGTATAACTGCCCGAACTCTGCTGCCACACTATTCTCTCATATTATCATTACCGACAACCTCCCTGATGATGCATTGAAGACAACCAGGTGTTGTCCAACCTTCATGGTCTCTATGTGCTGGGAGATTGTATCAAGGCAATCATTCAAGATGTCAGAACCCCTCCTGCCAACAATATCACCTCAACGTTGATTGACATCCATCTTGAGGACATTGCACAATGCATACAGGCATACACCATGCAGTGGATGGAGACAGAAGGGTTCTGGGATGCAGTAGGAGACCTTGGACAAGCACCTGAACATGCTGATGATTAGAACAACTGGGTCATTCTGCTTAGTGAGAGGGTGATGTTACAGTTGCTGTACTGTGCACACTTCTTTTCTTCCTTTTTCCCTGATACACACCATGGATGCATGTACTTCATCTTTGTTTCATATTTAGGTCGTACTACCTCATCACCTCCTTGCATACACATGTTGCTGACTGAGAAGTACTATTATTACTCATACCCTGTACCCTAGCATAGCATTCATACTGTATAAATACTGCCTCTAGGTCTTTGCTGATTCTTCAGCTTGACCTATGCAGATTTCCTCTTGACATATCTGACTTGACTAGAAGTTCCTCTTCAGACTTCTACTTCTCTTTGACTTTAACTTCAAGGGCTGTTTCCTTGTCATAGATTTGTTGGCTTTGTTCCTCTTGTTACACTCAGTGTAATAGTGATAGTCTTGATAAGTGGGGGCCCTTTGGAACAATCTGAAGTTTGTGATCAACACCATTTTGCCAAGCCTGAGCTATGTAAAATCAACATACAAATTTATTCTGCCTCCACTCTCTTTATCTACTTTAAGCTGGTAGATTATGACTCTACTTGTAGGGTGTTTGAGCTTGCCTACAACTTCCTCAAGCCATATTTCTCCAATGGCAGCCTTGAATACCATAAGGTGGTATTCAACCTTAGGACAGATGCAAAGGTTGCTAGTTATAAATAAGCTGTGGACACACTTGTATGAAACCTCTGCAAGCAAGGTTCTTGGAACTGAGTTTTTGTTAGTATCTCTAACTACACAGACAAGGACCTTGAAAATCCTTTTACAAGGTATTTAGGTACTTCCAAGAAATACTTTGCTGTGTACATCAATAATGTTAGTACCTTTCTATTCTAACATTTTCAATAACTTGCAAACTCACAGTTCTTAGAAGTAGTTTTTGTATTGTGGCAAGTTCTTATTGACCATACAAAAGAATTATGTTTATGGTTTTTTTGCTGTGGCCTATTGGTAAATAATGTGGAGTCATTTAAAGCATTACAAACATCTATTTTTCAGTAGGTATTATACTTTCCCTTGATGTATATCCTTCTGACTTAGACAATTCCAGTTACTACATCACTACTATAGGGAACATTTCTACTATAGCCTTGCTTTGATGCCATCCTTACCATTGTCTTTCCACATTATCCACATTATCTGCACCCTATACACATTATCCACTCATCCACACCTAATCTGATGCAACCCAAACATGTGTTCCTGTCCTATCCATATTCATCTATTAGCAATCCTTTTAGGATGAGACTATTACTCATCTTCCTTGGAAGAGTGCTAATATACTTAGTATCTATTTTCTCACCACACGCTGCTAGTATTATCTTCATCACAGTTTGATTCCAGCCCAGCTTTGTTTTCATCTTCTTTTTGCATTTATTGAGCTTATGCTCATCAAGAGATTTCTCATTGGCAACATTTTTTGACATATGCTGAGCCAATCTTACAAGCTTAGACACCACACTAATATATTTTTAATAATGTTAGACTTCAAGGGCAGCACCCTAACAGTGATAAAATATAGCTGGACTCATATTGACCATCATCTATGGGGTCACTACTTACTGGTACAGGGTCCTGCTTGGCAATCTGCCAGTAAAACAAGGATTTACACTTTTGAGTGTACCAATCACTCTTTCATGTTCGACGTTGTGCAGCCTTTCTTCATTGGGTGGTGATAGCTTAATCACTTTACTGTAATGTTCTACATTTCATTCTATATAATCTGCTGCTCAGTACACAATTAGAAGTTCAGAAGTGTTCCAATTATTCTCAAAACAACAGACACTCACCTGGGTTCATCATAGCATATGCAATAGTCAGGACAGCTCATTTAATTTCATATTCCAACACTGATGTGGAACAGTCAACTATGTTGTGATCTGCTGCCAAGCAATTGCAAAGCTGCAACCAGATTCTTAACCTTAATACATGGATCTGGTCAGCTGCTTCTGAAGTCGAGAATTGATGATAGCAAATAACATACCTTACCTTATAAAGGAGGTTAGATTATACAATGCCTTGTTTGAGAACATTGACAGTGGAAGAATCCCTTAGTAATTCATGGATTGTAGTAGTTAGAGCTGCCTTGAGCTTGTTACACTTGATCATTCTTTATAGATATTACTGATGTCCTATCTTTAAGAAAAATGCTTCCTATCATGAGCTGGTTATTCAGTGTTTGTATGCTATTATTAGACTTTATCTCACTCTAGACCAGTCTTCCAAGTTTTCCTTCAGCCTCTATCCCAATTAAATTAAGATTTTTAGGACAGCATTCATACTGATAAAAACTAGGGAAATGTTATCCAGTACATTATGTCAAATATTAACATTTAACATTAGTTATAAGAGAAAGTGGAAAACATTTATTACTAAGAAACTATATTATTAGGATGTATCAGTAGTAATTATATTGTAGTGATAATGCAATGTTAGTCACTCATTTTAGGAACTAGCTTGGTAATGTGATTAAATATAATATAGAGTGTAGTTAGATAAAATATATAATTGTAATTTGTATTAACCTGAAAGGTTATAAGTTAGAGATTGATGATCATTATTTGAAATGAGGATGTCTGAGCGATTGAATGAATAAGTGTTGGGATATACAATAAATAATAGTGTTTGTAGTCTAAATTCATGTCTGTAAGTTGAATGTTGAATAAAGGCTAGAAGTATAACTTCAAGCCTTTTCCACTTCACTGTCAGCTTGTTTTTTGTAACAGCATACTTAAAAATATTCTTTTACAGAGAAACCTTGTCTTTCTTGATCTTAGATTCATCCTGTCCTCTGAGCTGCTATCTCACCTTAAGATATCAACCTTCACTAAGGTACCTTTGTCTTGGAACCTCTGGTATACATATTTAGGTCATCTGGGTGGAGATACTGTGAAACACCTTCCTCATTTGGCTACAGGTGCTATAATTGATACAGTCTATCTGCTTTACACATGTGAGCCTTGCATCATGACCAGACACTCATACAAGCACCTGTGTGACATAACAAATAATCTTTATATAGCTTGGTGCCTAATTTAGTCACCAAGGGTTATAGCCCATGATCCCATGGCTTCCCTACACCAGCAATACTACCAGAGTTACCTTGACACTTGTACTCTGTGCTAGATGTTGATCTGCAGGTAGATTGAGATAAAGATAGACTATTTAGATAAGATAAATAAAGGCTGATAACATCACTAACACCAATATTGCTGTCAGTCGTTACTGACGTCTTTCGGAAGGTGCTGGAATTAGGTACTCCTCCCAAGTGTGTGGGAATTCAGACTCTGAAACCTTTGTGCTTATTGTTGGTGCTTATTGTTGGTCACAGCGAACATGATATACTATGCTCTTTGCTATTATAGCAAGCCTTTAACTGAGATCCTGATCCTGGGGGGGTCAAGCTCAGTATGGAATACCACTAGGACTCTATGGACCAGATAAGCATTGCCTTGAGGTCTCCTCATGGCCATGCCTGGCATTATATTCCTCCTCCTTCTCTACTTTCTCCATCAAACTATTATATAACATTGCCCCAAACCTCGGACACAAACCAAGCTGAAGATTCCCCTTAGGATTCATTCTAATGGCAATACCTGTTCGCAGTTTAAGTCTGCTGCAGCTGTAGAACAGGAGATGCAAGAGGGTCTTCAATGACAGAGGAACTTTCTCATGTGTAAGTTGTTGTTGATTTTACCTGCTCGTCTGCTTAATCTTTGGTAGTGTTACTGACTCAAACTCATAGTGCACTAAGTGGCACTGCAACATCTTCTGGTGCTTCTCCTGACAACGACATTGGGCTGTCAGGCTCAACTGATATGGACTTATTCAATATGATAGATGAGCAAGAGATATCCCATGAAGGTGGTGAGTTTAGTGATGCAGTGAAGTGTACACTAGAATTTGCCACACAGTCAAAGTGAGTTTCACATTCCTTACTAGTGTATAAAATTTATGGCAAGGGCACACAAGCACAGCATCAACATTTGAAGATGATGTATGCCCACTGGGACTTGCAGATGGAGCAACTCGCAGATACCTACCTTGAATGGAAACATGGCTCACAAGATTCAGCCTCAATGGAAGAGGACAGACATGAATTCCATGTCTCTGTCATAGGAACATTTGGTACATCTTTCAATATTTCTTATCAGAAAGTTACTCAAGTCAGTACAGAGCGCAATGTATGTGTCACAATTCACCAGCACATTTGTCATATACCATGTCAGCCCCTAACCCACCTCCACTTAGTCAGCCAAACTCCGGACCACTGGACTTGATTTCCAGGTAGTTCCACCCCACCAGACCCATCTCCTATGACCGGACCCGGTCCCACTCCTATGGCTGATCAGACTGGTCACATGTCCAGACTGCTGGACTTCCTTTTATAGAATAGCCCCTTTCCTCCGGCCCTCAGCTTTGTACATTTCCATCTGCTGACTGATCCATAGTCCCCAGTTAATCTCCGACTCCATTTCTTGATGATCTGTTAGACTTTCCATGTGCTCCTATACTTACTAATGTACTTTCCATATGCTCCTCCATAGCCTCCTGCATTCCTGCTTACTGATACATTAGACTACCTACAGTATATAAACCTCCTGGACATCCCTGTAGTACCTCAGTATGAATATCAACTAGAATCTGACTCCTGTCAAGTCTCTACTGTTCCTCTGCTCACTCTGACGACCTGGGACTGGTTCCCTCGTCTATTTCCTGTCCTTTCCTCCATGGACCGGCTGGTTCCTGCGCCCTCCGGTTGGTTCCCACCCCCGGATCCACCGGTTCCCATGCCTCCGGACCTCCAGTCTTTGACCCTATGTCATTAGACCCTCGACTCTGCCTGTGGCAGCCATTTCTCGATCTTCTATTGTGGACTATGGTCCCAATAGTCCTTTACCTTCCCTTAACCCAAGTGGATACTATTCCTAGTCCCAGGTCCTCCGGACCACTCCCATCTATGACTGGACTTTGACCCCTATCCTCCGGAAGCTCCGGACGTAGTTCCTGCCCTCCGAAATTAGCAGGCACACCTGGTATCTGGTATGGGGTGCAGCGCATGAGCTGAAGCCAAGCCTGCTCTGTCCATCCTGCACCCTCAGAGCCATGGTTCTAACAGCATTGAAGAACCTGCCAATGTTGGACTTCTGTGTTGTGGTCTCTTGGGCTGTTCGCCAGTTGAACTGACAGTAGCCATTGAACTTCACACCCTTGAACTCTACCACAGGCTCCGATGTCACCACCCACAATTAAGTGTACAAGCTATGGCAAGGACATTGTGTGATATCCATGATGTAAGTCCCTTGATTTTTATTCTGGTGTATTGAAATACTGATATCACGTTAGGTAAACTACTGTACATGCTATCGTGATCAATTTTCGATTGCATTCAATGCATATCTATCTATCCTTTGGCACATTCTCTCCAAAGTCAACCAAGCCCTTGGCTGTGGTGCCGATGACTGGTGCGCACAAAATGTGTGCCCTTGTTGCACATATGAGGTGTGTTATTTACTTAATCTCACACCACAGCCGAATGACCCAATTTTTAAAGTTTGAAGATGAAAACACTTTGAATCCAAAAATGCTTGTCAGCCATGATGGCAATAATTCTTCCAAATGCATTGCTGGTGTTGGTTCTGCTGATGAATGCCAATTCCATAGCACCTACTTTATATCACACAAACAGGTTGACCGCTTCAAAAATGAAGTGCAACATTGATGATCCAACCATGACGTGAACCAACCATGCGAGGATGATGAACATAATGTTGAGACTGACGAGAACCTTGCTTCCTGCCTGCAGTGGAAGAGCAGTGGTCCAGATCACAAGAAGACTACTCTTGACATTTACAAGACCACCAGCATATTGTGTCTGCATGCTGTCATGGGTTTATTATCAAAGTGTGCAAGATGGTGAAAAGTGGGGAGCTGTAGGTACCATATTTCATTTGATGTTTGTTCATGCTAACATGATTTTCACATAGTGCTAAATATCTGCTCGCCATCACAGATGCCCTAATTGACCTCTATGGCCAAGACATTGGTGTTGGGTATGATGTTGGCTGCACATTCAACAAGATTGTGCAGGACAGCCCTCTTCTCGGTGCCAAAGCCCACAATGCTAGAATCAAATTCTGTGTCAATGCATTCCATGGGTATGCTCACAACTGCCTTTGCCAGGTTCAACACCACCCACTATACCTTAGCAGCTTTGGTTTGGAGGACCTCAAAACTATGAAACACATCTTCTCTGCATCAAATGGCATCTCCTACACAATGTGCTATGCAACCCAGTACCATTGGACCCAGGCCCTCGATCTCCATTTTCAGCAATGGGACAATGACAATTACCAAGAATCGAGCAATTTTTTTTTTTTTTCATTTCATCAACTTCTGGTGTTGGTACTTAATTTCTCAGGTAATTTTCTCATGAACAACAACTATGTTCAGGCATGGGGTCTCATCCATGAGTATACTGATGCTGTGGCTAGCCTCTTGTCTAGTCTTGGACTTGCTGAAGATGACTTTGAGCATTGGGTTGATGAAGAGCACCAATTTCTTATGGACCTTAAGGAGAAACCATCGGACCATGGTTTGTCTTGCTCATATGTACAGGCATTGATTGATCAAGACAACGCCAAGCAAGCTGCCCATTTCCTTTTCTTTGCAGGTTCTCTAATGTCCTTGCAGCCAGAAATGGGAATGAACATCTGATGCCTTCAAGCACATGTCTAGCACTAACAAAATTAATTATGCTGAAGATGCCTGTGAGACATCATGTTTGGAGGCCAAACATTGAGCAGCGTTAGATGGCCTTATGGTCTGCATGTGCACTGTCGAAGACTTGGAGCAAGCCCTCAGTATCCGAGAATGATGGACACAGGACAGCTGTTAAGACCATGCAAGGAGATCGGATCCGAAGGGCTTGGCTTCAACTCGTGTGCTGTGCCCCTTACCTGAGTACTTGCCCTGAATTTCCAAGGGCTGATGGTAATGTCTGGACCAGCCGAAGGTATACAAGATCCGGTGGAGAATGGGTCGGGAATGTATACAATGAGGTATGGCTAGTGTTGTTGGCAGAAGTCTGCCATTCTGCCATTGGCAATTGCCAAGCGGCAATTGCCGGCAGTAGGTCGAGGGCCTTTGGCAGAAGTCGGCAGAAGTCTTATTTGTACTTATGAGCAAATAGTAAAAGTTTGAAAATTTGACCGTTTGAACGAGCGTGTCTGAGGTTCTGTGATCACCAACATTGTAAAGATGTCCTCACAAAAGTCTAAGGGCCGTCCCACTCGAAAAATCGTCACCGACCACTTTGTCCAAGCCAAAAAAGTCCAGAATTCGTCGAACCGTCATTTTTTCCAATGCAACTATTGTTCAAAGTCTGTCGAAGGCTGTGACGACAAACCTCTCAAACACATTCTTGACCGAAATGCTTGCCCCACAGCCCCTGATCACGCTCGCACGGAAGTCCGTAACTATCTTGCTACCAAGAACGGGAATCAAGATCTTATACTCCCACCTATCACGGATGCAGATTCTGCTTTGTCCACATCAAGTTCAGGAGCTGATCAAGCTCAGGGTCATGCTCCTGTACAATCACACAAACGAAAGAACCTCTTTGGGTTTGTCGATCTTCCAGTCACTCCAGAGCAAGCAACACGTGCAAATGTCAAGCTATTTCAGTGTGTATTACTCACATGTAACACAATCCACTAGTGTATTCTGACTGTATAACATCAGTTTCATTGTTCATGCCAATATACCATTCGTTGTTGCGGAGAACTGGTTTTTTCGAAACTTTCTTGATGAGATTCGGCCCTCATATCAACCACCAACACGTTATGTACTGTCACATTCAATTATGGATAGTGAAGTCGCGTGCGTTCAAATTGAGGACATTGCACGTCTCAAAGACTGCAAAAGGCTTACATTTTTGCTTGATGGATGGGAGGACAAAATCAGACGAAGTTTATATGGGTCTTTGGCTGCTGAAGTTAACCGGCATCCGGTCGTGTTGAACCTTGAGGACATGACTGGACACCGAGGTTCTGCAGACAAACTCCTTGAAGTTTCGGTGAAAGCATTGGCAAGAATGGAGATTGGAGATGGGCGTAACATAATTGCTGCAACAACCGACAACCCCACAGTAATGAAAGCATTCCGACGGAAGTTCCAAGAGAAATTTTACTGGGTTCTCGTAAGGTCTTCTCCCCCTTTGGTCTCGGTGTTTCTAATGAAGTAATGACTTGTCTAGACCTTCCCATGCTTTCTCCATGGCGTCAATACCATCATCAGAGAAATATGTACCCACCCATTTATGAAGCGGCATGTGACAAAAGCTACTCGGGTGGTTACGTTCTTCAATGGGTCACACTATTGGGGTGGTCAGTTGAAAGAACAAGCCAAAAAAGATGGCATCAACCGTGGATTGAAAAAAAACTGCGAGTCTCGCTGGTATGCACTTGTTCTCCAGTCGATGAGTGTCCGTGATCATAGGTGCAATGTAATATAACTATTATTTTGAGCGAAATGCTGATGTGAATGCTAGAAAATCACTTTCCCATATATGTCTGCGGGAAGATGCACAAAAGAAGATTGGGGGGCTTTCGCCTGTTGCTCCCGATATCATCAACATCGTACTACGTGATGTGGAGTTTTGGCCTGCCATCGAACAAGGCATTAAGGTTATGAAACCAATTGTTGACCTTATTGGAGATGAGGAGTCCCGTGAATCATCGCTCGCTTCATGCATGCTGGGGCTAATTCGGCTCGCAAAGACCATCTCTCAGCTACCATTTGAAGACGGAGATAATCTTGGCTTCTGGCTACATGCGAAGGCTGTCTTCAGCCGACGGTTTTTTCGCAATGAACACAAAAACTCACGGTCTTGCACTATTCTTGCATCCAATGTGTCGCAAACTCGCGATTTCACAAGCAGCAAATGGTCGTTCGTTCAAGTTCATGGTAGAGGTAGCTCTCGACATCGCCAAACAGTGGAGATGGAGCGAGCAGCTTGCAAAGATGCTTGTCGCTGATTTAAAAGAGTACCACAAGTGCTCTGGAGTATTTTCCGGAGGGCAAGCAGATGCACTCGATTGGTGGGAAACCCTCCCCATCAGTGCCGAGCGCTGTCCATTGAAGGCATTTGCAATCATAATTCACTCGATTGTACCTCACGCCACCGACGTCGAACATTATTTCTCAGGTCTCGGTGGGGTACAGTCCGTGAAGCGCTGCAATTTGTCAGTTCAAACCTTCGAATCTCTCAGCAAACTCCGGGCGAGCTATGCAAATTTCTTGCACAAGATGGATCAAGAAGCCGGCAAATCGACACGTCGCAAACATGCCCACATGCACACTCGTCCAGACCACGGACTTGACACATCCTTAGCAGATCAGCTTCAAAGATCTTTTGCATGGGTACCTCCGCTTGTCAGCGACGGTGACTCTCGCACCAACTTGGATGATGACTTTCTTGCAGGTCCAGAGTCCATTACGGACGAGGAACTGCTGGAAGAATTCAACCGGTTTGAATACGAGATGCGAGACTCGGAATCACGCAGTGCATTGCAAGAAGGTACCGGTCTATACGTGGATGAAGTCCCAGATGTTTTCGCAGGGGATATCATTGACTGGAACGAACTGGAGAAGGTCAACAAAGGTATTACGCCTGCGGGATTTATTGAAGAGATTGATGTGGTTAGTCGTGGGTCACAAGGAGAGGCAGCGGGCTGGAACATTGATGCACTGTTGACATCAGAGGGTGTAGCATCTTTGCAATAAATTAGATGATGTTTTTGCCACTCTATAGAACTACTCTACGGCGCTCAAAAACACTCAAAAACATTTTGCCGATTTCTGCCGTTCTGCCATTTGCCGTTCTGCCGTTCTTTTGGCAGAAGTCACCCTCAAACATTTCTGCCCCCCACACTAGGTATGGCTACACTAGGCGGAGCCTAGAGTAGAAATCAGCCGAGGCGGACCCCCTGAAGGTAGAGCCAGAGGTAGTTGTAATGGGAATCGATCCCAAAACTTAGGATGGGACAAGGAGCAGAGTCTAATGTGATATTTGAACTGAGGAAGTACTATGAGTTACAAGGGTTTATATACAATTGTACTTCCAACAGTTATCTGGCCGAAGTGCAGTCACCGGAACCTAAGGCTATGTAGAAAATGGACTAAGGGAAATGAACAGACTGCAGACAATCGAGAATGGAGCCGGATATTAACTGAACAAGGGAAAGCTAAAATGAAGTCGGAAATGAAGTAACTAGTGGATGATCGATAATGGAGCTGGATTAACTGTCAGGCGGATCCAGACACATAGGGGTAGAAGAAGGGTTTGCATATGAATAGGGAACCGAGGGAAATGAATTCTAGACCGGGTCCAAAGAAATGGATGAACCGGATCGGATGAGCAGGGTTCAGGAGCGGAATATGACAACAGCCCTAAGTATCAGTCTGCACTTGCACACATGTGAACTCATGACTTCCAGCGTGCCCTTGATAAGTTACAACAACTTGTCATTCAGCGACTTCTTGAGCTCACTAAGGTGAATATGGCAGGCACAGGTACATGATTCACATTTGGAGATTACCCAGTATTCACTTCCTGTAGGCTACAAACTTAGTGTTCATATTGGCAAGGCCATCAAGGCATGGAGCAAGGCAATTGCCAGTGCTCTCAATGAATACAACAACCTTGTGCCTTTGATGACCCCTCCCACACCATGCCTCCAGTGGAACGACATTGTGCACTACAGCTTTTTGTCAGAATTTGAACTTCTGAAACATTCACATTCGCAACAGGACATCTTGTGCAAGCCCTGGATGGTTCCAGGCAATCATGAAGTAGCTGCCAAATATTTCAAGCTCAAACACGCTTATGAGGAGTTGCAGAGACTCAATGTAGAGATCTGTTGACTGCGCACATTCATCTATGATGAGGACACATCTTTAGCAGAGCCTGTTGAGCGTTTGGGTCTTGCTGACTCAATGTTGGTGCAAGAAGTGGAGGAACTTAGAATGTGGTGACATCACATTAATTCAGTACACATTGCATGGCTTGATGCCATTGAGGTGCTGCCTGGATTTTCTGGTTCTTGTGGTTGTGGCACGAGGCAAGGCAACAGCCCACCCAACAAAAGTCCTGCCCTTGCTCATGTGGATGCAGCTGATGAAGATGGAGAATGGGACAACATCGCAGCAGATGATGCCTGGAATGAGGATATGACACAGCTTGTAGATGTTCTAGAGGGAATAGCACTGGATTGATTCATATTACATACATTTGTATTGCAATTACATGTTGTTTGAGAGACTAAAGCTACTTTAAGGATGAACTTGGTGCGAATTGTTGAAGTGTACATTTGCTTGACTCATAGCTCTTACACGATTCAGATACCAGGTAATGTCTTATGAGCCATGTGTCTGCATTGTGTCGCACTTCGCATCCTTCCCCCAAACCACCAGCATGCACGCACCCTATGCACCTCCAACCATCTGTCAATGGGTGCAGGCACAGGAGAATCAACCACAAAGCCATGACATTGATTGTCAATGCTTTGCAAACTGCCATGGAATTCGTCACGACAACAAAGAGAATCTATCCTCTGATAAAGCTTTGCATGAACACCTTTGCTTGAATAAGGATGATTGGGAGCTTGCTTTTCATGAGGGCATGTCAGATATCAAGGATGCAGTATGATCTAATAACTATTTGCATGACTTCATATGAAAACTAAAGTTTAATCAGGCTACAGGCATGGGACATATTGCAGACATTCTTTTCATCGGATTTGGTCTATGCCCTGAATGAGATCCAACATGCCCTGTTTGTGCATCAGATGTCACAGTTGATGTTGTGACAAGCCATCAATTCAACCAGCTTCCTTATTTCAAATGCATTGCATCTAAATTACAAGAAATATTCATGCAAGAACTCAGTGTGGCCCATACAGTTATCAATCGGTATTTGAGACACTGTCATGCATGGTATGCAACTCATACCATGACATGTGTATATAAGGAGTGATAAGGAAGGTATAATAAACTACAGTGGCTCAAATAAGTGTCCCAATGTTTGCACATTTTCATGTAATTGCATCATTGCGAGCCAGGGTATGGGAATATAATAGAGCTATAGGGACATGTATGAATGCCCCGTATCCAGGCCTGAATCTGAGATATCCAGCGTGGGAAAGTGATGTCATGGAGCGGAGATATGGCTATCCTAGTTTAGTGACTCATTGGGACACTTATTTGACCTTATATCAAAATCATAGAATTAGACCACCTACACATGATATGATCAATGACACACATCTTAGAATATCATATGGGATGTGAAAGTATAAAAACAATAAAAATAAAGCCAAACATCAACCTTTTTTGGTATCTTTTATCACTGACTATACAAAATTAATTCAACACTCTTTCTACACAATTCAACCACCTTTTTATAAAATATCTCACATTCTACTTGTGTCAACTAAAGTATTATAAATAAAACTTACTATAGACACTATACAAGCCTTTAGAAGTTCATTGGTGATCACCATTCTTTGCTTTTTACCTCTACTATTTAGTATGCTATTTGCTTAAACAGTACTGACAAGCCTACAAATGCTGCTCAAGTGACAAAAAGACTGTATAATATCCAGAAGCAGCTTAGTACATCTCAGACACCATGTTGTGACTTGGGGGTAAGTGATATCAAGGCTAGAATTAGGCAAAAACATTCCTTCCACATCTAGCACTATAGAAGTTAGAGTAAACACCGCTATGTATCACTAGTGCTGTACTATGAATAGCTGAATAAACATTATACTATTAGCAGATAGAACTAGAATTAATCATCTGAGGTCAAATGGATGGCAATAGTAAGGCTTATAATCTCCTCTTCTGTATTGCTAGATAAGAAAGGGATGTTTTTGCTTAATTCTAGCCTTGATATCACTTACCCCCAAGTCACAACATGGTGTCTGAGATGTACTAAGCTGCTTCTGGATATTATACAGTCTTTTTGTCACTTGAGCAGCATTTGTAGGCTTGTCAGTACTGTTTAAGCAAATAGCATACTAAATAGTAGAGGTAAAAAGCAAAGAATGGTGATCACCAATGAACTTCTAAAGGCTTGTATAGTGTCTATAGTAAGTTTTATTTATAATACTTTAGTTGACACAAGTAGAATGTGAGATATTTTATAAAAAGGTGGTTGAATTGTGTAGAAAGAGTGTTGAATTAATTTTGTATAGTCAGTGATAAAAGATACCAAAAAAGGTTGATGTTTGGCTTTATTTTTATTGTTTTTATACTTTCACATCCCATATGATATTCTAAGATGTGTGTCATTGATCATATCATGTGTAGGTGGTCTAATTCTATGATTTTGATATAAGGTCAAATAAGTGTCCCAATGAGTCACTAAACTAGGATAGCCATATCTCCGCTCCATGACATCACTTTCACACGCTGGATATCTCAGATTCAGGCCTGGATACGGGGCATTCATACATGTCCCTATAGCTCTATTATATTCCCATACCCTGGCTCGCAATGATGCAATTACATGAGAATGTGCAAACATTGGGACACTTATTTGAGCCACTGTATACTGTACCCTATTACCAAGAGACTCTACCATTTCTCCTTGATTCATTATCTTGAACTCTTTTCTCTTTTGTCTCAGACTCAATTTTCGATGTATCTCTATTTTTCTGTTATGTGACATTCTCTATGTTTCTATTCTTTTCTAGGACATTCTCTCTGTTTCTATTTTCTAGGACTTATTCAGCATCAGACTTTCTCACTAGCTGTCAGAACATGTTTGTAAGCATGTGCATGTCATGTGACTGGGAAATAACCTGATTTGTAAGGATTCAGCTTGACTCATCATGTTTTGTCGATGATTCGTCATGCTTCATAAGACTTGCAACTGTATTTATAATCTACTTAGTAACAAGGATGACTCAGCTCACCAAAAGGCCTGGTTTGAAATTACATTCTTACCAATCCATGTGATGACTGATGCCTTTGATTCGTCATGCTTTGTAAAACTACACTGTACTTGTAAACTACTTAGTAAAACAAGCTGACTCACCACACCAAATGGACTGCTTTGTAAGAATATTCTTACCAATCCATGTGATGAACCATGCTTAGTAATCTGGCCTCCCAAAAGGTATAAAAGGAGCCCATTTTACACCCATGAAATATAACTTCCCACTTTACACCTATCACACTAAACGAGAGTGAGAGCTGGTGAGACATAGATAAAGTGCAGGCCTACGAGTTGCCTTGAAGTAAGACTAAGCTACATCTATTTTCGAGTTATATAGTACCTATCAGAGGTTGACTATATAACAACTGTTTACAGTTATCAGAACTAAGCTTTACTTGTATTAAGACCCTCTCTCTTATCAGAAGAGAGACACGAGTCAGGAGAATACGACAAAGTTGAAACAGACTTTCATAGGTTGAGACATGACCTACTAGGTTGAGACATACCTTACAGATACTTCATCACTAAGAATTCACAAACCCAGTCAGTATAGTTTCTTTTAAACAAATAGGTAATCTAATTACTCTTTGACCACCCACAAACACCACATTATCAACCGAGAAGTAGAAAATCCATTGACCGTGAACTTGAGGAGCTGGCAACTATCGTCTTATCGAAGTGTAGTTGTGTTGTCACTGCATTTTACACGTCCTTTATATAAGACCCTCAAGTAAGAAGACAACGCGAAATTGAAAAATGAAGTACCATACTTTTACAACACTTTATAAAAACCCTGTTATATTTTTCCTAGCAAGTAGTATATGTCAAAATTGCATATCTGAAGTTTCAGAGAAAAATATACAGCTGTTCGTGTATGTCATTCAAAACAGTGAGGGGACCTCTTTTTTGCCCATTAGCACTCCGTGAGACACGTGACTCATTAGCTAATCTTTGCTTATTGAACATTAGCAAAATTGTTATGATTCAGTTGGATTCAGTTGCGCGCTTTGTCTCACCAGTGGTCTCCTCGCAGAACCTGCTGTGGATATATGTCAATAATATTTGTGAATGTCTATACAGCAGGCCTTTGATGTTCCAGGGCAAACATAATTATGTCAAATGAGTTAGGGCTTGAGTGAGATTGTGCTGCAGAACCAGACTCAACTTTGGCCAAACAGCAGCCACACTTGCCAACACACTTTTCTTCACCACACACTTAATTCTTGATGTTAAACAGCTTGAATACATGTTATGGACAGCTTAAATACTTGCCAATACAGTTATTATAGTTTTGTGTGCCATCACACTGTTGAATATTGAACACAATAGAATTTAAATTTTGAAAGAGCTAAAACTAAGACTTCAGACAGTACAAACACACATCTCAAGCAAAATTTTGCAAATGAAGTTTCAGCAAAATTTGATGCTATATAAGAGGCAAGGTTAATGAAGCTTATGGAGGTATTATTGAGGCCATAAAGTGAGTTGTGGATGTGTGAGATGCATTTTGTATCATGGAGTGATAGTGTCTCATGGACCGATTGATAACTGTATCTGGAGTTTTCGAGAGAAGCTGAATGAAGTCACACCAGGACCAGGCTACATCCTTGATCCACTGACGAGTCAGTTGATGACAGGCAATGTCCAGCTCGCAGCTGGACAGACCATCCCAAATCTATCTGCTTCAACACCAACCCGAACTCCACAGCATCCACCATGTTCACAAACCAGCAACTTAACACAATCAGCTTCAACACCTCATCAGAACCCTGATGTCTCATGTTCTCAAGCCTCAACAGTGTCACCACATCGTACAGCGCCACCATCACACCCATATCCTCCTGCGCCAGCAACACCTCAATGGAACCCTGATGTTTGATGTTCTCAAGCTTCGACAGTGTCACCATGTCATACAGTGCCACTATCATGCCCATATCCTCCTGTGCCAGTAACATTGACTCAGCACCGTGCACCATGTGTTATAGCAATCAATTTGGACTTGTCCTCAGAGTCCAAGTCACATCCTGATTCTGATAGTTCCAATCACCAGTCTCATTCCACTTGCCAGCTCGTGTCTGTGTGTCGACCCACCATTGCTCCTCAGTCTGCATCCACTCAGAGTCTCACATCTGCTCATCAATATGCTGGTGCTCATGCACCCAGCTTGACTCATCAGCCAACTACTACTGCTTGGATTGCTCAACAACCTGCCCTTCCTCTTCCATCCTGGATCACCATCTGTTGCCCTCATCAGAGATATACCTCCCCCTGCATACTATGTCAATCCTGATGTTTCTTTCTTCAACTTTATGCAGCCCATGAAATATTTTCTTCACTGACGGCATGCATTAGCTGCAATGCTATGTAAAGTTGATGCAATACTTGACTACAGTATGGACTATTGGGTAACTTGTTTTCAAGAGGCAGGATTGTCATTTGAGGATGCTTCTTCTTTGTGCACATTGATTATCCAGGGTCTATCCAATGCTGATCTTCAAGTGGTCTTGGCTGGAGGACTAAGTTAGCTATGGTAAGCCATTTTTATATTGATATACATTAAGCTGATCATTGTGAATTTAGTATCATACACTAACATGATTTTCATTGTGTAATATATAAATTGACCTTTGTTTGAAGTGTGCTTATGTCGATCGTCTCCTGCCTAAGCGCCTAGTTCACATCAGAGTGTATCGCCTCCCGCTTAGTAGCCAAGGGTCAAAAAACTAATGGCCGAATGCATGTCTCACAATTTATTTTGAAAGTTAACCTTTTAGTCCTATTGTGCACACAACATCAAGTGTTGTGCAGCAAAATTCAATGATGGTCACCACAGTGTCAAAGAAAAAGAAAGCAGTAAGGACTAATGAGCAGTGCAAAATGTCCAAAGCAAACTCAGAGGCCATGTGGGATGAGATTGCTGCAGAGCGAGCAGTCTACCTGAACACCATCAAGCATCTGACTGAAAAATACCACACGTATGTTGTAATTCAATTTATTCTTGCTTTGTGCTGACTTCATGTCAAATTAAGCTCACTCGAATGGATGTCTGGCCAAATGTACCTTGGTGGCAAGCTGCAGAAAAAAAACTGCAGTGTCTGTATTTTTAATGCCATCATTAGTGACAAGATATGGGAACTCAGAGAAATGGCCATGATACTGTTGTGTGGGTGACCAAAGAAGTCAGTGAGTCTGGAGAATGGAAAATGCTCTCTGCTGAAGAAGAATAAGAACTTCTGGAGCACATGCAGGACATTAAGGACTTGAAGGCGACAAAGAAAGTTACCAGTAAGGAGGCAGCAATTGATATAGAAAACACTATGTCTGCCATTCAGTCCAAGGTTGGATTTTCTGCCTCAAAATTTTATGCTTAACATTAACACTCTACAGCTTCTAGGTCTAGAAAAGCGCACTGGCTGCAACATAATGTGGATTCTGACACGTGGAAAAGTCAGAGATGTGTTCCTGCCCTGCACTTATGCCTCTGAGCCCCTCCAAACAACATTTCTTCATCTTCGGAAGTCAATGGTAGAGTCTATAGGTATGCAGGTGGATGCATACATGGTGTTGGAGGCAGCTGGCATCATCAAGGTGACCAGCAGTCACAAGTCTGTTAATCTCAAAGCTGAGATTCGAGAAATGATTTGAGTTGGGATGTGTGAGTTTCAATATGTCATCTATTTTGCTATCTACTGACTATTCTATAGATGAAATATTGACTAAGGAGAGAGGCATGTCAGAAGATGACATGCCTGCAATGGCCTATGCTGCATATGAGGGCTTCATCATCAAGTGGGGAGTTGAGCTAGCTGGTTGGACAGAGAGGCAAGTCACCAATCCAGGCAACATTATGTCTTCAATTGCACTCGCGCGTCTTCACGCTGCACAAGAACCGTGACTGTGATTGGTGTGTGCTCAGTGCAGATGAGTGGCAAGCAAAGATAGATGCTTACCAACAGTGGATCTCTAAGGGTGATATCAAGCAGCATGCAACACGCTTGGACAATGGCACTCACAAGTCATGCACTCGCAGGACAGTCACCAAAGCTGCCATCAAAAGCAGCACAGTTGTTGGGGACAGTGATGAGGAGGATGAGGAGGACATTGAGAAGCAGTGCCATGCAAATGAACAGGGCAACAAGGGGGAGGCTCCTGACAATTCTTTTAATGTATCCCAAGATTCACCTTCTGTCAATATGTAGCTATTCCTTCCTCCATTCAACATGGAGGTGCAAGATAGAGACCTTTATGGCCTTGATTCCACCCCTGATGGACCTCTCGATTTATTTGTTATAGATGCTCAAACAGATGCTTTACTCATGCACTTGGTGGACATAATTCCTGCTGACAAAATCCTCTTATATATTTTACTATAATCCTTCCTACATATGCTTGTAATACTCAGTATAACCTTAGGGCTTGAAAATTTGATTGAATAACATAGTATTTGGGGCTATATATCAAGTATATTGTGCTTGCTGTGACCAACGATGAGCACAAAGGTTTCAGAGTCTGAATTCCCACACGCTTGGGAGGAGTACCTAATTCTGGCACCTTCCAAAAGACACCAGTAATGGCTGATGGCAATGTTGGTGTAAGTGACATTATTAGCCTTTATTTATCTTATCTAAATAGTCTATCTTTATCTCAATCTACCTGCAGATCAATGTCTAGCACAGAGTACAAGTGTTGAGGTAACTCTGGTGGTATTGCTGGTGTAGGGAAGCCATGAGATCATGGACTATAACTCTTGGCAACTAAATTAGGCACCAAGCTATATAAAGGTCATTTGTTATGTCACACAGGTGCATGCAAGCCTTACTCTATGTTTGATACACCCAGTATAGTCCCTTTCCCATTGACACACCATATAACAAACACCACTTCAACATCTTTTAGACAACCATAGCAACCTTCTTAACCTGCAGCTACTTGCAACCAAGGATCAAGCTTTGGAGGCTTGGTAAATCATACACAAGCACTGGGAGAATCATTCAAATCCTTGTGTCAAAGTCTTACACTTAGATAATGGGAGAGAGTTCATTAGTGCAGTATTTATACAGGCTCTTATGTTCATAGAGTATTCTACTCTACTTGACTTGAGTCTTACTCTTGTCTCCTCTGACATCAAAGACTTGTCTTAACTGTATCTAGACTTTGTTTATGATAGTCCTCACTACTATGTTCTATAAATAGATCTCATTTCTCACAGTCTAATCTCTGTTGGCACTCATTGAAGTTAATCTTCACCAGTGCTATTTAGTCCTATAAAGTCTAAGGCCTATACTTAAGTAAGGAGTGCAGTACATGAGCTGAAGCTAAGTCTTTCTATCTCCACCTACCTATTAGGTATAGTTCTAACATCTATCCAAAATTTCATCTAGTGATACATAGGTCTATTTCTCTAACTATCTCAAAATTTACTACTATTTTACTATCTGAAGGTCTTATAGAAAAGCATATAAAATGCAGTGATACCACAACTACACTTTTAAAAGACTTTATCCAATGCCTCAGATAACATAACCTACATATTTTTTACACTTCTTGGTGGATAATGTAGAAGGCCACTGGAGGCAGGTTATATATCTAGAATTGAGTTGTCCTTAGTTTAATAAGTTCTGAAAGTGTTTACTTTGATTAGTCTGTGATTAGTCTAGAACATCTGGCTCTAGGCTAATAAATAAATGGTAGATTAAACTGATTTGTATACCTTTAGTATAATGTGAAACTTCATTTCCTGCCTATATTTTTTCCCTGTCTACTATCATCATTATCATTAATATGTTTATATTCTGCATGTTTTGTATTTTCTATGCTTCACATCACATTGTAACTCATTATATTGTCTGCAGAATATTTCTGCACACATTGTATTCTGCAGCAGAATCATATAGGGCCTTTGGAAGACCAACAACATCTATTATTACCTTTGCTTTTGTTATAAGTGAAAATATAGCATAACTAGCTATTGCAGCCAAACTACTGCACCTTTAGCTGTAAATATATTTTTATATATAATAAACATAGTTAGTGCTATTTCATAGCACTTTCATTGTTTACATACCATCCTAGGAGATTAACCTTCAAGCAATGGACAGGCAATGATTCTAAGGCTGTCATAAACATAATAACAATTCACAAGTCTTATAGCTACAGCATAACTGATATTTTCATAGGTCTTTCTTCCTGCTGTCACTGGCATTATTCCTGATCAAATAGTCTACAACATTTCAGCTTTCATGAAATTCTGCTACATTGCAGATCATTCCACCTTCACCAAGGCTGACTTAGTTGCAATGTGTTAAGGCCATGCTCAAGGGAGGACTAGATCCGAGGGGCTTGGCTTCAGCTCGTGTGCTGTGCCCCTTACCCGAGTACGTGCCCCTAATTTCTGGGGGTCTGGTAGTACTAAGTCCGGTTGTATGTAACCCAGTAGTACAGTGGATATCAATCGAGGTTTAGGCTGCTTCAAGGCCAGAGCTGGTAGCAGAAGGAAACAGGAATAGACTACCCAAAGGTAGAGCCAGTAACAGAAGTAGACTTAGGGGTCTACCCTAATCTAGTGTCGGAGATTTGACGAGAGTCGGAGAACTCAAGTCTGGAGAGACAGGAATGAGCAGGACTATGTATAATATTTGAACTGAGGTGCTACAACAAAGTACAGGAGTTTATATACTGTAGGTATACTAATGATCAGTAATCCGGAGTACAGAAGGCAGTGAGGAAAGCATATGGTGAGTCTATTAGTAAGTCCGAGCGGATCAAGTAAAGTAAGACAGATCATAGGGAAATGAGTTCAGAAATGAAACAGGTACCGGATATCAATAAGCAGTCGGATATCAACAGAAGCCAGAGGGCTGGAAGTAAGGGAGAATACCAATTGGGGTTAGGTCCGGTGGAGTGGTCCTGTCCAGAGATCAGGTCCGGCGGTGTAGGGAGCATTCCTAGGCCGAGCTCGTATTCATCGATTTTCCAATGTATCATACATCCATCCGACTCTCACCCGCCCGCATCTGAGTCCATCTGACCCTCATCCGACCCATCCGATGCACATCCGCTTTTCGGATGACCTGCGGATACCTTCGGATCTCTTCCTATAGCTCACACATCCGCCGCATCTGTCCTGTCCACATCCATTCAACCTCATTGGTACGTAGTTACCTCATTTTGTCCTGTTACTGACTGAACACAGACATATCCTCTCACACTCCACTGTTTTTCAGTTTTTTCCTTATGGCACAGTCTAGACTCGCTGTCTATACAAGAAATACTCTACCCTATAACTATAGAGTTTCGAAAAACTTACCATGTCACCTCTCCCCCTTTCCTTCTCCTTACCAGTATATCGTTGTGACCTATACCCACTATCATTCAACATTTGATGACTTTCCTTCGAGTTTGAATCACATCCTACGTGCATCTGCAGGTCCAGTCCACCATCCAACACATCCGACGCATCCAACGCATCCAACACATCCAACACATCCAACAAATCCATACGTTCATCCGCTTCATCCGCTTTTCATCCGCTTTTGCAGATCTTCATCCTATCGGGTCGTTATAGACAGAGACTACTTCCCAGTAGCAATCCCCTATAGGGTCGAACGTGCTTGTCACTCAAGTGAGGCAGCAGGTAGCAAAGACCCAACTTTGGAGTAGTTTGTACTATCCTTCTACTCTGTTTGTCGTACCCACAGCAGTCCGGAGGAAGCTCGCTGCTGGAAAGAGTTTGTGGGTGTTGGAGATCTGGGATATGACACAATGGATAATGCTTTGGCTCAGTTTTACAATGAGCGAAGAATCTTTATAGACATTGGGGTTAAACTAAATGGAATCTCCCTTCTATGCCAACATGCCTTGGTATATTACCATACTCATATGGAGCTTTATAGTACCTTGAATGGCTTATATTCACCAATCACAGAATTAAAATATATCAAGGCTGTCAAGAAACTCTGGAGGCGCTCAAATCATCACCTGCCTTTAGGTTAGATGCTCCTGATCAATCAGTAACTTGATAAACTTACTGCATTCAAAACACATCTTACTGTACAAGGATTACTAAACCCACCCTCATTGGTATCAGTTGACATTAACAAGGACTTTGAAGATCCTGATGATGACTTGAAGATTGATCCTGAGGAGGCTTATTTTAGAGATAACACCAGTCTCAAGGATTTTGAGCCAGACACTCAGCTAGATAGGGTTGAAGCATTGGTGGAGGTCATCTCATACTGCAAATGGCTTCAAAAGGATGATTCACCAGTCTTTGGCCCAGTCACAGGATTTACCCACACTTGGATGTCATTCCTTACCATTGTTGTTACTAATTGGCTCCATCCTGATGATGGGCCATTTGATCTCTATGATCATGATCCATGATACTTCATAACTGGTGTGAGTTTCCCTCCCTCTTGAGAGCCCGTTCAGCAACTGATGTTTACCAATATTTGAAAACGAAGTGTAGGAGCGGCATGCAAGCCGGTATGTCAGAGTTTTGATAATCTCTCCTTGCGACTATGAACATTCCTTGTACTACCACCCATCGACTCACCCCCCAGCAGCGAAAGCACATCTTTGCAACTGTAACTGTACTCATAGTGTGCACTCAGTTTGAACTTATTCACATAGCTTGAAAGGATGACAACACTCAGAGGCTATAGACATATGACTTTGGAGGTATTACTGTTGTGAGTTCCAGGTTCTTGTTGGGATGGACTCTGTCAAAGCACAATGTTTCAGTCTTTGTAAAGCACCCAACATCAATATCAAACAGCTTGAAGTTTAATATCTCCCATACAGTGACATCAGAGGAGGAGGGCAGTAGTATGTTGTATATCTCCTGCAGGATATACATGATCTCCGATAAAAGATCAAGGTCTTCCAGATCCAATGGTTTGTCTCCTCTATTGACTTATTTTCCAACTGGAACATGGACAGTAATAGGTGGAGGAATGGGGGAAATTGTAGGACAAGGTATAAGGTCATCCTCGTCCATGTCAAATAGATCCTTCTCATTGGTACCATCACAGTCAGAGTAGTTGTGGTAAAGTTGGATGTCACCCATTTGTGGGTGGAATAGTTGTAATGACTGAACATCATTCTCAAGCCAGCTGATTTCCTTGTGGTTATTGGCAATCTCTTTGTGTGATTCAAATTTTCCTTGGATGATAAATATATGCTTCAAGACTTTGTGGCCTTCGAAGAGAGGTTCTTGACTGTCTGGCCAGAATTGGCCTGGCTTTCTGCAATAGCCAATGACTGATGTGAAGGAATTAGACCAGAATTGATAAATATTCAGTCGACATACTTATATGGCCCCATTTGTATGATGTAGAGACTGTATCAATCTCTTCTCATGCATGCTCTGCCAAAGCCAAAGCTCTAGGGGATGGTGATCCCTTATTATTGTCTAATGAATGAAGATGAGCCATTGTAAATAAGAAATGACAATTTGTCTCACTGGAAGCATGCACCTCTATCAGGAGTTTTTTTAGTGACAGACATGACTGCAAGCTGCCTATGAGCCTTAGAGTTTGTGGCCTTTGGCTTTGTTGAGGTAGTAGGTTTGAGATAAGACATGTGAGGTGTCAGAGAGGTGTGAAGCACTGAGTCATTTTATGGAGAAATGACTTGCTGGAATTTCCAAGGAGAAGTTTAGGTGGTGTTGGCGATGCCATATATTGATAAGAAAAAGAATTAGATTGTTGAGGGTATGCTGCAGAAATATAATCCACAGAGAAACAACTTGCTAGAATTTCCAAGGAGAAGTCTAAGTGGTGATGGTAATGTGATGCTGTTTGTGAGTGACAAGTGACATGGGTGACATTGAGTCAGGATCTGACTAATTTAAGCAAACAAAATGTGACTAATGACCCACAAGTGATAATTGATCTATCATGGACCCTTTGGTGTGGAAATTCCATTGTGCTATAGTTGCCAATGTTAACTAACAGGTGCTAATTATCATGCTTCCATGAAGTAGAAGAAAAATGTGAATCCTTCAACAACCATCAAATGTGAGGTTTTGATATCTGAAGGTCAGAGTGCTTGTGCAAAGGGTTGATCTGATTTATTTCTATACTACAAATGTTTTGGATAACTTCTGTGATCAGTGAAAACATGTAGAGTTGTACAGTACTGAAAGAAGCCTTTAGTACAGCAAGCTCCAAGGTAAACTAAGAGGATTCAGAAGAGTTGCAGAAGAGATTTGAA